>OY731402.1:25960785-26058412 GCA_963425845.1 Sphenostylis stenocarpa | reverse complement strand
ACAAGTCCTTGAATGTTCAACAGTTTTGTGTACAGTTTGCATGTTTCTTTTGGATCTCTGGGTTTTGTTTAGGTTTCGGGCACTTTCTTCACTCTTGGGATAGGAGTTGCTTTATGCATTTTGGATTGAAATCCCTGTTTTTCTCTGCTTGTCAAGTTGGTTACGATGTTTGAGAGGTTGAATTGAAGGCGACAATCTTACCCTTTGTGAGGAATTGAGCCACTACCTGTTCTTTCTTGAGTGTTATGCCTCTTGATTGCTTGCGCAGTAGCCTTGGCTTGACTCTGATTGATACTTCTTGATTCACATGTATGTTTGGAGATGATTAAGGCATTTTTGTTCTGATTAGCCTCTAGCCAAATGAGCCTACCTTGAATTAATTCCTTTGATAGCCCCTTTGAGCCTATGTTTCCCTTTATTTCTTTTAAAGCTCATTAAAAGCCTTAAGTGAGAAACCATTTTTGGAATTTTTTTGGGAATAAGTTATTGAATAAGTGTGGGGGTGCATTTTGTATTTCATTGGATGATGTACTGGCTAGTTGGTTATCTCTGCTGTACAATTTTTGTGTTTTCCTTTCAGTGTGTTTCATGTAGTTTAAAAAAAAAAAAAAAAAAAGGAAAGTTGTGGTTGAGGTAAAGGCAGTAGTGGAGGTTTGATATTAGAGGTTTTTGGGCATGCATCTTGTGCTTATTTTTGACTTATTCCCCATTGCTCCTCTAGTTCCTCTGGTTCACAGCTACTTATCCCATATGATATCCTCTACCTTGTCCCTACCCCCATTACAACCTGAAAAGACCTTTTGATCTTTTTGTGCATGTGCGTTGGGTGTTGAGTTTAGAGGCTTGCCAAGTCTATCTGTTGTTTGCTTTTCTTGAGTATTTTGAGAGTATACAGTAGCCTAGACACATGAGAGATACAGTGCATCTTGTGAGGTTTTGTCACTTTGATTCACCTTTTGACCTGATTGACCTCTTGCCAGGTTTTGAAATGCTTGGATGATTTCCATGAGTATCTGGTTTCTCTGACTCTTTGTGTGTTGGATGTTGTCTACTCCTTTCTTTTCCCAGGATTCATTAAGGATTGTGTAAATTTGTTTGTGTTTTGTGTGTCTTCTTATTCTTGCTCCTTTTTGTTGTGTCACTCTCTTCGATGTCTTTGGAATTGCTCCTTGCTTTGCTTCTTGATTTTGCCCGGGAGTGCAAAAGGCTAAGTGTGGGGGAATTTGATGACCCATTATTTTCCCGCATTTTCTTATCTTTATGTACTTATCTTAATTGGTGCATTGTGTTTAATTGTCTATTATTAGTGCATTTTCATTGATTGGGCTTCATTGGGCCATTATTCCAAATTTTGCTTAATTTAGCATTAATTGGTCTAATTTTCGTTTCTAATTATTTTTAGGTATTTTTGGTGAAACAATTTCGAAGTATGGACATTAATATTGAGATGAAGAGAGTTTCCACATCATTGTCATGTCAACTGCCACGTCACCTGCCATGTCAGCTGCTATTTCCACATCATATTAATGATTGCCACATCAGCTAGGGTTTGTTTGATGTGTAATCCCGTATGGGCCAGCTTGGGCCCATTTCTAGGGGACTCTAGGTTTAGGGTAGGCTGGTATTTTTAGAGGAGCAATAGGAGGAGGAGACCAGCAGCCACTGTAGGTTTTCACGTTTTTTCATGCTGGTTTTCTCTGCATCTCTACTTAGGTATAATCATTTTTATCTCTCTGCTGCATGAGGTTTCTTCATTTAAAAGATTTTGCAAATGCCTCTAAAAATATGTTTAAATTGTTAAAAACAAAGTATTTTGTTAAAAGGTTTTTGAAGTAACTATTTTAACTAATAGTATATGAGCTTTATCAACTAAAATGGACTTAACACTTTTGTAACAGGTTTTTAACTGATATGTTTTTGAAATAATCGATTGTTTTCATTAAAAGGAATTTTGAAAACCTTCTACCAGTATTTTAACTGATATAGAATTGATATAATCGATTAAAATGACTTAGAATATTTTGAAAAGTGTTATGACATAATTTTAATCGATACAAACTTGAAATAATTGATTAAAATAACTTGAAGTGTTTTGAAAGTTGTTGTGTTAGTATTTTAATCGATACAAATGCGAAATAATCGATTAAAACAACTAAGAGGTTTTTCCAGAAGGTTTTAATCGATTAAAACATGTGTGTTATCAGTTAAAATAACTTAGAAAGTTTTATGAAATCTTTTGACAGAATTCTAATCAATTAAAATGTGTTTCAATCGATTAAAATAACTAAGTGAACTTTTTCCAAAGTGTTTTAATCGATTAAAACAGATTCTTATCAGTTAAAATCACTTAGAAAGTTTTATGAAAATCTTTAGCAGTATTTTAATCGATTGAAAGACGAAACAATCGATTAAAACAATTTGAAAGATTTTTTACAAAGAGTTTTAATTGATATAAATGTTGTCGTATGAGTTAAAATAAATCTGGAAAATAATCAAGAACATTTTAACAGATTAAAAGAAGTTTTAACAGATTAAAACAAGACTTTTAACAGATTAAAAGATTATTTTAACAGATTAAATAAACCAGCAGTTTGGAAAATCTTCTATATAAATAGAATTGCTTGAACCTTTTGATATACATATTTTGGCAATCAATCAAGCAATCATAAGTGCTACTTTCAAGAGAGAATCACGCTAGTTTTGTGAAGTTCTTGGAAGTTCTTTCTTGAGGCAATATTTGCATTCTTTTGGTGAAGAAACTCATTCTGCAGAGCTGCATAAACCTGGTTTGGGTGTTCTAGTTTCTTATCTTTGTTTCTTTACTTTTGTGTATTGTGGGTGCCTGGAAGTGTGGGCACTGGTTTCTGTGGCTGGAATTTGGCTGTAGCTTTGTTCAAGAACTAGAATTTGGTTCTTGGTGAAGGTTTAGGTGCAAGGACTGGAATTTTGGTTCTTGTGGTAGATTGAGTGTGGAATTGAAGTTGTAATATGTAAAACGTTCAATCTAGTGGAACCCAGCTAAAATTTGGCTGGAAACTGGACGTAGCCCTGGGATTGGGTGAACCAGTATAAATCTTGGTTGTATCTTTCTAAACCTTTCTCTCTTTAATTCTGTCACTGCCTTTACTTTGATTGTTTGTTGTGTTTGATTCAAGAATTGGTCAGAACTCTTAATCTTTCAAATAGATAATCTGTAAATTGTGAAAAACTTTCAAAGATCAATTCACCCCCCCTCTTGATCTCAGCCTACATTTCTAACAGGAACGTCTTGCTATTTAGATAAGGACGAATCAGGTTTGGAAATAAATCAATCTATGTATAGAGGTATGATAGGTTCACTATTATATTTAACTGCAAGTAGACCTGATATCATGCAATTTGTATGTGTGTGTGCTAGATTTCAAGCTTTTCCAAACGAATCTCATCTAACTACAATAAAAAGAATATTAAAATATTTAAAAGGAACTATAGGATTTGGTTTATGGTACCCATCTGAAGCTTCTCCTAGTTTATTAGGTTATTCTGATGCTAATTATGGAGACTATAAAGTAGATAGAAAAAGCAGTAGTGGTACTTGTCATTAATTAGGATCATTCGTAGTATCTTGGCATTCTAAGAAACAAGATTATGTTGCTTTATCCACAACTGAGGCTGAATATATTGCAGCTGGTAATTGTTGTGCTGAAATTCTATGGATGAAGCAACAAGTAGAAGATTATAGTATTTTTCTAAGTGACATTCCTTTAATGTGTGATAATACAAGTGCAATTAATCTCACAAAGAATCCTGTTATGAATTATAGAACCAAACACATTGAGATTAGGCATCACTTTTTAAGAGATCACATTTCCAAAGGAAATTGTAAGATTGAGTATATAGACATAAAACATCAGTTAGCAGACATATTTACCAAACCTCTTCCCAAGGATAGATTCTATGAACTTAGAAGAGACTTAAGAATATTAGAAATAGTCTAAACTCTGTTTAACTATAAAATCTTTGCATTTTGTACTGGAATAATCGATTATTTTGAGTAATAATCGATTATCCTGTGTCTAATACATATTAAATTTGTCATTCTCTTTGGAATAATCGATTTTCTTGAGTAATAATCGATTATTGAAGCTTTAATGAGTGGTTCATGCAAAATCTTTCAGTAATAATTGATTATTTGGGGTAATAATCGATTATTTGTACTTCATTGACCCAAATCAGTAATTTCTCTCTGGAATAATCGATTATCTTAAGTGATAATCGATTATCTTGAGTGATAATTGATTATCATGCATTTTCTTGGCAGGGATGAAGAAATAATCGATTATCACTGGTGATAATCGATTATTTGGCAACGTTAGAGATAATCTAGTCGTTTGTAATGGCTCTTTTTGCTTTAATTCTTGTCAAACTAGCCGTTTATGGCTGTTGGGATCATTTCCTATATATAGGAGGGCTCAAAATCAAATCTAAACACTTCCAAACTTCTCTTGAAGAGTTTTGCATAGATTCTACAACTTATTCTTGTGTTGTTGTCTCCTTCAAAGCTTTGTTTCTAGCCAAAACTCCTTATCTTTCACTTTTCTCTCATTTCATTCTAAATGGCTTCATCTTCCCGGAGAATGATTCTAACAAGGAGAAGATCTACTCCTGCATCTCATCCCCACCCTAATTCTCTTGACGGGTGGATCTCTGATGATGACAGAAGACTGCAATATCTGAATTTCTGGAAAGAAAGGGGTATTATTACTCTTAAATTTCTTATTGGAGAGCAATTCATAAATAGGGGATTCCAATTTCCCCATCTTCTTGAGCAACAAGGTGTTCTTCCTTTTATTGAGATGCAAGGTACATACTATCCGGATTTAGTTTGGGTTTTCTATTCTCGTTTCAAGTATAGAGATCATATTGCTACTTCCAGAGTCAAGGGTGTAACCATCATCCTTGATGATGATATTTGGGAAAATGTTGCTCATTTTCCTATAAGAGATGATGATGTAAATGTCCTTACTGATTTGGAGGATTTCAATCGCATTCTGGCATATCGTTCCTTTCTTCACAATCCTGCCATGGAAATTGGCAGACAACTTTTGGTTGGTCCTTTGAAGAAAGAAGAACATATGTTACTGCATCTTCTTGTATGGATTCTATGTCCTCGAGCCACCAACCATGCATAATGTTCTTTCGCTGACCTTCACATCATCCATGCTATCATGAACAACGAGCCAATTGATTGACCCAGCCTTGTCACTTTGACAATGTTCAAAGCGAAGCGTCACTCGACCTTCAAGATTCCGTACGCTCTTCTTATCTCCAGGATTCTTGAATACAAAGGTGTAAATATTGAAGGGGAACAATGGGCTTGGACTTTAAATTCTAACAGAATGCTTGACAGCATGCTTACTTGTTAACCATACAGGGATATGAAACTTGCAGATTTTGATGATGATTCGAGAACAAAGAACTTAGAGATTTGAAGACTTGTAATCTTATGTAATAACTCTGTTTTTATGTTTTTGAGTCTGTAATATTAGAGTCCAAGATAAACAGCACATAGACCATCCTTTAAAACCTCTAAAAACTCATTTTTATCAAAAATACACTGTGATAATTGATTATCACTCAGGATAATCGATTATTACAGCAAGAAAATTGTTTTCAGGAATAACTCACTGTGATAATCAATTTCACTCAAGATAATCGATTATCACAGGCAAATAATCAATTATTTGGCCAGATAATCGATTAACCTGGTCCAGTTTTGTTCCTCTGCGAAAATGGCTATGGAATAATCAATTATCACTCAAGAAAATCGATTATTTATGTCTGTTACGAGTTTTGAAATTCAAATTTGGACTAATTTACGAAAACCCTATTCCCAATTCTTCTGTTTTCGAAAATCACCATTTCCCAGACCCTATTCTCTCTACTTAAGGTTCTCTAAGGCTCTCTGCAAATTAACAAACCTTTTTCATACAAAAGTTAAGAGTTGTGACTGCTAGAACTTTCTGTAGGGAAGAAAAAGGGGCTTTTGAAAACCTAGTGTGGGCTAGAAGCGATAAGAATCGCTGAGTGGGTTTCTTGGTGGATTGTGTGTTGTGTCGTCTCTAGGAAAAGTTGCTCTTCATCCTTTGTGGATTCAAAGGAGGTGTTCATCTCTTGTGTGACTCAAGAGAAGTGTTACCTTATCTTTTCAATTTGTAATTTGTTTGTAAACTATGATTATAGTGACAATGTTAATCCTCTTTTTGAGTGATTAGCAACTGGACGTAGGGTCTTTTGATCCGAACCAGTATAAATAAACTGTGTAATCTTCTTTCCCTTATCTATTTACTTTACAAAGCATTTTAATCAGTGAAATTTGGGAAAAATTTTAAAACCCTAATTTTTGTTTAAGAAACCAATTCACCCCCCCTCTTGGTTTTTGTCCGTAAATGCAAATATTCCGCTGTGCGATTCTAACAAGTGGTATTAGAGTTTGCTTTGATAGTCATGCAAATTTTGAAAATGGCCGGACAAAATCAAAAATTTGTCGAGGGTACTTCTATCAATAGACCCCCAATATTTGCGGGGCAAAATTATCCTTTTTGGAAAGTTAGAATGCAAATATTTTTGGAGTCTGTTGATAGGGGTGTTTGGGATGCAATTTTAAATGGTCCTCTTATTCCTAAAATTACTGAAAATGGAGAAGAGGTACCAAAACTATTTTCTAGATGGTCGGCTGAAGAAAATAGAAAAGCCCAATATGATGTTAAGGCTAGAAATATAATTTCATCTGCTTTAACCCTTGATGAGTTTTATAGGATATCTGTTTGTAAGAGTGCTCAAGAAATGTGGGAAATGTTAAGAGTAACCCACAAAGGTACCGATGACGTTAAAAGAGCAAGAAAGAACTCATTGATTCAAGAATATAAGATGTGATGCAACAAGGAGAAACAATTTTTGATGTTCAAAAGCATTTCACACATATTGTGAACCATCTCACCAGGCTAGGTAAAATTTTTATATTGATGAATTAAATGTAAAAATTCTTAAATCTTTGGATAGGAAATGACAACCAAAGGTGACGACCATCACGAAGTCACAATATCTTGCTACCATGTCTATGGCAGCGCTTTTTGGAAAGTTAAGAGAACATGAACTTGAACTCGAAAGGCTAAACGATGAAGAAGGTCAACACCAAAAGAGAAACCTTTCCTTCAAAACTGAAATTTCTAAGAGCAAGAACAAGAAGGAGGAAGAAGACTCGGAAAATGAAGATGATGAAAATTTGAGTCTCATGATCAAGAAATTTACAAAGTTCATGAAAGCCAAAGGGAAGCAACCCTTCAAAGGTAAGGGAAAGGTAAAAGAAAGTATTTCCTTAAATTTTAAATATTACGGTTGTAGTGAAACAGGACATGTAAAATCCGATTGTCCAAACAAGAAAAATGAAGATCATAAAGGCAAAAAATTCTTCAAAAAGAAAGCCTACATTGCTTGGGATGATAGTGACTCAAGTTCTAAGTCAAGCGATTCAGAAATTGAAGCAAACATTTGTTTGATGGCAAATGACAACATCTCTTCCGATTGTGAGGTTAGTGATTCCGACTCTTCCTCAAGTGATGATGAAAATGATTATGATGCTTTACAAAATGCATTTCAAGAATTATTCACTGCTTTTAAGGACTTGAAAAATGAATATAAATCTGTGAAAAAGTGTTTGAATAAATCAGAAAAAGAAGTGGAATCCTTGAAAACGAACATTAAATGTTTAGAGGAAAAAGATAATAAAGAAATAGCATGTGCATCATGTAAAGAGTATGAATATGATATTGACATACTTAGCCACTTACTTGATAAAGCTAAGAAAGAATTAAGTCGTAGTTATAAGGATAAGGTTATTGTTCAAACTAGAGAAAACTGTCATGTTCCATTGAAAAAGCCTAAAAATAAAAATCAAATAGTATGGGTTGAAAAAGGATCTAAATCTTCACAAAATAAAAATGTATCATTTTCAAAGATTACATCTAATGCATGCTTTTATTGTATGAAACATGGTCATACTTCAAATAGGTGTAGAATTAAGCATTTTGGTGTTCCTAAAGGAAAATATGTTTGGGCTCCTATAGTGAAATGATTTGATTGTCTCTAACCCCAAGGACCCAAAAGTTATGGGGACCTAAGATTATTATGTTCTTGTTTTGTAGGAAACTTCCAAATCCAAGAAGTCTATGTGGTATCTTGACAATGGATTCAAGACATATGACCGGAGACAAAACGAAATTTGTGAGTTTCAAAATAAAAGAACAAGCATATGTAACCTATGGGGACAATAATAAAGGAAGAATCCTTGGACCCGGAAACATTGGTGGTGCAAATACTTTGGAGATAAAGGATGTGCTTCTTGTTGATGGGCTAAAGCATAATCTCCTAAGTATAAGTCAACTTTGTGATAAAGGATTTAAGGTAATATTTGAAAGTAAGTTTTGCACCATTCATTTAAAGGATTCCGAAAATATAGCATTAAAAGGCATTAGGCATAATAATATCTATTTGATTGATTTGGATTGTGTATCTAACACTAGTATAACATGCTTAGTTGTTAAGGAAGAAAATCCATGGTTATGGCATAAGAGAGCGGCTCATATAAACATGCATCAATTAAACAAACTAATATCAAAGGACTTAGTTGTTGGTTTTCCTAAGTTAAAATTTGAAAAAGATAGTTTACGTGATGCATGTCAAAAAGGTAAACAAGTGAAATCATCCTTTAAATCTAAGAATGTTATTTCCACATCAAAACCTTTAGAACTTTTACATTTAGATTTATTTGGTCCATCTATGATAAAAAAGCTTTGGTGGAAATTACTATGCTCTTGTAATTGTTGATGATTTTTCTAGATACACTTGGACATTTTTATTAAAATTAAAAAGTGAAGCTTTTAAGGTCTTTAGGAAGTTTGCCAAGCAAAATCAAAATGAGAAAGAATTAAGAATTAAAGTGTTAAGGAGTGACCATGGTGGAGAATTTCAAAATGAATCCTTTGAAAATTATTGTGAAGAAAATGGAATTTTACATAATTTTTTTGCACCTAGAACTCCCTAACAAAATGGTGTAGTAGAAAGGAAAAATAGGTCACTAGAAGAACTTGCTAGAACAATGTTAAGTGAATCTAATGTTCCTAAATATTTTTGGGCTGATGTTGTAAGTACTGCATGTTATGTATTGAATAGGATGCTCATTAGGCCAATCATAAAATTAACTCCTTATGAGTTTTTAAATGGTAGGAAGCCTAATGTTTCTCATTTAAAAATATTTGGATGTAAAAGCTTTGTTTTAAATAATGGATGTCGCCGCCGTCAAAAAGGAGAAGGCAGTCAGAGCGACGCGATGGTTTCGACCCTCTTGATTTTCGCATTTTTTATGGGTGGTTACAACGCCTTTAGGTTGTCCGATAATCGGGCTAACCCAAGGACTAATTTTGTAGGGTTCTATGCAATCGCCACCGATGTTTTTACTGGAAACATCGGAAAAGGGGTTTAAAAAGGCGTTGGTTTTCGAAAACCAACTTTGGTCATTAGAACCAGAGTTGGGTAAGGGAGTTAGTTACGTGTAAAGGAAGTATTAGTTCCTTTACTACACCCCTTTCGGGTTCCCTATGATAGGCCAGCTACTTTGTTAATAAATAAACTGGAAAAATACGCTTTTGCCCTTTTTATTTTGCGGAATTTAAAATTATGACTACATGACCCTAATCTATTGCATAATTTAAAATTAAAGCAGTAAAAGTAGAGAGGGAGAATTTAAACCTACGAAGCAAGCTTTCTTTTTATTTCTTTAAAAAAAAGGTGCTTTTTGGCAGCCCTTCACTCTACACGACGCTGGAAACTCTTCTAAACGACGAAAACTGCTCACAAAGACACTCAGAAGCTCCGGAAATGCGTCGGAGGGATTCTAGAGAGAAATTTTAGAGAGAAGGGAGAGCAAAAGCTGTGTGGTGTGTGGAAATGAGGGGCGGATCCCCTATTTATAGGTTTTTGCGCCTGACAGTGGCAAGACCGCCGTTCTCATCTGACAGGGTCGAGACCGCCGTCTCGCCAAACGAGACCGCCGTCTCATCCTTCGCAGGTGCCGAGACCGCCGTCTGGGAAAGCGAGACCGCCGTCTCGCCATTCGCAGGTGGCGAGACCGCCGTCTCGTCAAACGAGATGGCGGTCTCGCCACTTGCCTGAGGCGAGATGGCGGTCTCGATTTCGAGAAGGCGGTCTCGTCCCAAAAAGGTGAGAAAACTTATTTTTGTGCCGAAAATCCTTCCTATCCTAGTATGGGGCCTAATAGTCTCTCCTAGTGGCTTGTTAGGCTTCGTCCATCTTCGAATAGGAAGTCTTTTACTCTTTATTTGGAGGCTGGGCAAGATTTGGGGTCTACAGCTACCCCCCCTTTACCTGACTAGTCAGCTGTTGGCCTGTTGTGCCAGACAGATTGACAGGAAGGTAAAGGAGTTGACCTACTTGCCTGGTCACCCTTCAGATGCTCCGTCTTGCGGTGGCTGATCTTCTGGGGAAAATGTTGTGTTGTGCACCTCGAGGATACTACTTCTGACGTAGCCGATCTCCTTGGTTAACACGTGGTAGAACCTCAGGATACTCCTTCTGACGGTAGCCGATCCTTCGGTTGATGGGTATAAACCCCCCATCAGGCTGGTAGTTGCAGTCCGTTGTGTGGGACTGGATGGGTATGAACCCCCCATCAGGCTGGTAGTTGCAGTCCGTTGTGTGGGACTGGATGGGTATGAACCCCCCATCAGACTGGTAGTTGCAGTCTGTTGTGTGGGACTGGATGGGTATGAACCCCCCATCAGGGTGGTGGTGCGACTTACTGATCCGGCTCGAGCGCAGATCAGGCGCAATGCGTGCGCAGGTTGATAGGTATAAACCCCCTATCAGGCTGGTACAGTCCACTGCGTAGGACTGGTGGTAGTGGCGACTTACTGTTCAGGTGGCCCATGCGCCGATCAGGCACTTCTTGTGTGCTGGTTGATGTACTTGGACCTCTTTGAATGGTCTTCCGGGTTGTGCCGGGGATTTTGTGGGTGCTCATCCAGCTTGCTTGCTTGCTGGGGATTCTTTGTTTTTGATCTTTGGTGGTGACTATCCGATTCTTGCGGGTTGGTCGGATGATTCTTGTTTGTTTGTTTGACTTTGATTTGGTAGTCAAAGTTTTGTTGGTTGAGGTGATGGCTTGTCTTAATCCTGCCTTTTTCTCGCGGTTTTATCTCTTTTTTCTCGCGATTTAGGAATTTGGCTTTTCTTATTGAGCGTATGCTTTTTTCCTTTTTAAGCTTTTTTGTTTTACGCTAGCTTTTGCAAGGGGTGGCAAAGAGATGCATGAAATAAAATTTTTATTTATAGGGAAATTTTATTAAAACCACTTTTTATTTAGGCAAGTACCATCCCTAAGGGCTGTCATCTGGAGATGATCCGTGGGCGAATTGTTGGTAGAGGTGATATCGGAAGTCCGCTTGCTCCCGGACTTCGTCGCGGTATTCTCGCTGGAATGTCATCCATTCCTGTCGCATCACCTGCTGATGCTGATACATCTCCTCTTGCCGGGGGACCGAGACGGCGGTCTGGACAACCCAGACGGCGGTCTCGAATTACGGAAGAGTTTTTTTTTTTTTTGAAAAGAAAATAGGACCTGGTTCAAAAACATTTTTATGCATGCAATGTTTTCATGTTTGATGTCCTATAATGCCTATTTTGATTAAGTTTTCAGAAGGATTTAACCGACGTGTCTCGTTGCACCGAATGCCCTCTGATTTGCTGTGTTTACTCTTGGTTGTACCATGCCGGACTTCTTGTGACCGAAGGATAATTTCTTTCTTTCTCTTTCTCTTTTTTTGTTCTTTCTTTTCTTCTTTTCTTCTTTTTTCTTTTGTAGCACGCTCTTTGTCATGTAGTGCCCCTTTTTCCTCGCTTTAGGGATTTCAATCCTCTTGTTGACTATACGCCTCCATATTCCCAAATTAATTATTAGAATATTGATGTGAGGGTCAAGAGAAAAGAAACAAAGAGGCAAATTTCAATGGCTTGTGTTTTAGAGGGTTAATTTTTATTGATAGAGTTTTTGTAAGCATGGTTGGCTAGGGTTAGGCCTAGGTGTTTAAGCTTTGTCTAAGCAAACAATTTTTCTCTTTTTTTTTCATTTTGCGCTCTTTTGGTTTTATTCCTATTGCTTTTTAATGGCTAGCTGTGGACCCCTAATTTTGCCTGGCCTCTCAAAATAAAAGCTAGGGAAACTTCATACAGTTCACCCGGCTTCATATCAAAGAAAAAACCGAGAAAGACCTCCCGCAACAAGACGGAGTCCACCCATCCACACAATAAAGAATAAAGAGACTTCCTACATGAAGATAAAGCTCGCTCGGCATCTTAATGAAGGCCAAGAAGACTTCCTATATGAAGATAAAGCTTCAACGGACACACATCGGCATCAAACGACGTCCGAAAAAGGAAAGGAAAGCTTCCCGGGGGTCCCAGAACGCATAAACTGGCCAAGACAGGTTGGGACAGCCGTCACAAACACCAAAAACCAAGTGAGACGCACGTCTCACCTTTGGGACGCGCGTCCCAAACCCCAAAACGCAGTTGGGACGGCCGTCCCAAACCCAACAGGCCGTCCCAGATTGGCTCAGTGTAAAATGTGCAGTTGGGACGGTCGTCCCAACCCAGACGACCGTCCCAGATGACCAGGCTGCGAAATCTATAAATAGGAGCCTCATTTTGTCATTCTACACACCCCAGACAACTCCAAGACTTGTCTTCTTCTCTCCCTCCTTCGAATGATCTTTCTGATTGCCTTTAATAGGTAACAATCAGTTAAGGAATTTGTATTCCGGCATTCGATTCTTCAGTAAGAGTTTAGTCGAGTCGATATTATTTTCGAGAGGAGAGTCATTGTAGAGCGAAGGATTGCCGCAAAGCATCCTCTGTGTAAAAGACTTATAATATAAAGCTTGTTTCGAAGGTTCTTCTCAATTCTCTTCTCTTTTACTGCTTTATTTATTGCTTTTTGTATGCAATGTAGATAAAATCATGTAGATAGCCATATTTAAATACTGTATGAATAAAAGAGGGTAATAGCGTAATTTCTCGTAATCCTTACTTAAATGAATTAATCCGTCATAGGGAACCCGAAAGGGGCGTTGTGGGGTGCTAATACCTTCCCCACACGTAACTAACTCCCTTACCCGACTCTGGTTATAATGGCCAAGTTTGGTTTTTATTAAAATCAATGCCTTTTTCTCCTTTTCCAATGTTTATGGTCAAAACATTGGTGGCGACTCCAAAAGAACCCTTTTCGAAAACCTTGCTTCTATTAGAGGATAGTTCAGTGTTGAGCGCCTCGGAAGCAATGAACATATTTTTAACAAAAAACGCGAGTCTCAACCATCTTTTCGCGACCGCTCGCATTAACGTTCGAGATGTCCCAAGACGTCGGAACGGACGGCGGCGACAGATGGCGACTCCACTGGGGAAGCTAGAGAGTTGATCCCATTTAGTGACGGATAAATTCAAACTAAGTAAAGATTTGAAATTACGCCTTTACCCTTTTCTGTATTTTTATTGTATGGCTTTAATAATTGCTGTATGATTACTTCTGCAAATTGTTTGAAATATAAATTGCACACAAAACCCTTGCACACAACAGTCCCTCTATACCCGGGGGCAAGAGTGAATACCTATAGGGAGTGGGTGGCAGATACGACCGGCTTGTTGGCACACGGGGCTACAACCGTTGTCGGAAACCACCAACTCAAGGTGATAACTCTCTTCTTTTGGTCTAAGGATGTCGACACGGAGTTCCGTGCATGACCCGAGGACTGAGAGATTGAGAGGTCCCTATAATGGGGGCACCTTGGGGACCTTTGGCCTTGGTGAGAACAGTTAGAACCGCCTAAACCAAGCACGTTTCTGCAGGAAAACCCTACCTCGTGATTAAATAAGCGTGGCTCTGCTCGTGGATATATGAATTTTGTGTGCATACGTTTGCTGCATTTGTATTAATGCATTAGCATAGGGTAATCATACAACAAACAAAAAAAAATGAAAAACCCTAAAAGTCACAAAAAAGTGATAAGATAAAAGACCTTTATCTCGGACAGTCTTCAGTTAAGCTAGCCTGGTTTCAGGTTCTTTGTAAGCTAAGTAGCCACGTTGACCGACAGAAGAGATAAAGGTTCATAAAAAATATAAAAACAAATCAAAGCCATGAAAATATCTCTGTTACAAAATAAAAGTTTTTTAACAAAAGTCCTATAATTCATACCATTCGTTGCTCATAAAAATAAAAAGAGAAGAAAATAGGACTCTCTTCATTAAAATCCATAAACATTCATATAGATAAGCTTTCTTTTCAAGAAAAACCCAGTACTATCATACATCATATTAGGAATAAAACATGATGATACTTAGAAAAATAAACACTTGCATACATGCATTTACAAAAATTCATCCTCATATCATGCATTTTCACTTTTGCTAGATAATGGAGGGATCCGGTAATAGACAATTAAAGAAAGTGGAAATCCTTCTATGCCGTGTGGAGAAGTTAAGGCAGTTGTGTACATATATGCTGCCAGAGGTCTGTGCTAGTTTTGAGAAATCTTATGGAAGAATTCTGGACATCTTGAAGATCAGTATTGATCCGATATTTGTTAGAGCATTGGTCTACTTCTGGAGTCCCAATCTACACTGCTTTGAGTTCTCGCAGTTTGACTTGGTACCAACCTTAGAAGAATATGAACTCATGGTCAGATGGCCTCAGTCAGTTGGGGTCTATGTTTGCTCAGGAGTATACGTAGCTGTGAGTAAGGTTGCTACTATCATACGACTGCCTCCTCATCAATCCACCCTAGAGGGAAAAGGGAATATCAGAGGTTGGAAAATGGCTGTAATAGAAGACCACTTAGTTTCTCTGGCTGAAAAGAAAGATTGGTCTACATTCAACAAAACTCTAGCATTGGCAATGTTTGGAATCATATTATTCCCATTTCATGTGAACATTGTGGATCATGCTGCAATAGATGCATTTTTTGCCTGGGATGTGTACTCAAAGAGTCCTATACCTGCAATCCTCGCTGACACCCTGCTTTCCGTAGACTTTTGCCGACAGAAACAGGGGAAAACACTTAGATGCTGCACTTCGTTGCTATACGTATGGGGCGTCACTCATTTTTACGCTTCAAGCCACATGGGCATATTTCCTGATCCTCTAAGGAGTTTTTCAAAAATCCCTCTTCAACATCGTCAAGCCTTAGAGTGGAAAACCGAGTTAGAAAACTGGAACATAGAGCATGTATCATGGGTTTGCCCTTGGTTCCGACCCGGTTATATTCTCGTACGATGCGGAGATTACCTGAGCATACCACTTCTAGGTCTTAGAGGTTGTATAGCCTACTCTCCTAAAATGGCTATGAGACAACTTATGAGAACTCAGACTGCGCCAACTCAGGAAGAGCTCAGAGGGCTGTGTCTATGCCATTATTCCCATAGCTTTGAAGAAGTATCCATTGTCCGGAAAGCATGGGAAAGACCAGTCTATATGGGAGATAAAGAACTCGGAAAGGTTCAGGTATCTATATCCCACGAATATGAAGAATGGAGGAAAAATAGAGGGATACCCCAACCATCTACTGCATTCACTAAAACGTTAGTCAGTGAAGAGCTACAATTGCAGGTCAATGCCTTAAACAAGAGGGTTGAAGTCATGGAAGCTCAGCTAAGGGCTTTTGAAGAAAAAGAGCAAGAATCAACCCTTATAATAGATGGTCTAAAAAGGCAATGTAGAAAGAAGGACCACGAAATAGAGCGTCTTAAGAATGATTGTGCTGACTATCAGGAAGAGACTAAACAAGCATTGAAGATTCCGAGACTTGAGCAAGATAGTTTGTTCCGGGACATGAATGACGAAATAGCACATCTTGAGAGCACGCTTGCAGAACAGGCAAGAACGATCAAGTTAATACAAGATGACCTAGCAAATACTCGGTCAGAAGCACAGAAGTGGTGGGAAACCGCTGAAAAATACAGAGTAGACCTAGAGGAGCTACATGAGAAAGAAAAAGATGGATTAGCTCAGTATGGTCAATTACTTCTTGAAAGAGACCGAATAATAGAGAGTTCTGATCAGCAGCATGCCTTGATCGTTCATCAAGAAGAGAAGATAAAAGAGGCTCGGCGATATAGTGAAGATATGAGCCGGGCGGTATCTGAGCAAATCAAGACACTCAGAAATCACGTGATAACAGCTGAAGACGAATTACGAAGAAAGCCTAATTTACCTATAGGATTCTTCAAGCTTTTTCGCTTTTGTCAACATTTGCTTCAAAGCATTGTATAGAAGGATACACACTTTCTAATAAAAGGATTTTTTTTCTCCTTAAATTGTCTATTGCATTCATAAGTTGCATACATTCACATATCCCTCCTCGTTTTAATAATAAAAATAATAAAAAGAAAGGATTAACTGATGTGCTTTCCACAAATCAGAAAAATGGAAAAGAAGCCTTTCGTCATCAAAATCTCTACGACGGTCAATAAACCCGAAGATAATAACAAACAAGCACCAAACACTAAAAGGGAAGAAGCAATAATGCCTTTAAGCTTATTCGTACAGCGTCCTTTCCCTTATTCATCAAATAAAGCTGTACCTTGGAGATACTCAGAAGAATTGCCAGATAATCAAGATATCTCCAACATAGCCGGTATTGGGGGCATGACATGAAGCGGAAGAATATACTCCCCCAGGGAATTACAAGATGATATTCCTAAAGATAAAATGAAAAATAAAGTCGAAGAAGAAAAGGAATCCAAGGAGGAGACAGATGAGTTACTCCAATGCATAAGACAAAGTGAGTACTCTATCATCGATCAACTCAATCATACTCCAGCAAAGATAACTTTGTTATCACTCATCATGAGCTCAGAACCACATCGAAATGCACTGTTAAAGGTTTTGAATGAATCATTCGTTCCGCATGAAATATCCCAAGACAAGTTTGAAGGAATTATTGGTAATATTACAGCCGATAATCACCTTACCTTCACCAATGAAGAATTCCCTTTGGAAGGGTCAAATCATAATAAGCCCTTGCATATTTCTATCAAATGCAAGGAATATCTCATTTCCAAAGTTCTTGTGGATAATGGGTCGTCCTTAAATGTTATGCCTAAAAGTACACTAGACAAGATAACAGTGCAAGGAACCCACATGCGCCCAAGTAATACAGTTGTTCGAGCCTTTGATGGGTCAAGACGTGAAGTAGTAGGAGAGATTAGTCTACCTATCCAAATTGGACCTACTATTTTCAACATAGACTTCCACGTGATGGATATCACGCCAGCATACAGTTGTCTCCTTGGTAGACCTTGGATTCATAGCGCTAAGGCAATACCTTCAACGCTCCACCAGAAAGTCAAGTTTGTGATAAATGATAAACTCGTCACAGTTCAAGCTGAAGAAGACTTTCTGATTAGCAAACCGTCTGTCCAACCATATGTGGATGCGGCTGAAGAAGCTCTTGAAACGTCTTTTCAAGCACTCGAAATTGCAAACATAGAAAGACTCCCTGGTAATATGAAGGTGGCCCATATGATGAAAAAATATGGATATCGCCCAGGACAGGGGCTCAGAAAGAATGCTCAAGGAATGAAAGAGCCACCAGATTTCAAGGATAATCCGCTAAAGTATGGTTTAGGGTACGACCCCACAAAAGATCAAACTATACGGAAAGCAGGGAAGTCTTACCCCTCGAAGATGGTATTCCAAAGAGGAGGGGTATTAGCGCAAAGGGTAACGTTAGTCATTAGGTGTCCTTCTTCTGATTCTAAGGGATGTAAACCTAGTGACTATTAGAGATCACTCCTCGGGGTATGCCTGGCCCCCGAGCATCTTTAGGGCACACATTTCCCTGAAATTACAAAAGAATGCTATTCTTACTATCTACTTCTTTTCTTACTAAATGTATCTATACCCCATTTTAATAAACAAGGTTTAGATAAAACGTTTTGTTCCAAATGCGTCCAAACAATTAAAGCGCCACAAAGTAAAGTAAAAATGATTGATTAACTAGAAACACAAATGAAATCTATATTGACAAAATCAAGTTTTGACAATGTTGTGCAAAAAAAAATATATGCATATAAAAGAAAAGCCCGTCAAGGTCAAAGGCCGAGACAAGAAAATAAAAGGGCAAAATACCCGATAGGAAACCCACAAAGGGGGCTGCACAAAAGTTAGGGTAAACCCGACAGGAGACCCGAACAATAATAAAGGGTAACCTGGGCAAAAGTTAGGGTTATTAAAAGTCCGCTAGGTATTCCTTAAAAATAAATACAAAAAAAGGGGAAACCTAGACAAAAGTTAGGACATAAGCACAACATCCTAGGCTGAAAACCCGAAAGGGCGGACTAGGGAAGTTAGTCAATCACAAAAAAGGTGCCATAAATCAGTAAACAACGACGCCACTTCATAAGAATGAAACGGTTATCTAAACTAGCCTAAACACAGACTAACCCTGGCTAGCCATTCTTACAAAAACCTCTATTATAAAAAAAATATCCCTCTAAAACACAAACCTTTGTTGTAAATCCTTTTCTTTCTCTTCTCTTGACCATTTCACTATAAAGCATTCAATTAATAAAGGGAAATGTGGAAACATAGTGAACAATAGGAAGGTCGAAATCCCGAAGGAAAGGAAAGAGGGCATCGATATGGCAGTTGCCCTACGAACGAAAGATTGTTCTTCGGCCATAGCAAGAAAATTCCGAGACGGCAAATCAATACAGCTTAGCTTGTTGATCAAGAAGCAAGATGACGTAAAGGCACAACAGCGAGAATGCGCCTGAAGTCAAAGCACATCAGTTAAAACTTTCAAAATATTAACTGAAATAGATCATAGAATGCATATCATGAAGCATTGCGTGCATTAAAGCATAAATGAAGGGAATCCTATCTTCAATTTCATCAAAAAACATGAAAATTAACTCAAAAAAATCAAAAACCAACATAAGAAGCTTGAGACGGTCGTCCCAACCCAGACGGCCGTCCCAAACTCCCTTGCGCAGCCTATATAGGTGGGGCGCTGGTTTTGGCTCCAGTACCTCAATCCAAGCTTCCTATCTTGCTTTTCCTCCTTCTCTATACATTTTTAGCATTCCTAAGAGAGTAAAGCTCACAATGGAACGTGGAGAAGCATCATCCAGGAGAAAACGCACCAGGACCACTAGTAGAAGAACTCCTGTCACCAGCATGTTGCTAGCAGAAGCACATCAACAACGACTAGCAAATATCCAACAATTTGCCTGGTATCCTATGTTGCGGCTAGATTTCGAAATCTTAGCTACATTCGGCTGGGAGCAAGATGTCAGAAAGTTCATCCACAACATAGGATGGGACTTTCTGCTCCGTGAGCCACCTACTCGAATCCACCGCACTGCCACAATGGAATTTCTTGCCTTTATCAACATGATGGAAATGCCATCCGCAACTCCCGGAGTGCCACCAACTCAGGCTGTCTCCTCTCTGGATGGATGGAGCCTACCGGACCACTGTTCTGGATGACTTTAATGTCATCATGGGTTTCTGCCAACGAGCAGATGCAAGAACACCAGAATATCGGTCCGCATATATGGAAAAACCTGCTGTTCTCACCACCACTAGCATGTGGAAAGAGACCACTGGAGCTCACAACCTGCCAACACACCTGAAGGGGGCATCCTTCTCTCCTCCACTCCGCATATGTCACAAACTGCTCGCTGGGACCCTACACGTCGGAAGGAGAGTCGAGGGAAGGTAACGCTGGGCTGACCTTTTCATCATCTACTGTATGCACCAAGGGCATAAGTGCAACCCAGGATACGCTTTTCTGAAGGCCATAAAGGAATGCGGTACTCGGGGACCAACAGGAGCAATCATGGTGGCTCCCCTCCTTACCCCTTTGGCTGAGTATTGGGGATGCACTGATGGGGAAGATCTCCCAGCTGAACTCCAACCAGAGCCTATCAACGGAGGAGTGCTGACACACATGAACATCCTCAGCAGGCAAGGGACAGGGGTTCATCTTGAACCCTATCATCTCGATTTCATGGGATATGCGCGACTTCGATACGCCGCAATACATCCCTACTACCTCCGAATCCCGACGCAGTCACGCGATTCGGATTTCCCGGCCTGTACCGACGCCTGGATGAGGAGCATGCATACATGGAAGGAGAGTTCTAATTCATACGCCGGCGGTTCGGTCGGTTGGCGTTAGGCAAGATAGGACGGACCGCCGGATAGAAAGCTTGGTCCGAGAATCAGGCGAGGTTCCAACGCCGCCTACTCGCGCTTCCTTTCGCCGGTACCATCCGCTCACTCCGGTCCGGAGGCGGATGACTAGGAGTAGTCTTTCGATAGTTTTTTTAGTATTTTGAAAAAAAAAAAGCTTAAATGTACCAAACAAAAAGCATTAATAAATAAAAGTAGTTATTTCTGTTTCATATTTCAAAAGCCCATGTGTACAAAAACTATAAAATAAAAGGCACACATGATATACTAAAAAGCCAGATTTCAAAAATTTACGATAAAATTAAATCGTGATAGAAAAAGGCAAAATCAAAATTATCTTCAGCAAAATAAGGAGCTTCAAGGAAACTAGTTCCAACCATCAACCTTCTACACCAATAAAAGAAGGAGAAAAAAAGCCGACGGAAAGGCTCGATAAATCCCCAAGCAGGATCCTTGCCTATTCCAAAGGCAAAACAAAAAATTACTCCTTGACTCAACACCACCACATGAGTCATCAAACATAAATCACTTGGAGCTGCAACCAGCATCCTTCCACCCAGAAAAGACGTCAACAAAGAAGAAAGGCCGACAGAAAGGCTCGACCGTCCCCAAGAGGATCCTTGCCTATTCCAAAGGCAAAACAAAAATTATTACTCCATGACTCAGCTTCATTACCACATGAGTCATCAAGCAAACTCATCCAGAATCTCCGCTTCATTCCCCAAAGGAGAATAAGGACTACATAAGAGTCCATCAAAGAAAATACGGAGTCAAATCCTCCACATCACCAGGGGGCAACAGAAGGAAAAGAAGGAAAAACTTTTCATCCCCTAACAGAGGCCACTACAGAAAAAAGGCCAAATAAATGTCTCTAAACAGAGCATATCAAGAAAAATCTCCACAAAAAAGGAAAAAAGCAAAAATTTCCATCTTCCAGATCAAATAAGAGCTTCACAAAGCCAGGAGCCAGAACTCCATCAAACCCCCAGGAAGCCAACAAATTCCCCAGGGCCAATAAAAAGGAAAGAGAAGAAAAGAAAACCTCTTCATCCCCAGCAGAAGATAAAAAGCCTGTGTGCACAAAAGAAACACACGCATCCAAAAACAAAAATCCAAAATCGCAAAAAAAAGAGAAATTACGAGAAAAGGATAAAAACCCATCCCCCAGAAAAATAAGAGCTTAGGCAAAACCAGCTCAAACAACAACAGCCAATAAGGAGTCGAAAAACTCCATTTCTCCCTAGAAAGACAATTCAAAACAGATCTCCGGAATGAAATTAATTCCCCAGTGGATCACCAACAAGAAAACTACCCCAGTGAGCCTACGACAAAGGCAAACTACAAAATTATATCCACAAGGAGTTAATCGCTCATAACGCCCAAAGACGGATATCCATAGTGAAGCACAAAGCCTTCACTTGCAACAAGCAAGCAAAAAACTAATATCCCCAAGAAATGGGAAATCAACCTATGCAAGAGGCAATCCAAACCCTCAAAAGTCTTCACCATTATTGAAGCATTCGCCTAATCAAAAGGCACAGACAAAATCCCCAAATGAATCTTCGCCTAATCAAGAGGCACAATCAAAGAAGAGAATTCAAAATCCCCGGAGGATTCTGCCTAAAAAGAGGCAATCAACAAGAATCCCGAGCCAAGACCGGACGGCTAAAAGGAAAAGCCAAAATCAAAGAAATCCTCGGCCAAGACCGGATGGCTAAAAGAAAAAGCCAAAACAATGTAATCCCCAGCAAAAGCCGGATGGCTAAAAGGAAAAGCCAAAATCAAAGAAATCCCCGGCCAAGACCGGATGGCTAAAAGAAAAAGCCAAAATAATGAAATCCCCGGCAAAAGCCGGATAGCTAAACAGAAAAGCCAAAAAATCAGAAATCCCCGGCAAAGCCGGATGGCTAAACGAAAAAGCCAAAAACAAAGAATCCCCGGTAAAACCGGATGACTAAAAGAAAAGTCAAAAAGTTAAATCAAATATTCCCCACGGAATGGGCGCATGAAGAGAAACAATAAGTCGCCAACATATCTCCAAAAACAGATAATCACATGATTAACTACCAAAAAGTGCATCCTGAGAACCTTGCAGAATGGGGTTCAGACCGGGTGGGGGTAGGTACCCATCAGAGCCTTACAGAACGGGGTTCGGACCAGGTGGGGGTAGGTACCCATCGAGCCTTGCGGAGCGGGGTTCGGACCGGGTGGGGGTAGGTACCCATCGAGCCTTGCGGAACGGGGTTCGGACCGGGTGGGGTAGTTACCCATCGAGCCTTGCAGAACGGGGTTCGGACCGGGTGGGGGCGGGTACCCATCGAATCTTGCGGAACGGGATTTAGACCGGGTGGAGGTAGGTACCCATCGAGCCTTGCGAACGGGATTCGGACCGGGTGGGGGTAGGTACCCATTAGAGCCTTGCGAACTGGGGTTCGGACCGGGTGGGGGTATGAACCCATCGGAATCTTGCGAACGGGATTCGGACCGGGTGGGGGTAGGTACCCATCGGAATCTTGCGGAACGGGATTCGGACCGGGTTGGGGTAGGTACCCATCGGAACCTTGCGGAACGGGGTTCGGACCGGGTGGGGGTAGGTACCCATCGAATCTTGCGGAATGAGATTCGGAGCGGGTGGGGGTAGGTACCCATCGAGCCTTGCGAACCGGGGTTCGGACCGGGTGGGGGTAGGTACCCATCGAGCCTTGCGAGAATGGGGTTTGGACCGGGTGGGGGTAGGTACCCATCGAGAATCTTGCGGAACGAGGATTCGGACCGGGTGGGGGTAGGTACCCATCGAGCCTTGCGAAACGGGGCTCGGACCGGGTGGGGGTAGGTACCCATCGAGCCTTGCGGAACGGGGTTCGGACCGGATGGGGGTAGGTACCCATCGGAATCTTGCGAGAATGAGATTCGAACCGGGTGGGGGTAAGTACCCACGAGAACCTTGCGGGACGGGGTTCGAGACCGGATGAGGGTAAGTACTCATCGAGAATCTAGCAAAAATGCGGATTCGCACCGGGTGGGGGTTGGTACCCACCAAAACCTTAAAAATAAGGTTTGTACTTGGATGAGGGTAAGTACTCATCAAAACTTAGCAGAATGCATTAGGTGGAGTAAAAATACTCACCTAAGCATTTCAAAAATGGGTTGCAAAGACAATACTTCTATTAGAGGATAGTTCGAGTGTTGAGCACCTCGGAAGTAAGTACCCACAAGAGTTTAGCAAAATGCGAACTCATACCGGGTGAGGGTAGGTACTCACCAAAACCTTGCGAACAAGGTTCATACCTAGTGGGGGTAGGTACTCACTAAAGTCTAGTAAAATACGGACTTATACCCGTTGAGGGTAAATACTCACCGAGCCTTATAAAAGGAGGCTCAAACCGGATAGGGGTTGATACCTATCAAAATATTTATCATCCGGAGGATCAAGTGAGCAACGATCATCGAAGGATGGCCAAGACAAAGGGTTAACTCCTTCCCCTACCAACTAATGTTGTCAGCGAGATCAAGCCGACAAATTAGCTAGGCGAGTGAAGGGGGGCAGCTATAAACCCCTAATTTTGCCCGACCTCTCAAAATAAAAGCTAGGGAAACTTCATACAGTTCACCCGGCTTCATATCAAAGAAAAACCGAGAAAGACCTCCCGCAACAAGACGAAGTTCACCCATCCACACAATAAAGACTAAAGAGACTTCCTACACGAAGATAAAGCTCGCCCGGCATCTTAATGAAGGCCAAGAAGACTTCCTATATGAAGATAAAGCTTCAACGGACACACATCGACATCAAACGACGTTCGAAAAAGGAAAGGAAAGCTTCCCGGGGTCCCGAACGCATAAAGCTGGCCAAGACAGGTTGGGACAGCCGTCCCAAACTGGGACAGCCGTCCCAAACACCAAAAACCAAGTGAGACGCACGTCTCACCTTTGGGACGCGCGTCCCAAACCCCAAAACGCAATTGGGACGGCCGTCCAAGATGTCCAGGCTGCGAAATCTATAAATAGGAGCCTCATTTTGTCATTCTACACACCCTAGACAACTCCAAGACTTGTCTTCTTCTCTCCCTCCTTCGAATGATCTTTCTGATTGCCTTTAATAGGTAACAATCAGTTAAGGAATTTGTATTCCGGCATTCGATTCTTCAGTAAAAGTTTAGTCGAGTCGATATTATTTTCGAGAGGAGAGTCATTGTAGAGCGAAGGATTGCCGCAAAGCATCCTCTGTGTAAAAGACTTATAATATAAAGCTTGCTTCGGAGGTTCTTCTCAATTCTCTTCTCTTTTACTGCTTTATTTATTGCTTTTTGTATGCAATGTAGATAAAATCATGTAGATAGCCATATTTAAATACTGTATGAATAAAAGAGGGTAATAGCGTAATTTCTCGTAATCCTTACTTAAATGAATTAATCCGTCATAGGGAACCCGAAAGGGGCGTTGTGGGGTGCTAATACCTTCCCCACACGTAACTAACTCCCTTACCCGACTCTGGTTATAATGGCCAAGTTTGGTTTTTATTAAAATCAATGCCTTTTTCTCCTTTTCCAATGTTTATGGTCAAAACATTGGTGGCGACTTCAAAAGAACCCTTTTCGAAAACCTTGCTTCTATTAGAGGATAGTTCGATCTTGAGCGCCTCGGAAGCAATGAACATATTTTTAACAAAAACGCGAGTCTCAACCATCTTTTCGCGACCGCTCGCATTAACGTTCTAGATGTCCCGGGATGTTGGAACGGACGGCGCGACATTAGCTGATTTCTCTAGATCGCCCTTTGGGTTTTCGAACTAGGATATTGTGTTTGGCCACGACTTTTGTGTAGGTTCCCTCTTTTTGTAATTTTTTGAGAATGCTAGCGGACCTTATTTTGTAACCCTAACTTTTGCCTAGGCTACCCTTTATTGTTGTTCGGGTATCCTACCGGGTCGACCCTATCTTTTGCGTAGCCCCCTTAGTGGGTTTCCTACTAGGGTTATTTGCCCTTTTCTTTGGCCTTCGGCTTCTCTGGGCTTTTCTCTTTTTTTTGTTTTGTTTTTGTGTATTTATTTTTGTTCACAATATTGGCGAAGCATTGTAGACCCCAAATCTTGCCCGGGCCCCAAATAAAGTCAGAAGATCCCCTATTTGAAGACGGCTGAAGCCTAACAAGCCACTAGGAGAGACTATTAGGCTCCCGTACCAAGATAGGAAGGTTTTTTGGGTCAAAAAATAAGTTTTCTCGCCTCGAAGGGACGAGACCGCCTTCTGGATGACCCAGACCGCCGTTTCGTCTCGCGTAGCAAGCGAGACCGCCGTCTCGTCTAACGAGACCCCGGTCTCGTTGCCTACGAAAACCCAGACGGCGGTCTCGTTCACCCAGACCCCGGTCTCGTTCTTGCGAAGAACGAGACGGCGGTCTCGTTCACCCAGACCCCGGTCTCGTTTCCTGTGAAGAACGAGACGGCGGTCTCGTTAGACGAGACGACGGTCTCGACCCTGTCAGACAAGACCGGCGGTCTCGCCATCTGACAGCGCGAAAACCTATAAATAGGGGCTCTTCCCCCCTCATTTTCACACACCACAGTTGCATAGCTCTCCCTTCTCTCTAAAACTTCTCTCTAGAATCCCTCCGACGCATTTTCGGAGTTTCTGAGTGCTTTCAAGAGTGATTTTTCGGCGTTTGAGAGGTTTCCGACGCCTTGTAGAGTGAAGGGCTGCCATAAAGCACCCTATTTTTTTTAGAGAATTAATATAAAGCGCGCTTCGGAGGTTCAAATTCTCTCCCTTCACCTTTACTGTCTTTATCTTAAATTATGCAATAGATAATAGGGCCATGTAGTCATACTTTTAAATTCCGCAGAATAAAAAGGGCGAAAGTATATTTTTCTAGTTTTTCAATAAAATAAGCCGGCCTGTCATAGGGAACCCGAAAGGGGCGTCGTAAAGGGACTAATACTCCCTTTACACGTAACCAACTCCCTTACCCAACTCTGGTTCTAATGACCAAAGTTGGTTTTCGAAAACCAACGCCTTTTAAACCCCTTTTCCGATGTTTCCGGTAAAAACATCGGTGGCGACTCCATAGAACCCAAAATAAATAAGTCCTTGGGTTAGCCCGGTTATCGGGCAACTCAAGGACACTTTTCGAAAACCTCGTCTCTAGGTTAGCCCGGTTATCGGACAACCTAAGGACGTTGTAACCACCAATAAAAAATGCGAAAAAGAGTCAAAAAACCATCGCGTCGCTCAGACCGCCTCTTTTGACGCGGCGACAAGCATGACTTTCTTTATGGATAAGGTGAAGTCTTATTTTTATGTGCTTCTAATCAACTAGCTTAATGATGATAGCAATGGTAAATGTTGATTATTTGAATGCGCTTTTTATTCTTCTTCTTCTTTCGTTTACTTAGACAGGATTATTCATGAGGTCTAGTCAGAAATAGAAAGAAGAGAAGCAGATAGTAAGAATCATTCTTTATTAATTAATAAGGGAATATGTGCCCTGAAATGCGCGGGGGTCGGGCTAGCCCTGGGGGATAATCTCTAACAATCATGGGGTTTACATCCCTTAAACGAAGAAAAAGATTTCCTAATGACTAAGGTGGCTCTTGACGCTTGCACCCCTCCACTTCGGAAAATTTGCTTGAGTGTGCGGAGGGAGACTTCCCTTTTCTTCTTTCCGCTCGACCCTTATTAGGGTCATATCCTAGGCCATACTTGCAAGGATTGTCTTTGAATTCTGGGGTTCCCTCATGCCTTGGGAATCTGCCCTTGATCCTTGGCCGAGGATGGTAACCATGCTTCAACATCATGCGGGCTACCTTTGTGTCTTTGGGAAGTCGCTCTACGCTGGCAATTTCAACCGCTTGAAAAGATGTTTCAAGGGCCTCTTCGCTCGCATCCACATAAGGCTCGGGTGGACGAGTCCACTGATCAGGATATCGTCTTCTGCTTGGACCGTGACCAGTTTGTCGTCTACTATGAACTTGACTTTCTGGTGGAGCGTTGAAGGTACTGCCTTAGCGTCATGAATCCAAGGCCTGCCGAGGAGACAGCTATATGCTGGAGTAATATCCATGACATGGAAATCGACGTCGAAGATAGTGGGTCCAACTTGGATTGGCAAGTTAACCTCTCCCACTACTTCTCGTTTGGATCCGTCGAAGGCTCGAACAATGGTGCTGCTTGGGCGCAGACGGGTCCCTTGGATAGTCAGCTTGCCTAGTGTGCACTTGGGCATCACGTTCAAGGATGACCCGTTATCCACAAGAACTCTGGCGACGAGGTACTCCTTGCACTTGACTGAGATGTGCAAGGGCCTGTTATGGTTTTGTTAGAATCGCGCAGCAGAATGTTCGCGTGGTCGGACAAAAACCAAGAGGGGGGGGTGAATTGGTTTCTTAATAAAAATTAGGTTTTCAAAATTTTCCCCAAATTTTACCGATTAAAAACTGTGTAAATGTAAATAGAGAAGAGATAGAAATCTTACACAGGAGATTTATACTGGTTCGGATCAAAAGACCCTACGTCCAGTTGGTAATCACTCAAACAGAGGATTAACGCTGTCACTATGATCAAAGTTGTTACAAACAAATTACAATGAAAAGATAAAGATAAGAAAACACCTCTCTTGAAATCCACAAGAGATGATGAACAACTTTCCCTAGAGACGGCACAACACACAATCCACTAAGAACTCCACTTAGTGATTCTTATCGCTTCTAGCCCACACCAGGTTCAGAAAGCTCCCTTTCCTTGCAACAAACAGTTCTCTGACACTCACAACACTTAACTTTTGTTTGGAAAAGGTTGTTCTTCTTTTCTGAGTGCCAAAGGAGAGTTTAAGTAGGGAAATTAGGGTTTAGAAAAAGGGGATTTCGAAACTAGGGTTCTTGGTAATTGGGTTTTCGAAAATAGGGTTAATTTGAAATTTAAAATGAAAAACAGACTGAAATAATCGATTTAATGGAGTTATAATCGATTAAAACAGAGCCAAAAAAACAGAACCCAAAACATGTCTGTTTTAATCGATTATTTGAAGTTTTAATCGATTATTTGACCTACTAATCGATTATTTTGATGTTTTAATCGATTAAAAGAGTGAGTATATACTGAAAATGGTTTTCTCACTGTTTTAATCGATTATTTCCCTATATAATCGATTAAAGCCGAGCCTGGATGATATATTTGGGCTTTTTGAAGCTTCTAAGTTGCAGACTATGTACCGGCTATCTCAAACTCTATAATTACAGACTCAATCTAATTAAAACAGAGTTATTACACTATGAAAACAAGTCTTCAACACTCTAAGTCTTTGAGTTCTTGAATCATCATCAAAATCAACAATCTTCATTTTCATCAAGTGCAACATCAAGTCCTTGAATGTTCAACAATCTCCCCCTTTTTGATGATGATCAAAATTATCTTTTAAAGCCCTTGTAATAACCTGTTTTATCTGTCATACTAACAAACACATCAAACATACCAGATAATATTTAAATGCAATTCATAAGAGGCTTTAAATTTTTCTCCCCCTATTTTGATTATAATCAAAAAGAACTCTGCAATAACAATCATAAGAGCTCCCCCTCAAAATATGCATAAGTTGGAGAAGACTACCCCTCAATCAAAGCATTTAAAAAAACAAATTTCATTTCATAAAGAAACGTCATTACAGATAAAGAGATATATAACATTACAATCATGTAAAAGCCTTTTATTTAAGTAGAATTTAGGCAATGTCTAATATTCCTAAGTCTCTTCTAAGATCATAGAATCTATCCTTGGGTAGAGGCTTAGTAAAAATATCTGCTAATTGGTGTTTTGTATCCACATACTCTATTTTATAGTTTCCTTTGCTGATATGATCTCTCAAAAAATGATGTCTTATTTCTATATGTTTAGTCCTAGAGTGCATTACTGGATTCTTAGTTAAGTTAATTGCACTCGTATTATCACACATCAAGGGTATGTCATCTAAAAAGATATTATAATCTTCTAACTGTTGTTTCATCCACAGAATTTGAGCACAACAACTACCAGCTGCAATATATTCAGCTTCAGTGGTAGATAAAGCAACACATGCCTGTTTCTTAGAATGCCAAGATATTAAGGATGAACCTAACAAATGACATGTTCCACTAGTGCTTTTTCTATCAATTTTACAGCCACCATAATCAGCATCAGAATATCCTATTAAACTCATACAAGCATCAGACGGATACCACAAACCAAAATCAGTAGTTCCTTTTAAATATTTTAAAATATGTTTTACTGCAATTAGATGAGATTCTTTAGGACAAGCCTGAAATCTAGCACACACACAGACATAATGCATAATATCAGGTCTACTTGCAGTTAAGTATAACAGTGATCCTATCATACCTCTATACATAGTTTGATTAACTTCCAAACCTGATTCATCCTTGTCTAGATAGCATGAAGTTCCCATGGGTGTGTTAGCTTCCTTTGAGGTGTCCATACCAAACTTTTTGAGGATCTCTTTGCAGTACTTGGTTTGAGAGATGAAAATGCCATCTTTAAGTTGCTTGATTTGTAGTCCAAGGAAGAATGTCAATTCTCCCATCATAGACATTTCAAACTCTCCCTGCATTATCTTAGCAAATTCTACACATAACGAATTATCAGTTGATCCAAAAATGATATCATCAACATATACCTGGACCAATAAGATATGTTCTTTAACTTTCTTTATAAACAGTGTAGAATCAATTTTTCCTCTTGAAAAATCATTTGCAGTTAGGAAACTACTTAATATTTCATACCAAGATCTAGGAGCTTGTTTCAACCCATATAAAGCTTTCTTTAATTTAAAAATATGATTAGGATAATTAAAATCTTCAAATCCAGGGGGTTGCTCTACATACACTTCTTCTTTAATAAAACCATTTAAAAATGCACTCTTTACATCCATTTGATATAGTTTAAATTTCATCATAGATGCATAAGCAAGAAGTAGGCGTATAGCTTCTAACCTGGCAACAGGAGCATAAGTTTCATCATAATCTATACCTTCCTCCTGACAATAGCCTTTTGCAACAAGTTTGGCTTTATTCTTTGTTATGTTTCCATCTTCATCAAGCTTATTTCTGAATACCCATTTAGTTCCAATAACTTGATGTGACTCTTCTCCTGGGATTAATTCCCAGACTTGATTCCTTTCAAATTGGTTAAGTTCTTCTTGCATGGCTATGCACCATTGATCATCTTTAAGTGCTTCCTCAATGTTTTTAGGTTCAATTTGTGACACAAAAGTAACAGACATACAGAAATTTGTCATATTTCTAGTTCTTACCCCTTTTGAGATGTCACCTATGATGTTGTCCATTGAGAGTCCTCTAGGTGATTGCCATTCTTTTGCTAATTGAGGAGTTTGAGAAGGCTCATTATTTTCCAAGTATAGTTCATCAAGGGATTCTCTTATATACTCATCATCACCTGCAAGTTCTTTATTTGACACAAGAGGATTTCCCCCAAGGTCTTGAATCCTTTGTCACATAATTGGCTTATGCTAAGGAGATTATGCTTTAAACCATCAACAAGAAGCACATCCTTAATCTCCAATGTGTTTGCACCACCTATGTTTCCAATTCCGAGAATCTTCCCTTTGTTGTTATCCCCATAAGTCACATATCCTTGTTCTTTGGCTTTGAAACTCACAAATTTCGATTTATCTCCAGTCATATGTTTTGAGCATCCACTATCAAGATACCACATAGACTTCTTTGATTTGGAAGTTTCCTACAAAACAAGAACATAGTAAACTTAGGTCCCCACAACTTTTGGGTCCTTGGGGTTAGAGACATAACAATCTATTTAAATACTGCAAAACTTTCTCATAAAACTTTTCAAGTTATTTTAACTGATAAAAAATAAGTTTTAATCGATTAAAACGCTGTGTAGAAAATTTCTAAGTTGTTTTAATCGATTGAAATGAGATTTAATCGATTAAAAGAGTTCTGATCGGTCATAACTAAATTCTGATCGATCATAACTGATTCTGATCGGTCATAATTGGATTCTGATCGATCATCCTGACCCTTTAAGTGATTTTAATCGATTGAAACATGTTTTAATCGATCGAAAAAATTTTGATCGCTTATAATTAAAATCTGATCGATCACATTTGATTCTGATCGGTCATAATTGGATTCTGATCGATCATCCTGACCCTTTAAGTTATTTTAATCGATTGAAACGTGTTTTAATCGATTGAAAAAAATTCTGACCGCCCATAATTACAATCTGATCGATCACATTTGATTCTGATCGGTCATATTTGTATTTTGATCGATCATAATGAGTTCTAAATGGTTTTAATCGATTAAAAACAAGTTGTATCGATTAAAATACTGTAAAAACACTTCTTTGAACATTCTAAGTGATTTTAATCGGTTCTTTCACAACTATATCAGTTAAAAACATGTTTAAGAAAGCTTTTGTAAAAATACTTTGTTTTTAGTTGTTTAAAACGATTTTAGAGGCATTTCGCAAAATCTTTAAGTGAAGAACCTTCATGCAGTAGAAAAGATAAAATGATTTTACCTAAGCATTCTGTTTAAAACATACTAAAAGATCCATTTTCTTTGAATAAATAAAAGAGACAAACAATTCATTTAACTATAGGAACCCAAATATATTTACCTTTAGGTACACCAAAATGTTTAATTTTACATCTATTTGAGGTATGACCTTGTTTCATGCAATAAAAACATGCTTTTGATGTAGCTATGGAATAAGATGCATTATTTACCAAACATGCTCTAGATCCTTTTTCTACCCATACTCTTTTCTTTTTAGTTTTACCCTTTTTCAAAGGAACTCGTTGATTTACATTATTTTGTGCAAAATTAGTTTTATCCTTCTTAAGATTACTTATTTCCATTTCGGCTTTATCAAGTAGATGATTAAGGATATCTATGTCATATTCATGCTCTTTACAAGTTTCACAAGCTAAATTCTTATCCTCATCTAAACATACAATTTTCGTATTAGCTACCTCCTTTTCTTCTAAACATGCAATTTTCAATTTTAAGGACTCATTTTCCTTTTCCGATCTTCTTAGATTCTTCTTTACAACTTTATATTCATCTTTCAAATTCTTAAAGGCAATAAATAATTCATTGTAAGCATTTTGCAATTCATCATGGTCATTTTCATCACTAGAAGATGAATCGGAATCACTAACCTCAAAATCCGAAGATATGTTGTCATTTGCCATTAAGCAAATGTTTGCTTCTATTTCCGAGTCGCTTGATTCCGAACTTGAATCACTGTCGTCCCAAGCAATATAGGCTTTCTTCTTGAATTGCTTCTTGCCCTTGTTTTCATCGTTTTTCTTGTTTGGGCATTCGGTCTTTACATGCCCTGCTTCACCACAACCATAACATTTTATATTTACGGAAGTATTTTCTTTTACCTTTCCCTTACCTTTGAAAGAATGTCTTCCTTTTGCTTTCATGAACTTGGTGAACTTTCTTATAAAAAGACTCAACTCTTCTTCATCATTTTCCGAGTCTTATTCTTCTTCCTTTTTATGTTTACCTTTAGAAATCTCAGTTTTGAAGGCTAGGTTCTTCTTTTGGTATTGACCTTCTTCTTCATTTAGCCTTCCAAGATCAAGCTCATGTTCTCTAAGCTTTCCAAATAACGCCGCCATGGTCATTGTGGCAAGATTTTGTGACTCCGAGATGGCCGTCACCTTAGGTTGCCATTTCCTATCCAGAGATTTCAAAATTTTAACATTTAATTCATCAACGTCAAAAATTTTACCTAGTCCGGTGAGATGGTTCACGATATGAGTGAAACGTTTTTGTACGTCAAATATCGTTTCGCTTGGTTGCATCCGGAACATCTCGTATTCTTGGATTAAAGAATTTTTACGTGCTCTTTTGACGTCGTCAGTTCCTTCGTGGGTCACCCTTAGCATTTCCCACATTTCCTGTGCACTTTTACAAACTGAAATTCTATAAAACTCGTCAAGGGTTAGAGCAGATGAAATTATATTTCTAGCCCTAACATCAAATTGTGCTTTTCTACTTTCTTCGGTAGTCCATCTAGAAAAAGATTTGGGAACGTCAACACCGTTCTCAATTACTTTAGGAATATATGGACCGTTTAAAATAGCGTCCCAAACGCCTCTATCAACAGACTCTAAAAATATTTGCTTACGTACCTTCCAGAAAGGATAATTTTGACCCGCAAAAAGTGGGGGTCTGTTGATAGACGCACCTTCGGCAAAAGTTTGATTTTGTCCGGCCATTTTCGAAAATTTGAATGACTATCAAAGCAAGCTCTGATACCACTTGTTAGAATCGCGTAGCGGAATGTTTGCGTGGTCAGACAAAAACCAAGAGGGGGGTTGAATTGGTTTCTTAATAAAAAGTAGGTTTTCAAAATTTTCCCCAAATTTTACCGATTAAAAACTGTGTAAATGTAAATAGAGAAGAGATAGAAATCTTACACAAGAGATTTATACTGGTTCAGATCAAAAGACCCTACGTCCAGTTGCTAATCACTCAAACAGAGGATTAACACTGTCACTATGATCAAAGTTGTTACAAACAAATTACAATGAAAAGATAAAGATAAGAAAACACCTCTCTTGAAATCCACAAGAGATGATGAACAGCTTTCCCTAGAGACGGCACAGCACACAATCCACTAAGAACTCCACTTAGTGATTCATATCGCTTCTAGCCGACACCAGGTTCAGAAAGCCCCCTTTCCTTGCAAAAAACAGTTCTCTGGCACTCACAGCACTTAACTTTTGTATGGAAAAGGTTGTTCTTCTTTTCTGAGTGCCAAAGGAGAGTTTAAGTAGGGAAATTAGGGGTTAGAAAAAGGGGATTTCGAAACTAGGGTTCTTGGTAATTGTGTTTTCGAAAATAGGGTTAATTTGAAATTTAACATGAAAAATAGACTGAAATAATCGATTAAATGGAGTTATAATCGATTAAAACAGAGCAAAAAAAACAGAACCCAAAACCTGTCTGTTTTAATCGATTATTTGAAGTTTTAATCGATTATTTGACCTAATAATCGATTATTTTGATGTTTTAATCGATTAAAAGAGTGAGTATATACTGAAAATGGTTTTCTCACTGTTTTAATCGATTATTTCCCTATATAATCGATTAAAGCCGAGGCTGGATGATATATTTGGGCTTTTTGAAGCTTCTAAGTTGCAGACTATGTACCGGCTATCTCAAACTCTATAATTACAGACTCAATCTAATTAAAACAGAGTTATTACACTACGAAAACAAGTCTTCAACACTCTAAGTCTTTTAGTTCTTGAATCATCATCAAAATCAACAATCTTCATGTTCATCAAGTGCAACATCAAGTCCTTGAATGTTCAACAGGTTTCACCCTTCGAGGGGGAGTTCTTCCTCTGTGAAGGTGAGGTGATCGCTTGCCGTAATGTGACCGACGATCCTCTCAATCTTTTCTCGGGATATTGTATGAGGCACGTGCGCTTCGCTCAAGACCTTCAGCAAGGCGTTTCTATGCGGTTCCGAGCTCAATATTAAAGATAATAATGTTATCTTTGCAGGTGTGCGATTGAGCTGGTTTATAATGGAATACTCACTTTGCCTTATGAACTGGAGTAATTCCTCTGTCTCCTCCTTGGATTCTTTATTTTCTTTTTCTTCTTCGGTCTTCTTATTTTTTCCTTTATTTTGGAGGACATCTTCCTGTGTGTCCTTGGGGGAGTAGATTCTTCCACTTCTAGTCGTGCCCCCAATGCCGGCTATATTTGTTATTTCTTCTTTTATTGGTGAAGATTCCCCATATCTCCACGGTACAGCTTTATTCGATTCGTAGGGGAAAGGACGTGGCATAAATGAGTCCTTGTCCCCTCTTCTTTGTTCTTGAGGACCAACGGTCGAGGCTTATTTTCCACTTGCGGTGAGTCGACCGTTGGGGTAAGCTTTATTAGGAGTGACTTTCTCTCCATTCTTCTGATTTAGAAGACGTGTTAGTTAATCCTTCCTTTTTATTATCTTATTTATTAAGTGTGAAGGAGGGGAAATTAAATATGCAAATGAATGTTTATGCATGCAAGTAGACAGTCATTTGAATAAAGAAGATTTTATTTATTCGACAGAAGGTGTACATTCCCCTATTCTATACTGCGAAGCAACTTTTGGCAAAAGCGGAAAACTTTAAAGAAACCTGCAGGCGGGTCTTGATCCCTCTGTAGTTCTCTCTCAGCTTCCCGGACGTGACGAGCAAGTGCTTCGCTTTGCTTGCGGACTGCCTGGCTCATGTCTTCACTGTAGTTCTGAGCCTCTTTGATCTTCGCCTCTTGATGAACGACCAAGGCTTGTAGTTCATCGAGCTTTTCAATGGCTCGGTCTTTCTCTCGTAGTAGTTGGCCGTACTGAGCTAGTCCATCTCTTTCTTTGTAGCGTAGCTCAGCGACACTTTTGTTTAGTCTCCGGTTGGCCTCTCGCTCTTGGCGGATATCTAACCGAGTCTTGGTGAGCTCTTGCGACAACTCCTTGATCGTTTGAGCCTGCTTTGATGATTCGGCCTCAAGGCGTGCTGACTTGGCGGTTATTTCTTGAAGTCGGCTATCCGAACTGGTTCTGGCAGTTTTGGATGCTCGGATAGCTTGCTCGTTGGAGTCAGCACACTGGTCCTTGAGGCGATCTATTTCATGATCCTTTTTCTTGCCTTGCCTTTGCAGACCGTCTAGTGTGAGGATGGATGCTTGCTCTCTTTCCTCAAGGGCCCTCATCTGGGCTCCCATGATTTCCATCCTCTGGGTCAAGGCATTAATTTGAGCCTGCAACCCTTCATCATTGGCGCTTGTAGTGGGTGTGGTGGATGGTTGAGCCATCCCTCTTTTCTTTCTCCACGCCTCGTAGTCACTGGTGACAGCCACCCGAGCTCTTTGTCCCCCATATAGACTGGCATCTCCCATGCTTTTCTCATAGCTAGCGAGTTGGCGATTGTGCACGGGTCTCCAAAGAAGCACAGTCCTCCGAGTTCTCCCCGAGAGACAGTAGTTTGGGTCCTCATGAGCTGCCTCATAGCTACCCTAGGTGAGTAGGCTATGCAACCCCTGAGTCCTATCAAGGGTACGCTCGGATAATCCCTGCATCTGATGAGAACTGGGCCGGGTCGGAACCAAGGGCAGACCCAGGATAAACTGTTGGCGTCCTTTCGTTCCCACTCGTCCCTCCATTCTGAAGTCAGGCGTTGTTGGAGGGGGATCTTGGAGAAGCTTCTTAAAGGGTCGAGGAATATCCCCATGTGGCTGGAGGCGTAAAGGTGCGTGGCGCTCCACACAAATAGTAATGAAGAGCAGCAGCGGAGTGTTTTTCCTTGCTTCTGGTGGCAGAATTCCACCGAGAGCAAGGTGTCGGCAAGGATTGCAGGCAGGGGACTCTTCGAGTTCACGTCCCAGGCGAAGAAGGCATCCATGACGGCTTGATCTACTGTGTCGAAGTGGAAGGGGAACAAGATTGTTCCAAAAATGATAAGGGCCAGGGTTTTGTTGAAGGCGACCCACTCTGCCCTTTCAGCCAGATAGGACAGGTGGTCTTCTAACATTGATACTTTCCAACCCTGGGCGTTCCCCTTCCTTATCAGGGTACTCTGCCGGAATGGTAGTTGAATAAGGGCAGCGACTGGTGCTGCAGGAGTATATGCCTCGTGGCGGACATGGACCCCGGCTGATTTGGGTCATTTCAACATGGTCTCGTACTCCTCTATGGTGGCCACCAAGTCGAACTGCGGAAATTCGAAACACCGCAGACTGGAATTCTAGAAGTGGATTAGTGCCCTTAGGAACACCTGATCGACACAGATCTTTAGAAGGTCTGAAATCCGTCCATAGGATTTTTCAAAGTCAGCGCGGACCTCCGATGGCATTGCCACGCTTAGCCGTTCCAACCTCTCAGTATGGAAACGGGGAATATCCACCTTCTTTGGCTGCCTACTTGTCCCCTCCATTTCTAAAACCAAAATGCATGTTTGATGAAAAGGATGCTTATTTGAATGTATGTAAGTGTTTATTTCCCTATTTATCATGTTTTTCTACATGATGTATGGTAATTGCGTATATTTTTATTGAAGGATAAACTATCTATATGAATGTTTTATGAGTGTAACATTTTTGGACCAGGTCTTATTTATGGAAACAGATTTTTATTTTGATTCTTCATTTGATGTTTATTTGTTTATTTTATAGCCTTTTATCTCTTCTGTCGGAACTGCGTGGCTACTTAGCTTACAAAGAACCTGAAACCAGGCTAGCTAAAAGGCAGATTGTCCGAGATAAAATGCGGCTTTATGCAAAAGAATATTTAGCGTCCCTTATCTCTTCTGTCAGAACTGCGTGGCTACTTAGCTTACAAAGAACCTGAAACCAGGCTAGCTAAAAGGCAGACTGTCCGAGATAAGGGTGTTTATTTGTGAAAATATTTTTGGTGATTTTTGTTTTGTTTTTTGTTTATGCTATGCAACAGGCAAATGCAACAAACATATGCACACACAATTCAGTCATCCGCGAACAGGCGAGAATTCGTTTTTATCACGAGGTAGGGTTTTCCTGCAGAAAAGTGCATTGGCAAGGGTTGGTTCTAACTGTTCTCACTAGGCTAAGGCCCCCAAGGTGCCCCCATTATAGGGTCCCCACTCTCCAGCCGTCCGACCATGCTTAGCACTAAGGCCATAGTCAGTCTTGTTGCCAAAAGAGGAAGGTTATCACCTTGAGTGGTGGTTTCCGATCACACTGGTGGGCTCAAGGCCCTCACTACAGCGAACCGTACCTGCCACCCACTCCCTATGGATTTCTCACTTGCCCCCGGGTATGGAGGGAACTGTAGTGTGCAAGGGTTTGTGTACAGTTTGTATTTCACACAATTGCGTAAGTATAAACAAGCAACAGTTATTTAAAGCCAAACCGTAAAACATGTTATAATACAAGTTAAGGGCAAAAACATTATTTTCTTGGTTTATTTATTTTTAAGCCGGCCCATCACTAAATGGGATCAACTCTCGAGGCTTCCCCAGTGGAGTCGCCATCTGTCGCCGCCGTAAAAAAGGAGAAGGCGGTCGGAGCGATGCGATGGTTTCAACCCTCTTGATTTTCGCGTTTTTTATGGGTGGTTACAATGCCTTTAGGTTGTCCGATAACCGGGCTAACCTAGGGGCGAGGTTTTCGAAAGGGCGTCCTTGGGTTGTCCGATAACCGAGATAACCCAAGGACTAATTTTGTAGGGTTCTGTGGAGTCACCACCGATGTTTTTACCGGAAACATTGGAAAAGGGGTTTAAAAAGGCGTTGGTTTTCGAAAACCAACTTTGGTCATTAGAACCAAAGTTGGGTAAGGGAGTTAGTTACGTGTAAAGGAAGTATTAGTTCCTTTACTATGCCCCTTTCGGGTTCCCTATGATAGGCCAACTACTTTGTTAATAAATAAACCGGAAAAATACGCTTTTGCCCTTTTTATTTTGCGGAATTTAAAATTATGACTACATGGCCCTAATCTATTGCATAATTTAAAATTAAAGCAGTAAAAGTAGAGAGGGAGAATTTAAACCTACGAAGCAAGCTTTCTTTTTATTTCTTTAAAAAAAAAGGGTGCTTTTTGGCAGCCCTTCACTCTACACGACGCTGGAAACTCTTCTAGACGCCGAAAACCGCTCACAAAGACACTCAGAAGCTCCGAAAATGCGTCGGAGGGATTCTAGAGAGAAGTTTTAGAGAGAAGGGAGAGCAAAAGCTATGTGGTGTGTGGAAATGAGGGGGGGGGGAGCCCCTATTTATAGGTTTTCGCACCTGACAGTGGCGAGACCGCCGTTCTTGTCTGACAGGGTCGAGACCGCCGTCTCGCCAAACGAGACTGCTGTCTCGTCCTTCGCAGGTGGCGAGACCGCCGTCTGGGAAAGCGAGACCGCCGTCTCGCCATTCGCAGGTGGCGAGACCGCCGTCTGGGAAAGCGAGACCACCGTCTCGCCATTTGCAGGTGGCGAGACCGCTGTCTCGTCAAACGAGACGGCGGTCTCGCCACTTGCCTGAGGCGAGACGGCGGTCTCGTCCCAAAAAGGCGAGAAAACTTATTTTTGTGCCGAAAATCCTTCCTATCCTAGTATGGGGCCTAATAGTCTCTCCTAGTGGCTTGTTAGGCTTCATCCATCTTCGAATAGGAAGTCTTTTACTCTTTATTTGGAGGCCGGGCAAGATTTGGGGTCTACAATGGAAAAGATAACTTAGGAAAATTTGACTCAAAAGCCGATGAGGCTATTTTCTTAGGTTATTCACTAACTAGCAAAGCATATAGAGTTTTCAATAGAAGAACTTTGAATATTGAAGAATCTGTACATGTCACCTTTGATGAAATTGTAGACCTTGATGGAAATCCTCTGAGTCAAATAAAGAATTTGCAGGTGATGATGAGTACATAAGAGAAGCTTTAGAAGAAATGTTCTTAAATGAGAATGAGTCATCTCAACCAATTGAATTAGAAAAAGAGTGGCAACCACCAAGAGGACTTTCAATAGACAATATAATTGGTGATATCTCAAAAGGGGTAAGAACTAGAAATATGACAAATTTGTGTATGTTTGTAGCTTTTGTTTCACAGATTGAACCCAAAAGTGTTGAGGAAGCTCTTAAAGATGACCAATGGGACATAACAATGCAAGAAGAATTTAATCAATTTGAAAGAAATCAAGTCTGGGAATTAATTCCAAGAGAAGAATCTCATCAAGTTATTGGAACAAAATGGGTATTTAGAAACAAACTTGATGAAGATGAAAATATAACAAAGAACAAAGCCAGACTTGTTGCCAAAGGTTACTATCAAGAGGAAGGTATTGATTATGATGAAACTTATGCTTTTGTTGCCAGATTAGAGGCTATACACCTACTTCTTGCTTATTCCTCATTGATGAAATTTAAATTTTATCAAATGGATGTTAAAAGTGCATTTTTGAATGGGTTTATCAAAGAGGAAGTATATGTGGAACAACCCCCTGGATTTGAAGATTTTAAATATCCCAATCACATTTTTAAATTAAAGAAAGCCTTATATGGTTTGAAACAAGATCCTAGGTCTTGGTATGAAATATTAAGTAGTTTTCTAATTTCAAATGACTTTTCTAGAGGAAAAATTGATTCCACCCTATTTATTAAGAAATTTAAGGAACATATTCTGTTAGTTCAAGTATATGTTGATGATATTATTTTTGGATCAACTGATAATTCCTTGTGTGAAGGATTTGCTAACGTTATGCAGGGTGAATTTGAAATGTCAATGATGGGAGAATTAACATTCTTTCTTGGACTTCAAATTAAGAAACTTAAAGATGACAACATTGTGTCTTAAACCAAATACTGCAAAGAGATTCTGAAGAAATTTGAAATGAACACTTCAAAGGAAGCTAACACACCCATGGGAACATCATGCTATTTAGACAAGGATGAATCAGGTTTGGAAATAAATCAATCTATGTACAGAGGTATGATAGGTTCTCTATTATGCTTAACTGCAAGTAGACCTGATATTATGCATTCTATTTGTGTGTGTGCTAGATTCAAAGCATGTCCAAAAGAATCTCATTTAACTGCAGTAAAAATAATTTTAAAATATTTAAAAGGAACTACAGGATTTGGATTATGGTATCCATATGAAGCTTCTCCTAGTTTAATAGGTTATTCTGATGCTGATTATGGTGGATGTAAAATAGATAGAAAGAGTACTAGTGGGATATGTCATATGTTAGGATCATCCTTAGTGTCTTGGCATTCTAAGAAACAAGCATGTGTTGCTTTATCCACAACTGAAGATGAATATATTGCAACTGGTAATTGTTTTGCTCAAATCTTATGGATGAAGCAACAATTAGAGGACTATAGTATCTTTTTAAGAGATCATATATCTAAAGGAAATTGTCAAATTGAGTATATAGACACAAAACATCAGTTAGCGGATATATTTACCACTTCCAAAGGATAGATTCTATGAACTTAGAAGAGACTTAGGAAAATTAGAAATAGCCTAAACTCTGCTTAACTGATCAATATTTGCATTTTGGACAGTAATAATCGATTATATAGGGAAATAATCGATTATCCTGTGTCTAAAACATGGAACAATTGTTAATCTCTCTGCAATAATCGATTATCTTGGGTAATAATCGATTATTGAAGTTTAAATAAGTGGATTATGCAAAACCTTTCTGTAATAATCAATTATTTGGGGTAATAATCGATTATCTATACCAAAAATGCCCAAAATAAAGAATTTGCCACTGGAATAATCGATTATCCAGCCTGATAATCGATTATCCCTGCACTTGAAGAAATAATCGATTATCAGAGGCTGATAATCGATTATCCTGCAACGTTATGGGGAAACTAGCCATTTGTAATGGCTATTTTTGCTTCAATTCTCCTCCAACTAGCCGTTTATGACCGTTAGGATGTTTCTCTATATATAGGAGGGCTCCAATTTACATATCTACACACCTCCAAAACTTGAATCAAAGCATTCTTCACACGTTCAAGCTCTCTTGTCTTCTCAAAACCCTTTTCTTCTCAAAAACTTATTCATCTTCATCTTCTTTTTATCTAAATGGCTTCATCATCTCGTAGTAAGATCCCAACAAGGAGAAGATCCGCTCCTGCTTTTCATCCCTGCCTTAATTCCATTGAAGGGTGGATATCCGACAACGAGGGAAGACAGGAATTCTTAACTTTCTGGAAAGAAAGGGGTATTATTACTCCCAAATATATTATTGGTGATCAATTCATCAATACGGGATTCAACTTCCCCAATCTCCATGAGCAGCAAGGTGTCCTTCCCTTCATAGAAATACAAGGTACTTACTATCCAGATTTAGTTAGGGTCTTCTACTCTCGCTTTAAATATAGGGATCACATTGCTACCTCTAGAGTAAAGGGTGTGACCATCATCCTTGATGATGATATTTGGGAAAATGTTGCTTATTTTCCTTTAAGGGAGGATGCTGTAAATGTTCTTGCTGACTTAGAAGATTTTAATCGCATTACGACATACCGCTCTTTTCTCTGCAACCCCTCTATGGAAATTGGCCGCCAACATTTGGCCGGGCCTTTGAAGAAAGAAGAACACCTTTTGTTGCATCTTCTTGTCTGGATTTTGTGTCCCCGTGCAACCAACCATGCCCAATGTTATTCTGTTGACCTTCGCATTATTCATGCCATCATGAATAATGAGCCCATTGATTGGCCAAGCTTAGTCACATTAACAATGCTCAAGGCGAAGCATCACCCAACCTTCAAGATTCCTTACGCTCTCCTAATATCCATAATTCTTGAATACAAAGGTGTAAATGTTGAAGGAGAACAACGGACCTGGACCCTAAATTCAAATAGAATGTTGGACGGCACGCTCACTCAGCTACAAATGGTGAACATAAACAGAGTTTAAGTTCATAAAGATGATGCTCCTCACATGGCCAGTGTGGCTCAAGATTCTGATGATGAGGACATGCCTGCTGCAAATTTCATATTGCTGGACCGTCATCTGCTCATCCTACATCCCACCCTTCTATGAAAGATATGTTGTTCGACATGAATCAAAGAATGCAGGAATTTTTCTCTATCTCTCAAGAATGGCATCAAGAAATTATTCGATGTATTTCGGATGTAGATGATAGAGTATGTAATTTAGAGGACAGATTTGACGCCTAGTTTAATAGTGATGAAAGTGAAGAGTTTTAATCTCTCCCACATATTTCTTGTTTTTACTTCATTTGCTTTATGGAATAAAAACTGTATTTTAGCTTTGATTGAGGGGGAACTATTCTATATCTTATGCAGTTATTGAGGGGGAGCTTTCATTTTTTATCATAATCAAAATATGGGGAGAAATTATTTAAAGCCTTTTATGTTTAATAATTTTAATGTTGTCTAGTATGTTTAATGTTTTTGTTAGCTGTGACAGATATAACAGGTTATTACAAAGGGCTTTAAAGGAAATTTTGATCATCATAAAAAAGGGGGAGATTGTTAACCATACAAGGATATGAAGCTTGCATATTTTGATGATGATTCAATAACAAAGAACTTAGACATTTGAATACTTGTAATCTTATGTAATAACTCTGTTTTTATGTTTTTGAGTTTGTAATATTAGAGTCCAAGATAACTAGCACATAGATCCTCCTTTAAAATCTCTAAAAACTCATTTTTATCAAAAATACACTGTGATAATTGATTATCACTCAAGATAATCGATTATTACAACAAGAAAATTGTTTTCAGGAATAGCTCACTGTGATAATCGATTATCACTCAGGATAATCGATTATCACTCAGGATAATCGATTATTACTCAGGATAATCGATTATCACAGGCAAATAATCGATTATTTGGCCAAATACTCGATTATCCTGGTCCAGTTTTGTTCCTCTGCGAAAATGGCTCTGGAATAATCGATTATCACTCAAGATAATCGATTATTTACGTCTATTATGAGTTTTTAAATTCAAATTTGGATTAATTTACGAAAACCCTATTCCCAATTCTTCTATTTTCGAAAATCACCATTTCCCAAACCTTATTCTCTCTACTTAAGGTTCTCTAAGGCTCTCTGCAAATTAACAAACCTTTTTCATACAAAAGTTAAGAGTTGTGACTGCTAGAACTTTCTGTAGGTAAGAAAAAGAGGCTTTTGAAAACCTAGTGTGGGCTACAAGCAATAAGAATCACTGAGTGGATTTCTTGGTGGATTGTGTGTTGTGTCATCTCTAGGAAAAGTTGTTCTTCATCCTTTGTGGATTCAAAGGAGGTGTTCATCTCTTGTGTGACTCAAGAGAGGTGTTTTCTATTCCTTATCTTTTCAATTTGTAATCTGTTTGTAAATTGTGATTATAGTGACATCGTTAATCCTCTTTTTGAATGATTAGCAATTGGACGTAGGGTCTTTTGATCTGAACCAGTATAAATCAATTGTGTAATCTTCTTTCCCTTATCTATTTACTTTACAAAGCATTTTTATCGGTGAAAATTGGGAAAAATTTTAAAACCCTAATTTTTGTTTAAGAAACCAATTCACCCCCCTCTTGGTTTTTGTCCATAAACGCAAACATTCTGCTGCACGATTCTAACATTACTCAGCTGCAGATGGTGACTGTAAATGGAGTTTATGTTCATAAAGATGATGCTCCTCACATGGCTGACGTTGCTCAAGATTCTAATGATGAGGACATGCCTGCTGTTGATGTTCCTACTGCTACAACATCATCTGCTGCTCACTCTACATCCCATCCTCCCATTGAAGACATGTTGTTCAATATGAATCAGAGAATGCAAGAATTCTTTTCTATATCTCAAGAACGACATCAAGAAATTATAAGACGAATTTTGGATGTGGACGAACGTGTATGTAATCTAGAAGATAGATTTGATGAACAATTCAACAATGATGAGAGTGAAGAGTTTTAATTCTTTTATCTTGTTTATACTATATTGAATTATTGAATAAAATTCTATGTTTACATTGATTGAAGGGCAGTTGTTTATTTTTCTATTTAATGCACATGTCGAGGGGAAGCTTTTATTTCTTTTGATAATAATCAAAATAGGGGGAGAAAATATTTTAAAGCTTGATATGTTTAACAATATTAATGTTGCCTGGTATGTTTAATAGTTTTGTTAGTTGTGACAGTAAAAACAGGTTATTAACAAAGGGTTTTAAAGCAAATTTCGATCATCATCAAAACGGGGGAGATTGTTGAATATACAAGGATATGATGCTTGAAGATTTTGATGATGATTCAAGACAAAACGACTTAAAGACTTGAAGACTTATAATCATTTGTATTTACTTGTAATAACTTTGTTTTGTCTGTTTGAGTCTATAAAATTAGAGTCCAAGATAACCAACACATAGTCCATCCTTTGAAAGTTCATTTTTATCAAAACCACTCTATGATAATCGATTATCACTCAGGATAATCGATTATCCTACATTGAAATATGTTTTGTGAAAACCTTGCTGGAATAATAGATTATCTGGGTTGATAATCGATTATCCCACCTGAAATAATCGATTATCAAGCCAGATAATCGATTATCCTGGTCCTATTTTACTCTCTACCAAAATGGCTCTATAATAATTGATTATCACTTATTATAATCGATTATCTACATCTGTTATGAGTTTTGAATTTCAAATTTGGACCAATTTAAGAAAATCCTTTTCCCAATACTTCAAGTTTCAAAAATCTTTATTTCTCAGATCCTATTCTCTCTACTTAAGGTTCTCTAAGGCTCTCTGCAAAATAAAAATCCTTTTTCATACAAAAGTTAAGAGTTGTGATTGCTAGAGGACTTTGTGTAGGAAAGAAAAAGGGGCTTTTGAAAACCTAGTGTGGGCTAGAAGCGATAACCAACACATAGTCCATCCTTTGAAAGTTCATTTTTATCAAAACCACTCTATGATAATCGATTATCACTCAGGATAATCGATTATCCTGCATTGAAATATGTTTTGTGAAAACCTTGCTGGAATAATAGATTATCTGGGTTTATAATCGATTATCCCACCTGAAATAATCGATTATCAAGCCAGATAATTGATTATCCTGGTCCTGTTTTACTCCTCTACCAAAATGGCTCTGTAATAATCGATTATCACTTAATATAATCGATTATCTACATCTGTTATGAGTTTTGAATTTCAAATTTGGACCAATTTAAGAAAACCCTTTTCCCAATACTTCAAGTTTCGAAAATCTTTATTTCTCAGATCCTATTCTCTCTACTTAAGGTTCTCTAAGGCTCTCTGCAAAATAACAATCCTTTTTCATACAAAAGTTAAGAGTTGTGATTGCTAGAGGACTTTGTGTAGGAAAGAAAAAGGGGCTTTTGAAAACCTAGTGTGGGCTAGAAGCGATAACCAACACATAGTCCATCCTTTCAAAGTTCATTTTTATCAAAACCACTCTATGATAATCGATTATCACTCAGGATAATCGATTATCCTGCATTGAAATATGTTTTGTGAAAACCTTGCTGGAATAATAGATTATCTGGGTTTATAATCGATTATCCCACCTGAAATAATCGATTATCTAGCCAGATAATCGATTATCCTGGTCCTATTTTACTCCTCTACCAAAATGGCTCTGTAATAATCGATTATCACTTAATATAATCGATTATCTACATATGTTATGAGTTTTGAATTTCAAATTTGGACCAATTTAAGAAAACCCTTTTCCCAATACTTCAAGTATCGAAAATCTTTATTTCTCAGATCCTATTCTCTCTACTTCAGGTTCTCTAAGGCTCTCTGCAAAATAACAATCCTTTTTCATACAAAAGTTAAGAGTTGTGATTGCTAGAGGACTTTGTGTAGGAAAGAAAAAGGGGCTTTTGAAAACCTAGTGTGGGCTAGAAGCGATAAGAATCACTGAGTGGGTTTCTTGGTGGATTGTGTGATGTGTCGTCTCTAGGAAAAGTTGTTGTTCATCCTTTGTGGATTCAAAGGAGGTGTTCATCTCTTGTGTGACCCAAGAGAGGTGTTTTCTATTCCTTATCTTTTTCAATTTGTAATATGTTGTAACTTGTGATTATAGTGACAACGTTAATCCTCTTTTAGAGTGATTAGCAACTGGACGTAGGGTCTTTTGATCTGAACCAGTATAAAACATTTGTGTAATCTTCTCATCCTTATCTCTTTACTTTACATGCATTTTAATCAATGAAATTTGGGGAAAAATTTCAAAACCCTAATTTTTTATAAGAAACCAGTTCACCCCCCGTCTTGGTTTTTGTCCCTAAATGCGAACATTCCGCTGCGCAATTCTAACATTTAGGTTGTCCGATAATCGGGCTGGACCTAAAGGCGAGGTTTTCGTAAAAGGTTCTATGGAGTCGCCACCAGTGTTTTAACCTTAAACACTGAAAAAGGTAAAAAGGCATTGGTTTTAGAAAAAACCAATTTTGGCCATTACAACCAGATTCGGGTAAGGGAGTTAGTTACGTGTGCGGAAGGTGTTAGCACCCCACAACACCCCTCTCGGGTTCCCTATGATGTTCTAATTTCTAAAATAAAACTAAGAAATTACACTTTTACCCTTATTATTTCATCTACTTGCAGGAATTAAATGTCTACATGGCTCTAATACTTAATATGAATACAAGGAAGGCGATAAAGGAAGTAATAAACGAGAGTACGTGGAAGAAACCTCTAAGGAAAACTTTGTATTAGATTTTTGAAGATTGAGGATGCTTTTTGGCTATCCCCTCTCTCTACAACGCTGCCCACTCCTTAACCGATAGAAAGACTCGAGCTACAGAGTATCTAAAAAGAGCACTCGAACTCTACAAAATGCTTCAGAGAGGTTTTAGAAGAAGCTAGAAGCTCGAAATCCATGAAGAAATCCCTGAAATGAGGAGGGGGAGAGGCCTATTTATAGGGATTTGCGCCTGTTAGGGGTGAGATGGCCATCTCATCTCACAAGTGGTGAGACAGAAGTCTCGCCATGTTGCGACATGGTCGTCTCGTCTCATGAGTGGCGAGACGGTCATCTTGCCTTATAGGGCGAGACGGTCGTCTGGCCAAACGGGACGACCGTCTCGGCTCTTGGCGAGGACTCTCATATTTTTTTGTATAGGGGGCCTTCCTATTCTACTATGGAGTCTAGTAAATATGCCTAGGGACCTAAAGAGGTCTTGTCCATCTTCGAACGAAGGTCTTCTAACTTTATTTGAGAAACCGGGCAAGATTTGGGGTCTACACTGGGTGCATAAAAGAAACTAAAAAGTAAAAAAGCACACGCATTATCCCCACGAAGAAACCAAATTTCAAATCGCGAAAAAAGAGATAAATCGTGGAAAAAGATGAAATTAAATAAAAATCCTAACTTTTAGGTAACTAATGAAATCCCCAAGTGGGTCATACAAAAATAGAGCAAATCAAAGGATTGGAAATCCCATGCATCTCCAGCAAATATAAGAGCTTCGCAAAGTCAGTTCACACTAGCATCAATCAAGGAACCAAGACTCCATTCCCCTAGAGGGCTACCAAAATTAGATCCCTAGGGAAACAAATAATTCCTTGGAAGATCACCCAAAAGAAAAATATATATTCCCAGTGAGCCTACTGCGAAGACAATCTTCACAGTCATATCCTCAAAGAGTCATTTTCCCGTGCATAGGCAAGACCTGGTGAGTAAAGAGTCAGTATCTCCCAAAGGGAACATCAACCTATTAAGAGGCAAAGAAATGCAAACCAAAAGTCTTCACTTCCGATGAAGCATCCGCCTACTCAGAGGCATCACCATCAGAATTAACAAATCCCTAGTGGATTCCTGCCTACCTAACAAGCATTCATCAAAAATCCCCGACAACCGACAAAGCCGGATGGCTACGGAAAAAGCCAAAAACAAAGAATCTCCAACGATCAACAAGTTGGAGGGCTACATAAAAAGATCAAAATGAAACAAAGAATCCCCAAAAACCAACAAGCTAGATGGCTATTACAAAAGTCCAAAGAAAAGAATCCCCGACAAACTGGACGATTATACTAGAAAAGTAAAAAATATATTCTCAAGCAAGAACTACTCCCCAAGGAGTCAGTGCATGACAAAGATTAGTAAGCCGCTACCACATAGTTTAGTCCAATCCTACAAAGTGGCCGACAAACCAGATGCGGGTGTGTACTCATCCAGTCCTACAAAGTGGACTGTAAACCAGATGGGGGTGCGTACTCATCCAGTCCTATAAAGTGGATTGCAAACTAGATGGGGGTGCGTACTCATCTAGTCCTACGAAGTGGATTGAAAACTAGATGGGGGTGCATACTCATCCAGTCGTACAAAGTGGACTGCAAACCAAATGGGGGTTCGTACTCGTCAAACCAGATGGGGGTGCGTACTCATCCAGTCTTACAAATTGGATTACAAACCAGATGGGGGTGCGTACTCATCCAGTCCTACAAAGTGGACTGCAAACTAGATGGGGGTTCGTACTTGTCAAACCAGATGAGGGTGCGTACTCATCCAGTCTTACAAAAGGGACTACAAACCAGATGGGGGTTGTAAACCCCAAATCTTGACCGGTCAAACAGCAGCTCTCAGAAATCCTCTATTTCAAATATGGTTAAAGCTCCAATAGGTCTTGTAGACCCCAAATCTTGCCCGGTCTTATGATAAAGACCAAAAGACCTCATTTTTGAAGATGGATGAAGCCTAAGAAGCCATTAGGAGAGACTATTAGGCCCCATATTAGAATAGGAGGGATTTTCTGCATGTAAATAAGGATTTTCGCTTTTAGGGTGAGACCGCCGTCTCGTATTCGAGACGGTCGTCTCGCCTTGCAAAAGTGGCGAGACGGCCGTCTCGTTTGGCGAGACGACCATCTCATCACTTGCGAATGGCGAGACCGTCGTCTCGCTTGGCGAGACAGCCGTCTCGACCTGACAGCCACAAATCCCTATAAATAGTCGCGCCATTCCCCTCATTTCACACAGTTCTTCCATTCTCTCTCTTGTCACTTCATAAAATTCTCTTCCTAGAACCCCTCCGAAGCATTTCCGGAGTTTTCTAAGAGTCTTTTAGAGTTTTTATAGCGTTTTTGAGAGTTTGCCGGTGCTGTAAAGAGCGAAGGGCTACCAAAAAGCACCCTAATTTTCAAGAAGTTAATAGAAAGCTTGCCTCAGAGGTTTCTACATTTTCTCTCTCCTTTACTGCTTTATCTTTCAATTACGCAATAGATATTAGGGCCATGTAGTCTGTTAGAAAAGTAGTTTTAGATCAAGAGGGGGGGTGAATTGATCTTTGAAAGATTTTCGCAATTAACAGATTATCTATTTATAAAAATGAGATTTCAGATATGTTCTTGAATCACAAAGCAAGCAATCAAAAAATAAACATAGCAACAGGACTAAAGAAGAGAAAGGTTTAGAAAGATATCACCGGTGTTTATACTAGTTCACCCAATACCAGGGCTACGTCCAGTCTCCAGCCAAATTCCAGCTGGGTTCCACTAGATCAAATGTTTTACAGATTAGAATCTTACACTTAATCTACCACAAGAACCACAATTCCAGTTCCTGCACCTAACCTTTCACCAAGAACCAAATTCCAGTTCTTGACAACCTCTACAACCAAATTCTAGCTGCAGAGAAACCAATGCCCACAATTCCAGGCACCAACACCTAACCTTTCACCAAGAACCAAATTCCAGTTCTTGACAACCTCTACAACCAAATTCCAGCTGCAGAGAAACCAGTGCCCACAATTCCAGGCACCAAACAATACAAAAAGAATGTAAAGAATTGAAAAGAAGAAACTAGAATGCTCAAACCAGTTTTATGCAATTCTGCAGTAAGTGTTTCTCTCCAAAAGAAAGCAATTTGCCTCAAGAAAGAATTTCAAATAACTTCACAAAAACTGGCGTGAATCTTTCTTGAAAGGATGCTAAAGTTTGCTTGCTTGATTGCTAAAGATTGATGTTCAATTGTTGTATCTAAAATGTTCAAGCCAAACTTGTTTTTATAGAAGATTTTCAAAACTGCTTGGTTTAATCAATCTGTTAAAAAATCTTTTAATCTGTTAAAAGTGTAGTTTTAATCTGTTAAAACTTCTTTTAATCCATTAAAGCGTTCTTGATTATTTAAAAGATTTGTTTTAACTGATACGACAACGTTTGTATCAATTAAAACTCTTTACAAAAAATCTTCTAATTTGATTTAATCGATTGTTTCGTGTTTCAATCGATTAATATACTGCAAAACTTTATTGTAAAATTTTCCAAGTTATTTTAACTGATAAAAATAAGTTTTAATCGATTAAAACGCTGTGTAGAAATTTTCTAAGTTGTTTTAATCGATTGAAGCGTGTTTTAATCGATTGAAAAAGCTCTAATCGGTCATAACTCAATTCTGATCGATCATATCTGATTCTGATCGGTCATAATTGCATTATGATCGATCATCCTGAATGTTAAGTGGGTTTAATCGATTAAAACCAAGTTGTATCGATTAAAATACTAAAAAAACACTTCTCTTAACATTTTAAGTGATTTTAATCGGTTATGTCAAAGCTTTATCAGTTAAAACACTGACAAAGGGTTTTCAAAACTTTCTTCAATGAAAACAACCGGTTATTTCGAAATTATATCAGTTAAAAACTTGTTTAAAAAATCTTTTGTTAAAATACTTTGTTTTTAACTGCTTAAACGTTTTTAGAGGCATTTTGCAAAATCTTTTAAGTGAAGAAACCTCATGCAGCAGAGAAGATAAAAATGATTATACCTAAGCATAGCTGCGGACACACTAATCTCTCTATTCTTTTATCTAAGTGACTGTTGACCGCTACAAAGTTGACTTTGACTTTATCTTTGACTTCATCAAATCAACAAGATCTTTGTCAGAGTATTTCAATAAGATCTTCATCACTTTCATAGTCGTAACTTTAAATTCTGCAAATAAAGGGTAAAAGCGTATTTTCACCGGTTTACTTATTTAAATAGCTGGCCTGTCATAGGGAACCCAAAAGGGGCGTCGTAAGGGAACTAACACTTCCCTTACACGTAACTAACTCCCTTACCCAACTCTGGTTCTAATGACCAAAGTTGGTTTTTCGAAAACCAACGCCTTTTCATTCCTTTTCCGATATTTCCGGTAAAAACATCGGTGGCGACTCCAGAAGAACCCTTCAAAATTAGTTCTTGGGTTAGCCCGATTATCGGACAATCCAAGAGCGCCTTTTCGAAAGCCTCGCCCCTAGGTTCAGCTCGGTTATCGGACAACCTAAAGGCGTTGTAACCACACCAATAAAAACGCGAAAATTGGAAAGTCAGAACCATCGCGTCGCTCCGATCGCCTCGTTTTGATGGCGGCGACAAATGGTGACTCCACTGGGGAAGCCTAGAGAGTTGATCCTATTTAGTGATGGGCCAGCTTTTACCCTACTTTGTATTATAACATGCTTTAATGCTTGGCTTTAATAATTGTTGCTTGTTTATACTTACGCAATTGTTTGAAATACAAACTGTACACAAATCCTTGCACACTACAGTTCCCTCTATACCCGGGGGCAAGTGAGAAATCCATAGGGAGTGGGTGGCAGGTACGGTTCGCTGTAGTGATGGCCTTGTGCCCACCAGTGTGATCGGAAACCACCACTCAAGGTGATAACCTTCCTCTTTTGGCACAAAGACTGACTATGGCCTTAGTGCTAAGCATGGTCGGAAGGCTGGAGAGTGGGGACCCTATAATGGGGGCACCTTGGGGGCCTTAGCCTTGGTGAGGACAGTTAGAACCTACCTTCGCCAAAGCACTTTTCTGTAGGAAAACCCTACCTCGTGATTAAAACGACTTCTCGCATGTTCGTGGATGATCGAATTGTGTGTGCATCTGTTTGTTGCATTTGTCTGTTGCATAGCATAACCAAACAACAGAAAAATCACAAAAAACAATTTTGCAATAAACACACTTATCTCGGACAGTCTGCCTTTTAGCTAGCCTGGTTTCAGGTTCTTTGTAAGCTAAGTAGCCACGCAGTCCGACAGAAGAGATAACAGACTGTCGCCGCCGTCCGTTCCGACGTCCAGGAACATCTCGAACGTTTATGCGAGCGGTCGTGAAAAGATGGTTTAGACTCGTGTTTTATGTTTAAAGTGTGTTCATTGCTTCCGAGGTGCTCAACAACTGAACTATCCTCTAATAAAAGCAAGGTTTTCGAAAAGGGTTCTTTTGGAGTCGCCACCAATGTTTTGACCATAAACATTGGAAAAGGATAAAAAGGCGTTGATTTTATTAAAAACCAAACTTGGCCATTATAACTAGAGTTAGGTAAGGGAGTTAGTTATGTGTGGGGAAGGTGTTAGCACCCCACAACGCCCCTTTCGGGTTCCCTATGATGGATTAATTCATTTAAGTAAAGATTATGAGAAATTACGCGATTACCCTATTTTATTGCATAATGTTAAAAAATGGCTATCTACATCACTTTATTTTACATTTCATACAAAAAGCAATAAATAAAGCAGTAAAAGAGAAGAGAATTGAACAGAACCTCTGTAGCAAGCTTTATATTGCAAATCTTTGATCGCAAGGATGCGTTTTGGAAATCCTTCACTCTAGAAAGACTCTCCTCTCCAAATACAAGATCGACTCGACTCGATTTTACAGAAGAATCGAATGCTGGAATATGATTCCTTAACTGATTGTTACCTTATCAAGGCAATCAGAGAGTTCATTCGAAGAGGGAAGAGGATAGACAAGTACTAGGAGTTGTCTGGTGTGTGAAACAGTGGCAAATGAGCTGCCAATTTATATTTTTCACTGCCTGCACACTTGGGACACGCGTCTGGGTTGGGACGGTCATCTGGGTTGGGACGGTCGTCCCAACTGCATGTTTTACAAAGGCTGGGACGCCCTGGGGAGCTGGGACTGGCAGTCCCACTTGGGACGGCCATCCCACTTGGCCAGGGAAGGTTGGGACGGCCGTCTCGACCTTGGGATGGTCGTCTCGACCTGTTTTGGCCAGCTTTCGTGTTCTGGGACCCCGGGAAGCTTTCCTTTGTGTATTCGGACGTCGTTTGATGCCGATAAACGCCCGTTAAAGCTTTATCTTCATATAGGAAGTCTTCTTGGCCTTTATTGAGATGTCAGGCGAGCTTTGTCTTTGTAGGAAGTCTCTTCAGCTTTTATTATTGAGAGGCCGAGCGAGCTTTGTCTTGTCATATGAGATCTTCTCAGCCTTTATTGAGAGACCGGGCAAAATTAGGGGTCTACAGCTACCCCCCCTTCACCTGCCTGACTAATTATGTTGGCTTAATATGCCGACAAAATTAGTTGGTAGGGGAAGGAGTTAACCTTTTTGCCCGGTTATCCTTCGGATGCTTCTTTGCTGATCCTGCGGATGATAAATATTTTTTTAGGTACTAACCCCTATCTGGTTTGAACCTTACTTTATAAGGCTCTGGTGAGTACTTACCCTCACCCGATACGAGTCTGTGTTTCACTAGACTCTTGTGGGTATAAACCTTGTTTTGCAAGGCTTTGGTGAGTATCTACCCTCACCCGGTATGAGTTCGCATTTTGCTAAACTCTTGTGGGTACTTACTTCCGAGGTGCTCAACACTGAACTATCCTCTAATAGAAGTAAGGTCTTTGCAACCCGTTTTTGTAATGCTTAGGCGAGTATTTTACTTCACCTAATGCATTCTGCTTAAGTTTTGATGAGTACATACCCTCATCCGGTACAAACCTTATTTTATAAGGCTCTGGTGGGTACCTACCCCCACCTGGTATGAATCTGCGTTTTGCTAGATTCTGATGAGTACCTACCCTCATTCGGTATAAACCTTATTTTATAAGGCTTTGGTGGGTACCTACCCCCACCTGGTACGAATCTGCATTTTTGCTAGATTCTGATGAGTACTTATCCTCATCCGGTATAAACCTTATTTTATAAGGCTTTGGTGGGTACCTACCCCCACCTGGTACGAATCTGCATTTTTGCAGACTCTAGTGGTTTTTACACCCCCACTTGGTGCGAATCTGCATCTTGACAGACTTTTGTGGGTATCTACCCCCACCGAATCTGTATCTTGACAGACTCTAGTGGTTTTTACACCCCCACTTGGTGCGAATCTGCATCTTGACAGACCTTTGTGGGTATCTACCCCCACCTGGTACGAATCTGCATCTTGACAGACTCTAGTGGTTTTTACACCCCACTTGGTGCGAACCTGCATCTTGACAGACTCTAGTGGATTTTACACCCCCACCGGGTGCGAACCTCGCATCTTGACTAGGCTCTAGTGGATTTTACACCCCCACCGGGTGCGAACCCGCATCTTGACTAGGCTCTAGTGGATTTTACACCCCCACCGGGTGCGAACCCGCATCCGGACTAGGCTCTAGTGGATTTTACACCCCCACTGGGTGTGAACCTGTATCTTGACAGATTCTAGTGGTTTTTATACCCCCACTGGGTGCGAACCTACATCTTGACTAGGCTCTAGTGGATTTTACACCCCCATTGGGTGCGAATCTGCATCTTGACAGACTCTTGTGGTTTTTTACACCCCACTTGGTGTGAACCCTATTCTATAGGGTTTTTTGAAATGTTCTAAAAAAATCCTTATCGGTTTTTTTTAGAGAATTGTTGGCGGCTTACTGTCTTTGATCATGCGCCTATTCCGTAGGGAATGATGGATTTTTCTTTTTGAATTTTTTTGTTTTAGTCATCCGATTTTATCGGGGATTTCATTGTTTTGGATTTTTCTTTTAGCCATCCGGTTTTACCGGGGATTCTTTGTTTTTGGCTTTTCTTGTTTAGCCATCCGGTCTTGGGCGGGGACTCTTGTTGATTGGCTTTTCTTGTCTAGCCATCCGGCTTGGCCGGCGATTTCTTGTTTTTGGCTTTTTAGCCATCCGGTCTTGGCTAGGGATTCTTTGTTCTTGGCTTTTTAGCCATCCAGTCTTGGCCGGGGATTCTTTGTTCTTGGCTTTTTAGCCATCTGGTCTTGGCCGGGGATTCTTTGCTTTTGGCTTTTTAGCCATCCGGTCTTGGCTGGGGATTCTTTGTTCTTGGCTTTTTAGCCATCCAGTCTTGCCCAGGGATTTTTTGTTTTTGGCTTTTTAGCCATCCGGTCTTGCCCGGGGATTCTTTGTTCTTGGCTTTTTAGCCATCCGGTCTTGGCCGGGGATTCCTGTTGATTGCCTCTTTTTAGGCAGGAATCCACTGGGGATTTGTTGATTTTTTATTGTGCCTCTTGATTAGGCAGATGCTTCGATAGTGGTGAAGGCTTTTTACTTGTTATTTTTCGCCTCTGAATAGGCTGATGTTCTACTTGAGGATATTTTCTCTTGATAATACCTCTGAGTAGGTGGATGCTTTTTGAAAGCTTTGTGCTTGTATTACCTCTTATAGGTTGATTTCCCATTTCTTGGGGATATCAGCTTTTTCCTTGCCTTAGGCAGAGGCTCTTCTTGGGAATGAAGGCTTTGCACTTCGCTGGGGATATCCATATTGGGCGTTATAGGTGATTAACTCCCTGAGGATATGATTTTGTAGTTTGCCTTTGCTGGTAGGCTTGCTGGGGATTTTTCTTTTTGGTGATCCACCAGGGATTTGATCGTCTTCTGGGGATCTATTTTGAATTGCCCCCTAGGGAGGAATGGAGTTTTTGACTCCTTATTGGACATTGTTGTTTGAGCTGGCTTTGCCTATGCTCTTATTCCTACTGGGGAATGGGTTTTTATCTTTTTCTCGCGATTTGTATCTCTTTTTCGCGATTTGGTTTTTACATATGTGCGCCTTTTATGCACATTGGCTTTTTCTTTGGATGAAAAGATGTCTTTTTTCTCTTTTCTTTTTCTTTGCGATCCCTGGGGAATTTTCTTTTCTTGGGGGATATAATCCTTGATTTGATTTCTTATGATGGAGTCTTGGCTCCTGACTTTTGTGAGGCTCTTTATTGAGCGGAATGAAGAGTTTTTCTTCTTTTTCTTTTTTGGGATTTACCGAGGAGTCTGTCGGTTTCCTGGGGATCCAAATTTGATGATGGAGTCCTGGCTCCTGACTTTGTGAAGCTCTTATTTGAGCTGGAAGATGGAAAAAATCTTGTTTTCCTCTTTTTGTCTTTTTGTAGACTTTTCTTGATATACTCTTCTTGGAGATTTTTTATTTGGCCTTTTTCGTTGTGGCCTCTATTGGGGAATGAACGTTTTTCTTTTTCTTTCTTTTTGTTGCCCCCTGGTGATATGGAGGATTTGACTCCATATTTTCTTTGATGAATTCTTGTGTGGTTCTTATTCTCCTTTGGGGATTGAAGCGGAGACTCTTGCATGAGTGTGCTTGATGATTCATGTGGTGATGAAGCTCAGTCGTGAGGTAATCTTTTTATTTTGCCTATGGAGTAGGCAAGGATCCTCTTGGGGATGATCAAGCCGTTGACTTTTCTATGTTGACGGTTTCCTTCTTTTTAGATGGAAGGATGTTGATTGGGGCTTCAAATGACTGTGGTTGACGACTCATGTGATGATGATGCTAAGTCGTGGAGTAATTTTTGTGTTGCCTTTGGAGTAGGCAAGGATCCGCTTGGGGATTATCGAGCCTTTCCGTTGGCTTTTTCGATGTACCTTCTTTTATTGGTGTAGAAGGTTGGAGCTAGTTTTCTTGAAGATCTTTATTCTGCTGGAATGGTTTTGATTTCGCCTTTTTCTTTCGCGATTTTAATCTTTATCGCGAGTTATTTGAAATCTGGCTTTTTATCACGTGTGCCTTGTCGCCGCCGTCCCTTCCGACGTCCCGGGGGGACGTCTTAGAAACGTTTATGCGAGCGGTCGCGAAAAGATGGTTTAGACTCGCGTTCTTATTTTAAAAGGTTTTCGAAAAAGGGGTTCTTATGGAGTCGCCACCAATGTTTTGACCTTAAACATTGGAAAAGGAAAAAAATGTTAATTTTAAGAAAAACCGCACTTGGCCATTATAACCAGAGTTGGGTAAGGGAGTTAGTTACGTGTGGGGAAGGTGTTAGCACCCCACAACGCCCCTTTCGGGTTCCCTATGACAGATTAATTCATTTAAAGAAAAGACTTTGAGAAATTACGCGATTACCCTATTTTATTACATAATATTAAATGACTAGCTACATGATTCTATTCTACATTGCATGCATAAAATGATGAATAAAGCTAAATAAAGCAATAAAAGAGATATTAAAATAGCTATCTACATGATCTTATTCTACATGACATAATAAAGCTAAATAAAACAATAAATAAAACAATAAAAGAGAAGGGAATTGAAAAGAACCTTCGTAGCAAGCTTTATATTGAGAATCTCGAACTGTGAGGATGCGTTTTGGCAACCCCTCTCTCTACACAGTCTCTCCTTACCAATACAAGATCGACTCTACTAAAAATTTAAAGAAGAATCAAATGCCGGAATATAATTCCTTAACCGATTGTTACCTATTTAAGGCAATCGGAAAGATCATTCGAGAGAGGGAGAGAAGTAGACACGTGCTCTAAAGTGTTTCAGAGCTCTCTGGAGTGTCTTTGGTGTGAAAAAGTGGCAAATGAGCCTCCTATTTATAGTTTTTCGCAGCTGGCGCACTTTGGGACGGCCATCTGGGTTGGGACGGCCGTCTGGACTGGGATGGCCGTCCCAAATGGCAAATTTACACAGAACGGGGCCCCCAGGAGGGTCGGGACGGCCGTCCCACTTAAAATGGGTTTGGGACGGCCGTCCCAACTTTGGGACGCGCGTCCCAACTGGTTTTAAGAGGTTGGGACGGCCGTCCCAACTGGGACGGCCGTCTCAACCTGTTCTGGCCAGTTTCGCGCGTTTCGGGACTCCGGGAAGCTTTCCTTGCCTGTTTTGGACGTAGATTGATGCCGATGTGTGTCCGTTGAAGCTTTATCTTCATATAGGAAGTCTTCTTGGCCTTCAATAAGATGTCGGTCGAGCTTTATCTCTGTATAGGAAGTCTCCTTTGTCCTTTATCGTGCAGATGAGCGATCTCCGTGTTTGTTGCGGGAGGTCTTTCTCGGTTTTTCTTTGATATGAAGCCGGGTGAACTGTATGAAGTTTCCCTAGCTTTTATTTTGAGAGGCCGGGCAAAATTAGGGGTCTACAGCTGCCCCCCCTTCACCTGCCTAACTAATTCGTTGGTTTTGGTATACCGACAAAATTAGTTAGTAGGGGAAGGAGTTAACCCTTTTGCCCGGTTATCCTTCGGATGCTGCTCCTTGTTGATCCTCCGGATGATAAATATTTTGATAGGTACCAACCCCTATCTGGTTTGAGCTTTCTTTTTGAGGTTTTGGTGAGTACTTACCCTCACCCGGTACGAGTCTGCATTTTGCTGGATTTTAGTGAGTACCTACCCCCACTTGGTATGAACCTTGTTCTGCAAGGTTTTGGTGAGTACTTACCCTCACTTGGTATGAATGATAAGCCTTATTCTTCAAGGCTTGGGTGAGTACACACCCCCACCCGGTGTGAATGATAAGCCTTTTTCGCAAGGCTTAGGTGAGTATACACCCCCACCCGGTGTGAATGATAAACCTTTTTCACAAGGCTTAGGTGAGTATACACCCCCACCCGGTGTGAATGATAAACCTTTTTCACAAGGCTTAGGTGAGTATGCACCCCCACCTGGTGTGAATGATAAACCTTTTTCGCAAGGCTTAGGTGAGTATACACCCCCACCCGGTGTGAATGATAAACCTTTTTCACAAGGCTTAGGTGAGTATGCACCCCCACCCGGTGTGAATGATAAACCTTTTTCGCAAGGTTTAGGTGAGTATACACCCCCACCCGGTGTGAATGATAAACCTTTTTCGCAAGGCTTAGGTGAGTATACACCCCCACCCGGTGTGAATGATAAACCTTTTTCACAAGGCTTAGGTGAGTATGCACCCCCACCCGGTGTGAATGATAAACCTTTTTCACAAGGCTTAGGTGAGTATGCACCCCCACCCGGTGTGAATGATAAACCTTTTTCGCAAGGCTTAGGTGAGTATACACCCCCACCCGGTGTGAATGATAAACCTTTTTCACAAGGCTTAGGTGAGTATGCACCCCCACCCGGTGTGAATGATAAACCTTTTTCACAAGGCTTAGGTGAGTACACACCCCCACCCGGTGTGAATGATAAACCTTTTTCGCAAGGCTTAGGTGAGTATACACCCCCACCCGGTGTGAATGATAAACCTTTTTCACAAGGCTTAGGTGAGTACACACCCCCACCCGGTGTGAATGATAAACCTTTTTCACAAGGCTTAGGTGAGTATACACCCCCACCCGGTGTGAATGATAAACCTTTTTCACAAGGCTTAGGTGAGTACACACCCCCACCCGGTGTGAATGATAAACCTTTTTCACAAGGCTTAGGTGAGTATACACCCCCACCCGGTGTGAATGATAAACCTTTTTCGCAAGGCTTAGGTGAGTACACACCCCCACCCGGTGTGAATGATAAACCTTTTTCACAAGGCTTAGGTGAGTATACACCCCCACCCGGTGTGAATGATAAACCTTTTTCACAAGGCTTAGGTGAGTACACACCCCCACCCGGTGTGAATGATAAACCTTTTTCACAAGGCTTAGGTGAGTATACACCCCCACCCGGTGTGAATGATAAACCTTTTTCACAAGGCTTAGGTGAGTATACACCCCCACCCGGTGTGAATGATAAACCTTTTTCACAAGGCTTAGGTGAGTATACACCCCCACCCGGTGTGAATGATAAACCTTTTTCACAAGGCTTAGGTGAGTATACACCCCCACCCGGTGTGAATGATAAACCTTTTTCACAAGGCTTAGGTGAGTACACACCCCCACCCGGTGTGAATGATAAACCTTTTTCACAAGGCTTAGGTGAGTATACACCCCCACCCGGTGTGAATGATAAACCTTTTTCACAAGGCTTAGGTGAGTACACACCCCCACCCGGTGTGAATGATAAACCTTTCTCGCAAGGTTTAGGTGAGTACACACCCCCACCCGGTGTGAATGATAAACCTTTTTCACAAGGCTTAGGTGAGTATACACCCCCACCCGGTGTGAATGATAAACCTTTTTCACAAGGCTTAGGTGAGTATACACCCCCACCCGGTGTAAATGATAAACCTTTCTCGCAAGGTTTAGGTGAGTATACACCCCCACCCGGTGTGAGTGATAAACCTTTTTCGCACGGCTTAGGTGAGTACACACCCCCACCTGGTGTGAATGATAAACCTTTTTCGCAAGGCTTAGGTGAGTATACACCCCCACCCGGTGTGAATGATAAACCTTTTTCACAAGGCTTAGGTGAGTATACACCCCCACCCGGTGTGAATGATAAACCTTTTTCACAAGGCTTAAGTGAGTACACACCCCCACCCGGTGTGAATGATAAACCTTTTTCACAAGGCTTAGGTGAGTATACACCCCCACCCGGTGTGAATGATAAACCTTTTTCACAAGGCTTAGGTGAGTACACACCCCCACCCGGTGTGAATGATAAGCCTTTTTCGCAAGGCTTATAGGATGAACTTTTTTTTGTAGTCAATCCTATGATCATCTGTTTTTGGAGATGAGTTGACGGCTTACTGTTTTTGGTCATGCGTCTCTAGGGAGTAATTGATTTTTCTTCTCTTTTTTTCCTTTTTGTTTTAGTCATCTGGTTTTACCAGGGATTGCTGTATTTTGGCTTTTCTTGTTTTAGCCATCCGGCTTTGCCGGGGATTATGTCGATTGCCTCTTTTTAGGTGGGAATCCTTTTGGGGATTTGTTGATTCTTGATTGTGCCTCTTGATTAGGCGAAGATTCACTTGAGGATTTTGTTGTGCCTCTGATTAGGCGGGAATCCACTGGGGATTTGTTGATTCTTGTTGATTGTGCCTTTTGTTTAGGCAAGAACCTACTTGGGGATGTGATTTCTATTTGGTTGTGCCTGTTGATTTAGGCATATGCTTCAATAGTGGTGAAGACTTAGGTTTTGGATTGCCTCTTGCATAGGCTGATTTCCCGTTTCTTGGGGATATTGGCTTTCTGCTTGCCTGTTGGAAGGGCAGACTTTGCTTTTCACTGGGGATATATGTATTTGGGAATTTATACGCGATTCCCTGAGGATATAAACTTTGTAGTTTTGCCTTCATTTGGTAGGCTCGCTGGGGATTTTCTTTGATCTTGTGCTTTCTTTGATGGATTTTGCGTGATCTTTCTTTGATGGATTCCTCGAGGTGGCGACTCTCTAATGAGTGTGCTTGATGACTCATGCGGTGATGTCTTCGAGTCGTGAGGTATTCTTTTTGTCTTGCCTCTAGAGTAGACAAGGATCCTCTTGGGGATAATTGAGCCTTTCCGTTGGCTTTTCTGCATTGATGACTTTTTTCTTAGATGGAAAGATACTGATTGCAGCTCCAAGTGATTTATGGTCAACGACTCATACGATGATGAGGACGAGTCATGAAGTAATTTTTGCTTTGCCTCTGGAGTAGGCAAGGATCCGCTTGGGGATTATCAAGCCTTTCTGTTGGCTTTTCTGTTTTGACGTATCTTCTTTTGTGGGTATAGAAGGTTGATGGTTGGAGCTATTTTCCTTGAAACTCCTTATTCTGCTGAAATGGTTTTTGGTTTTGTCTTTTGCGATTTTGATTTTCATATGGAGACTAGATTCTGGCGCCTCCTGTTTTCAATCACGAGTATGGAGACTAGCCTCCTTATATGCATGTTTAATATTCTTGTTTGAAGAAAATTATTTTTTCTTAATTTTGACAAAGTCGTATTATGCAACTATTTTGTGTGTGGATGTCCTAAATGCAATCTAATGTTTATTTATTTTTGATGCATTTAGAAAGTAACTGGCCTTCTCCTGTTGGCTTCTCATGAATATGCCGATGGACTCCTTTCTTATGACCTTAATGATGGGCTCATCTTTTACTCATCTTTTGGTTTTAGCCCTATCTTTTGCCTAGACCGCCCTTTACGGGTTTTTGATCTAGCGGGCTGCCTTAATTTTTGCCTAGAATATCTTAGGGGGCTTTTGCCTTATCTTTTGCCTAGATCGTTCTTCTTTTTTTTTTTTTTTTTTTTTTGGGGTTTCTGATCTAGCAGGCTACCCTGATTTTTACCTGAAAACATTCTAGCAGGCATTTATTCCTTTATTATTATTTTTATGCTTTCCTTTTTAGATGCATGCTTGATCTTTGATTAAAGGTCTTTGCACATATTTATGATTAAGAAAGAGGCATTTCCATAATATATGGTCAAGAGAAAGGAAATGAAAGGGATTTTATTGATGAATGATCAAAAATTTTATTTCTTTTGTAGAAGGATTTCAAAAGGTATTTAGAACAATGGGTGGCCAGGGTTGGCTATACTGTATAGGCTTAAACAGTCATGTCCGTGATATCTGCCCCCTGGTTCTCCTAATTGCTTCAGTTGAGATGCTTGAGCTCAGAGTGAAGACTATGCAGACTGCTTGCTTCTGGAAGAATGTTACTTTAGCCGCCTTTTCGGTTTTCGACTAAAGTGACCATTGCTCTTAGTTTCTTTTATTTTTTTTTTTTTTTTTTTTTTTGCCTAGGACGTATCCTAGCGAGGAATATGGACCCTATCTTTTGCCCAGGAATGTCCTTTGCGGATTTTCATTCCTGACGGGTCTTGAGCAATGTCTTCAAGCATAATACTTCTTCACCGTACCGAAGTTGATTAGGTTTCGAAGTTCTTTTCCATCCATATTAGCGAGGATAAGAGCCCTTTCCGAGAAAGCTCATTTGACCACAAGGGGTCCTTCGTAGTTCACTACCCATTTTCCAATTTTATTCTTCTGGGCCGGAAGCAACTTATTTACCCTTAATTCCTTCTTATGGTAAATATGAGGGTTGACTTTTTTCGTAATCCTTTTTTATCTTCCTTTGATAGGCTTGCTCACGACATATCATATTCAGCTGTTCTTCTTCAATAAGGTTTAGCTGGTCATATCGGCTTTGAACCCATTCAGCTTCTGTTAAGTATACTTCCATCATCATGTGCTTTTGTCAACATGATTAGCTGTACCGATTTGCCGTCTCGGATCTTTGCTATAACCGAAGAGTAATCATTTTGAATGTAGAGCAATTGTCCTGTCAATGCCCCTCTTCCTTTCCTTAGGGATTTCAATCCTCCTATTGATCACTATATTTCCACATTTCCCAGTCAACTACTTGAATGCTTTATGGTGAAGGGTCAAGAGAATAGAAGGAAAGGGATTTATTGCAAAGGCTTGTGTTTTAGAGGGATATTTTTGTAATAAAGGTTTCTGTAAGAATGGCTAGCCAAGGTTGGTTAGTGTTTAGGCTAGTTCAAACAAACGTTTTGTTTTAACGAGGTGGCGTCTTCAGCTGATTACTTATGACTGATTAACATTCCTAGTCTGCTTAGGATTTTGCCCTTTTATTTTTTTGTCTTGGTCTTTGACCTTGACGGGCTTCTTTTAATAATAATTTCTTTTCTCAAACATTGTCGAAACACGATTTTCTTATTCGTGTCTCTAGCTAATCAATCGTGTTAACTTTGGCTTCATTTTGTTTATGGAGTTTTGATTTTTTTGACGCATTTTGGAACAAAACGTTTGTCTAAACAGGGTTATTTAATGGGGTATAGACATGTTTAGCGGGAAAGAAGCGAGATAGTAAGAATAGCATTCTTTTATAATTTCGGGGAAATGCGTGCTCTAAAGATGCTCGGGGGTCGGGCATATCCCGAGGAGTGATCTCTAATAGTCATTGGGTTTACGTCCCTTAAAATCGGAAGAAGGACATTTAATGATTAATGCTACCCTTGATGCTAACATCCCTTTTTTCCGGAAGATCGTCTTTTTAGGTATGGAGGGGAGACTTCTCTTTTCTTTGTACAACTTGATCTTTTGCAGGGTCGTATTTTCAAGGATTATCCTTAAGATCTGGTGGCTCCATCTTCTTTGGGCCTCCTTTCCAAGCCCTTGTCTGGGCTGTACTCATATCTCTTCATTATATGGGCCACTTTTTATACTGCTAAGAAGTCTTTTCATATTTTCAAATGTCTTCTTCAGCCGCATCCATTTAAGGTATGGTAGACGGTTCGCTGATTTGAATGTAGTCTTTAGCGTCGCATCGGCTTGTCGCCTACCACGAATTTTGGTTTTTCGGTGGAGCGTTGAAGAAACCGCCTTAGCACCGCGAATCCAAGGTCTGCTCAATCTTTTTCCTTTTCCTCTTCGGTTTCTTTATTTTTCCTTTGTTTTTAGGAGCATTATCTTGTAACTCCTTGGGTGACTAATTTTTCTTATCGTCCCGCCCCCAATGACGGCTATATTGGAGATATATTCATTAATGGACGATTCATGTATGCATATCCACGGTACAACCTTTTCCGACGTATAAGCGCAAAGGTGTTATTGCCCCTTCCACGACATTATCAATTTGGGTATCGACATTTACTTCTTTCTTATTGTCTCCTTGTCCCAAATTGAAGGCCTTCGTTTTTTCTTATGGGGCTGTATCAATTAAGCTTCTTTTCTCCAACAGTCTTTGCATGTCCGGGAAATGGTCCCCTCCTCACTGTCCGACTCAATCGATTCGCCTTCGGCTTTCGGATCCCGCGGGGAGTTTTCAATCACAGTACATGACTGTATGGGTTATGCTTTGTTTTAGATTCCTTTATTAGACGTATGAGAGAGAAAAGAATGAAAGAGAAATGGAAAATGCCTTATTGTATCGATAAATGCAAATATTTACAAAACCCTTATTAACCAAAAATCTCGTGATCATGGGCGGGGATCACGAGGGGTACATCGGAAGTTTTTTTTTTTTTGATATATTTTTTTGTTATCTATTTTTTGTATATATATTTTTTTTATTAGATGACAAAAATGATGAGCCCTAAGTGCTGATCTTCCTTAACCCATCCTTCATTCGGGTTGCGATAGAGGCTTGATGTTTACGTTTGGGTCGGGAGCATCGAAAGTAATCCACCGGCATTCAATAATTCTTGAACCCTATATTTCGAGGTTGATGCAATTCTCCACGGAATGCCCGGGAGCACCCGAGTGGTAATCACACTTTTCATTGAGTTTGTACCAACCGGGGTAAGGTAGATCTTTCTTCTTTGGGGAGATACATGTTAAGAGCTTGGCCTCTAAAAGCCTTGGCAGCAGACTCCCATAAGAGATTGGGATGGGAGTGAATTTCTTCTCTTGTCTGCGTGACCGTCCAACTGATGGCGAAGAGGAAGAAATAGTAGCAAAGTTCATGGCATTTACACTTCCCTCTTTTTTCTTGCCAAAGGGCTTCTTGAATGATGCGTGGAATTTCTTAAACTTGGGAGGGAATCGAGTATTTTTGACATCGGTTACCTCCCTTACATCAAAGTTATATCCCTCTAATTTCTCTTCTAGGGCAGAAATTCGTTGCTCAGAGACCGTATTGTGGAAGCATTGCTGATACATTAGCTCCGTTAATTGCGCTATTTGTTCCTTTATGACATTAAGCTCAGTGGTCAGCATACGGTTCTGCTCCTCTAATTTCTCCATCTTCTTGGCTTTTTGAGCGCTAGTGAGAACAGGTAGAAGACCAGCCACCTTCTAAATGATTTTAATGATTCTTATTATGACTTTTTATTTTAAATGATTAGCGTGGAATGTATGCAGTACAAAAATATTTTTTATGACAGCAGATATTGAAAGTGGCATAACTTTTGACTGGGTTGTCCGATTTGGACGCACAGCATGTCAAAACGAAGAGAAAAAGGTGAAGAACCAAGCTGCAAATTGCCGCAGGCGATTTGGCCCAGTAATTTTCCCAAAAAACGTCTCTAAGACCCATTTTTTAGGGGTTTATTAAAATGATGAGCATGCTGCAATTATTTTCTTTCTTAATTTTACCACTTATTGGATGATATGGAATTAATGATACGACTTTGCCAAGAATCTTTTGTAAAAAGGTATTTTTATGACCTTAATGTTTTTATATTTTTAGGGTTTTTTCATTATTTTATGATTTTTAGGGTTTTTCATTTTTTGTTTGTTGTATGATTACCCTATGCTAATGCATCAATACAAATGCAGCAAACGTATGCACACACAATTCATACATCCATGAGCAGAGCCACGCTTATTTAATCACGAGGTAGGATTTTCCTGCAGAAACGTGCTTGGTTTAGGTGGTTCTAACTGTTCTCACCAGGCCAAAGGTCCCCAAGGTGCCCCCATTATAGGGACCTCTCAATCTCTCAATCCTCGGGTCATGCACGGAACTCCGTGGCGACACCCTTAGACCAAAAGAAGAGAGTTATCACCTTGAGTTGGTGGTTTTCCGACAACGGCAGTAGCCCCGTGTGCCAACTAACCGATCGTATCTGCCACCCACTCCCTATAGATATTCACTCTTGCCCCCGGGTATAGAGGGATTGTTGTGTGCAAGGGTTTTTTTGTGTGCAATTTATATTTCAAACAATTGCAGAAATAATCATACAGCAGTTATTAAAGCCATACAGTAAAAACATACAGAAGGGTAAAGGCGTAATTTCAAATTTTTACTTAGTTTGAATTTATCTGTCACTAAATGGGATCAACTCTCTAGCTTCCCCAGTGGAGTCGCCATCTGTCGCCGCCGTCCCTTCCGACGTCCCGGGGGGACGTCTTAGAAACGTTTATGCGAGCGGTCGCGAAAAGATGGTTTAGACTCGCGTTCTTATTTTAAAAGGTTTTCGAAAAAGGGGTTCTTATGGAGTCGCCACCAATGTTTTGACCTTAAACATTGGAAAAGGAAAAAAATGTTAATTTTAAGAAAAACCGCACTTGGCCATTATAACCAGAGTTGGGTAAGGGAGTTAGTTACGTGTGGGGAAGGTGTTAGCACCCCACAACGCCCCTTTCGGGTTCCCTATGACAGATTAATTCATTTAAAGAAAAGACTTTGAGAAATTACGCGATTACCCTATTTTATTACATAATATTAAATGACTAGCTACATGATTCTATTCTACATTACATGCATAAAATGATGAATAAAGCTAAATAAAGCAATAAAAGAGATATTAAAATAGCTATCTACATGATCTTATTCTACATGACATAATAAAGCTAAATAAAACAATAAATAAAACAATAAAAGAGAAGGGAATTGAAAAGAACCTTCGTAGCAAGCTTTATATTGAGAATCTCGAACTGTGAGGATGCGTTTTGGCAACCCCTCTCTCTACACAGTCTCTCCTTACCAATACAAGATCGACTCTACTAAAAATTTAAAGAAGAATCAAATGCCGGAATATAATTCCTTAACCGATTGTTACCTATTTAAGGCAATCGGAAAGATCATTCGAGAGAGGGAGAGAAGTAGACACGTGCTCTAAAGTGTTTCAGAGCTCTCTGGAGTGTCTTTGGTGTGAAAAAGTGGCAAATGAGCCTCCTATTTATAGTTTTTCGCAGCTGGCGCACTTTGGGACGACCATCTGGGTTGGGACGGCCGTCTGGACTGGGATGGCCGTCCCAAATGGCAAATTTACACAGAACGGGGCCCCCAGGAGGGTCGGGACGGCCGTCCCACTTAAAATGGGTTTGGGACGGCCGTCCCAACTTTGGGACGCGCGTCCCAACTGGTTTTAAGAGGTTGGGACGGCCGTCCCAACTGGGACGGCCGTCTCAACCTGTTCTGGCCAGTTTCGCGCGTTTCGGGACTCCGGGAAGCTTTCCTTGCCTGTTTTGGACGTAGATTGATGCCGATGTGTGTCCGTTGAAGCTTTATCTTCATATAGGAAGTCTTCTTGGCCTTCAATAAGATGTCGGTCGAGCTTTATCTCTGTATAGGAAGTCTCCTTTGTCCTTTATCGTGCAGATGAGCGATCTCCGTGTTTGTTGCGGGAGGTCTTTCTCGGTTTTTCTTTGATATGAAGCCGGGTGAACTGTATGAAGTTTCCCTAGCTTTTATTTTGAGAGGCCGGGCAAAATTAGGGGTCTACATGCCTTTTATTTTATAATTTTTGTACACGTGGGCTTTTGGAATGTAAACAGAAATAACAATGTTTATTTATTACTTCTTTTCTTTTTGTGATACATTCAAAATATTTTCAAATTACTAGAAAATAAAAAGGAAACTATCTCCTAATCGTCTGCCTCTGGACTGGAATGGGCAGATGGTGCTGGCGAAGGTATGCGGCGGAGCAGGCGACGCTGGAACCTTGCCTGGGTCTGGACCAGATTCTCTATCTGTCGGTCCGTCCTGTCCTGCCTCATAGTCAGCTGATTAAACTGTTGGCGTATGAATTGGAACTCTCCTTCCATATAGGCGTGCTCGTCGTCTATCCGTCGGTACAAGCCGCGAAGTCCGGATCATATGACTGCTGCTGCGATTACGTAGTCGAAGGGATGTCTCGAGGCATGTCGAAATCGCGCATATCCAGCGAAATCGAGATAATGGGGTTTAAGATAAACCCCGATCCCTGTCGACCGAGGATGTTCATATGAACCAACATTCCTCCGCTAATCGGCTACAGTCGGAGGCTAGGCTGGGAGATCTTCTCCGTCGGTACATCCCCAATATTCCGCTAAAGGGGTGAGAAAGGGAGCTATTATGATCTCTCCTGCTGAGCCGCGGGTTCCGTAATATTTTACGGCTTTTAGGAAGGCATAACCTGGGTTGCATCGCAACCCTTGATGCATACAGTAGACAATGAAGAGGTCGGCCAGTGTTACCTTCCCTTGGCTCTCCTTCCGGTTGTGTATGGTCCCAGCTAGCAATTTGTGGCATATGCGAAGTGGGGGAGAGAAAGCTGCGCCCTTCAGGTTTGACGGTAGAGTGTGTGCTCCAGTTATCTCTCTCCACATGCTAGTGGTGGTGAGAGCGACGAGCTTTTCCGGATATGCGGACCGGTATTACGGTGTTCTTGTATCCGCTCGTCGACGAAACCCATTATGACATTAAAGTCATCCGGAACGGTGGTCCGGTAGGCTCCATCCATCTAGTAGGAGATGGCCTGAGTCGATGGCACTCCGGGAATTGCGGAAGGCATTTCCACCATGTTGACGGAGGCAAGAAACTCTAGCGTAGCAGTGCAGTGGATCCGAGTAGGTGGCTCTCGAAGCAGAAAGTCCCATCCTATGTTGTGGATGAACCTTCTAACATCTTGTTCCCAACCAAATGTAGCTAGGATTTCAAAATCCAGCCGCAGTGTAGGATACCAGGAATATTGCTGGATATTTTCCAGCCGCTGTTGATGTGATTTTGCTAGTAGAGTGCTAGTAGTAGGAGTTCCTCTAGCAGGATTTCTAGTGCGTTTTCTCCTAGATGAGGCTTCTCCATGCTCCATTGTAGGTAGTACTCACTTAAGAATGCTAGGAGTGTGTAAAAAGGGAAGAGAAGCAAGGTAGAATGCTTGGAATGGGGTACCAAAGGCCAAATCCGCGCACAGCATATATAGGGGATGCCAGGAGACTTGGGACGGCCGTCTGGGTTGGGACGGCCGTCCCAATTGAAAAATTCCTTCATGGCCCATTAGCAGAGAAGTGGGACGGCCGTCCCACCTGGGATGTGCGTCTCAACTGAAAATAGGGATTTGGGACGGCCGTCCGGACTTTGGGACGGCCGTCTCGAGCTTCTTGAGTGGATTTTTGATTTTTTTGAGTTAATTTTCGTGTTTTTTGATGAAACTGAAGATAGGATTCCCTTCATTTATGCTTTAATGCATGTAATGCTTCATGATATGCATCCTAGGATCTATTTCAGTTAATATTTCGAAAGTTTTAACTGATGTGCTTTGACTTCGGGCGCATTCTTACTGTTGTGCCTTTATGTCATCTTGTCTCTTGATCAATAAGCTAAGTTGTACTGATTTGCCGTCATGGACCTTTCTTGCTATAGCCGAAGAACAATTCTTTTGTTCGTAGGGCAACTGCCATATCAATGCCCTCCTTCCTTTCCTTAGGGATTTCAACCTTCCTATTAATCACTATGTTTCCACATTCCCCTTTATTACTTGAATGCTTTATAGTGAAATGGTCAAGAGAAGAGAAAGAAAAAGGATTTACAACAAAGGCTTGTGTTTTAGAGGGACATTTTTGCAATAGAGGTTTTTTTGTAAGAATGGCTAGCCAGGGTTGGTCGGTGTTTAGGCTAGTTCAGACAAACGTTTTGTTCTTATGATGTGGCGTCGTTGTTTACTGATTTGTGGTGCCTTTTTATGATTGATTAACTTCCCTAGTCCGCCCTTTCGGGTTTTCAGCCTAGGATGCTGTGCTTATGTCCTAACTTTTGTCTAGGTTTCCCCTTTTTTATTTATTTTTTAGGAATACCTAGCGGACTTTTATAACCCTAACTTTTGTCCAGGCTACCCTTTATTATTGTTCGTGTTTCCTGTCGGGTTTACCCTAACTTTTGTGCATCCCCCTTTATGGGTTTCCTGCCGGGTATTTTGCCCTTTTTTCTTGTCTTGGCCTTTGGCTTTGACGGGCATTGCTTTTTTTATATATGTATATCTTCTTTTGCACAACATTGTCGAAACTTGATTTTATTGAGATAATTTTTATCCGTGTTTCTAGTTAATCAATCATATTTGACTTTGCTTTATGACGCTTTGATTGTTCTGACGCATTTGGAACAGAACGTCTATCTAAACCTTGTTTATTAAAAATGGGGTATAGACATATTTAGCAAGAAAAGAAGCAAATAGTAAGAATAGCATTCTTTTGTAATTTCGGGGAAATGTGTGCCCTAGAGATGCTCGGGGGACGGGCCTACCCCGAGGTGTGATCTCTAATAGTCACTAGGTTTACATCCTTTAGAATTGGAAGAAGGACACCTAATGACTAACGCTACCCTTTGCGCTAATATCCCTCCTTTTCGGAATGTCGTCTTTGAGGGATAAGACTTCCCTATTTTCCGTATGGTTTGATCTTTCGTGGGGTCATACCCTAAACCATATTTTAAAGGGCTATCTTTGAACTCCGGTGGCTCTTTTATTCCTTGAGTATTCTTTCCGAGCCCCTGTCTCGGGCGATATCCATATTTTTTCATTATATGGGCCACCTTTGTATTGTCTGGGAGTCTTTCTATGTTAGCAATTTCGAGTGCTTGAAAAGATGTTTCAAGAGCCTCTTCGACCGCATCCACATATGGTTGGACGAGACGGTTTCTCGATTAGAAAGTCTTCTTCGGCTTGAACTGTGACGAGTTTATCATTTGTCACAAATTTGACTTTCTGGTGGAGCGTTGAAGGTATTGCCTTAGCGCTATGAATCCAAGGTCTACCAAGGAGACAACTATATGCTGGCGTGATATCCATCACGTGGAAGTCTATGTTAAAAATAGTAGGACCAATTTGGATTGGTAGGCTAATCTCTCCTACTACTTCTCGTCTTGATCCGTCAAAGGCTCGAAAAACTGTGTTACTCGGGCACATGTGGGTTCCTTGCACTGTTATCTTGTCGAGTGTGCTTTTAGGCATGACGTTTAAGGATGACCCATTATCCACAAGAACTTTGGAAATGAGATATTCCTTGCATTTGACAGAGATATGCAAGGGCTTGTTATGTTTTGACCCTTCCAAAGGGAGTTCTTCATTGGTGAAGGTAAGATGATTATTGGCTGTAATATTACCAATAATCCCTTCAAACTTGTCTTGGGATATTGCATGCGAAACGAATGATTCATTCAAAACCTTTAACAGCGCGTTTCGATGCGGTTCCAAACTCATTATGAGTGATAACAAGGTTATCTTTGCAGGAGTGCGATTGAGTTGATCGATGATGGAGTACTCGCTTTGCCTTATGTACTGGAGTAACTCATCTGTCTCCTCCTTGGATTTTTCTTCTTCGGCTTTATTTTTCACTTTATCCTTACGAATATTATCTTGTAATTCCTTGGGGGAGTATATTCTGCCGCTTCTCGTCATGCCCCCAATACCGGCTATGTTGGAGATATCTTGATTAACTGATGATTCTTCTGAATATCTCCAAGGTACAACTTTATTTGATGAATAAGGGAAAGGACGAGGCATGAATAAACGTACAGGCGTTATTGCTTCTTCCCTTTTATCGATTGGAATAACCAATGGGGCTTGTTTATTATCATCTTTGGGTCTATCGACCGTTGTAGAGATTTTGATGATGAAAGGCTTCTTTTCCATTTATTCTGATTTATGGAAAGCACATCAATTAATCCTTCGTTTTTATTATCTTTGTTATTAAAATGAGGAGGGATGTATGAAACTTATGAATGCAATAGACAGTTTAAGGAAAAAAACTTTTTATTTCAACTAGAAAGTGTTTATCCTTCTATACAATGCTTTGCAACAGGTGTTGACAAAAACGGAGAAGCTTGAAGAATCCTATAAGTAAATTAGGCTTTCTTCGTAATTCATCTTCAGCTGTTCTTACATGGTTTCTGAGCATCTTGATTTGCTCATGGACCGCCTGGCTCATATCTTCGCTATATCTACGAGCCTCGTTTATCTTTTCTTCTTGATGCACGATCAAGGCTTGCTCTTGGTCAGACCTTTCTATTACTTGGTCTCTTTCACGAAGCAATTGACCATATTGAGCTAATCCATCTCTTTCTTTATCATGTAGCTCCTCTAGGTCTTCTCTGTATTTTTCAGCGAGTTCCCACCACTTTTGTGCTTCTGACCGAGTTTCTGCTAGGTCATCCTGTATTAACTTGATCGTTTTTGCCTGTTCTGCAAGCGCACTCTCAAGATGTGCTTGTCGCCGCCGTCCGTTCCGACGTCTAGGGACATCTCGAACGTTTAATGCGAGCGGTTGCGAAAAGATGGTTTTAGACTCGCGTTTTGTATTTAAAATATGTTCATTGCTTCCGAGGTGCTCAACAACTGAACTATCCTCTAATAGAAGCAAGGTTTTCGAAAAAGGGGTTCTTTTGGAGTCGCCACCAATGTTTTGACCTTAAACATTGGAAAAGGAAAAAATGTTGATTTTAAGAAAAACCGCACTTGGCCATTATAACCAGAGTTGGGTAAGGGAGTTAGTTACGTGTGGGGAAGGTATTAGCACCCCACAACGCCCCTTTCAGGTTCCCTATGACGGATTAATTCATTTAAGTAGAGATTACAAGAAATTACGCTATTACCCTATTTTATTCTTATGATAAATATGGCTATCTACATGATTTTATTTACATTTCATAAAGCAATAAATAAAGCAGTAAAAGAGAAGAGATTTGAGAAGAACCTCCGTAGCAAGCTTTATATAGCAACTCTCTTACAATAAGGACGCGTTTCGGCAGTCCCTCGCTCTACAACGACTCTCCTCACGACAAAACTCGACTCAACTAAAATTTTCTAGAAGAATCGAATGCCGGAATATAATTCCTTAACTGATTGTTACCTATATAAGGCAATCAGAAAGATCATTCGAAAGAGGGAGAGAAGTAGACAAGTGCTCTGAGTTCTCTGGGGTGTGGGAAATGAGGAAATGAACCTCCTATTTATAGTTTTTGCTGCCTGGCACATCTGGGACGGCCGTCTGGGCTAGGACGGCCGTCCCACTTGAATTTTTTACACAGAGCCAGCCCCCTGGGACTTGGGACGGCCGTCCCACATTTGGGATGCGCGTCTCACTTGTCCTAGGTTAGTTGGGACGGTCGTCCCAACTCTGGGACGGTGGTCTCGACCTGTTTTTTCCAGTTTCTGCGTTCTGGGACCCCGAGAAGCTTTCCTTGCTTTTTTCGGACGTTGGTTGATGCCGATATGTGTCCGTTGAAGCTTTATCTTCATATAGGAAGTCTTCTTGGCCTTCATTAAGATGCCCGACGAGCTTTATCTTTATGTAGGAAGTCTCCTTAGCTTTTGTTGGGTGATTGGGTGAACTCTATCTTGTTATGAGAGGTCTCCTTTTCTTTTATTAAGAAGCCGGGCAAAATTAGGGGTCTACAGTGCTATCTCATCATTCATGTCCCGGAATAGACTGTCTTGTTCAAGCCTTGGAATTTTCAATGCTTGTTTAGTCTCTTCTTGATAGCTAGCACAATCATTCTTAAGGCGCTCTATTTCATGGTCCTTCTTTTTACATTGCCTTTTTAGACCATCTATTATAAGGGTTGCTTCTTGCTCTTTTTCTTCGAAAGCCCTCAGCTGAGCTTCCATGACTTCAACCCTTTTATTTAAGGCATTGAACTGCAATTGTAGCTCTTCATTAACTAATGTTGTCGTGAATGTAGCAGATGGTTGGGGTATCCCTCTACTTTTCCTCCATTCTTCGTATTCATGGGATGTAGATACCTGAACCTTTCCGAGTTCTTTATCTGCCATATAGAGTGGTCTTTCCCATGCTTTCCGGACAGCGGATACTTCTTCAAAGCTATGGGAATAATGGCATAGACTCAGCCCTCTAAGCTCTTCTGGAGTTGGCACAGTCTGGGTTCTCATGAGTTGTCTCATAACTATCTTAGGAGAGTAAGCTATACAACCCCTGAGGCCTAGTAGTGGTATGCTCAGGTAATCTCCGCATCGTATAAGAATATAACCGGGTCGGAACCAAGGGCACACCCATGATACATGCTCTATGTTCCAATTTTCTAACTCGGTTTTCCATTCTAAAGCTTGACGGTGCTGAAGAGGAATTTTTGCAAAACTTCTTAAAGGATCAGGGAATATGCCCATGTGGCTTGAAGCGTAGAAGTGAGTGACGCCCCATACATATAGTAATGAAGTGCAACATCTAAGTGTTTTCCCCTGTTTTTGTTGGCAAAAATCTACTGAAAGCAGGGTATCAGCGAGAATTGTAGGTATAGGACTCTTAGAGTATACATCCCAGGCAAAGAATGCATCCATTGCAGCATGATCCACAACGTTCACATGAAATGGGAATAATATGATTCCGAACATTGCCAATGCTAGAGTTTTGTTGAAGGTAGACCAATCTTTCTCTTCAGCCAAAGAGATTAAATGGTCTTCTATTATAGACATTTTCCAACCTCGGATGTTCCCTTTTCCCTCTAGGATGGATTGATGAGGAGGCAGTCGTATGATAGTAGCAACCTTACTCACGGCCACATATACTCCTGAGCAGACATATACCCCGACTGATTGAGGCCATCTAATCATGAGTTCATATTCTTCTAAGGTTGGTACTAAGTCAAACTGCGAAAACTCAAAGCAGTGTAGATCGGGATTCCAGAAGTGGACCAATGCTCTAACGAAGATTGGATCGATGCTGATTCTCAGGAGGTCAAGGATTCTTCCATAAGATTTCTCAAAATTGGCACTGACCTCTGGCGGCATATATGTACCCAACTACCTTAACTTCTCTACACGGCATAAAAGGATTTCCACTTTCTTTAACTGTCTATTACTGGATCCCTCCATTATCTAAAAGAAATGAAAATGCATGATATGAGGATGAGTCCTTGTAAATGCATGTAAGTGTTTATTTTTCTAAGTATTATCATGTTTTATTCCTAATATGATACATGGTAATACTTGGTTTTTCTTAAAAAGAAAGCTATCTATATGGATGTTTATGGGTTTTGATGAAGAGAGTCTTATTTTCTTCTCTTATTTTTATGAATAAAGGTTGTATGAATTACAAGACCTTTATCAAGAATTTTTTTATTTTATAAAGGCATTTTTATGGCTTTAATTCGTTTTTATATTTTTTATGACCCTTTATCTCTTCTGTCGGTCAACGTGGCTACTTAGCTTACAAAGAACCTGAAACCAGGCTAGCTTAACTGAAGACTGTCCGAGATAAAGTTGGCTTATCTTATCACTTTTATGATTTTTAGGGTTTTTCACTATTTTTGTTGTATGATTACCCTATGCTAATGCATCAATACAAATGCAGTAAACAAATGCACACACAATTCATACATCCACGAGCAGAGCCACGCTTATTACGAGGTGGGGTTTTCCTACAGAAACGTGCTTGGTTTAGGTGGTTCTAAACTGTTCCCACCAAGGCCAAAGGTCCCCAAGGTGCCCCCATTATAGGGACCTCTCAATCTCTCAGTCCTCGGGTCATGCACGGAACTCCGTGGCGACATCCTTAGACCAAAAGAAGAGAGTTATCACCTTGAGTTGGTGGTTTCCGACAACGGTTGTAGCCCCGTGTGCCAACAAGTCGGTCGTATTTGCCACCCACTCCCTATAGGTATTCACTCTTGCCCCCGGGTATAGAGGGACTGTTGTGTGCAAGGGTTTTTGTGTGCAATTTATATTTCAGACAATTTGCAGAAAATAATCATACAGCAGTTATTAAAGCCATACAATAAAACATACGGAAGAGGGTAAAGGCGAAATTTCAAATCTTTACTTAGTTTGAATTTATCCGTCACTAAATGGGATCAACTCTCTAGCTTCCCCAGTGGAGTCGCCAACTGTCGCCGCCATCCGTTCCGACGTCCAGGGACATCTCGAACGTTTATGCGAGCGGTCGTGAAAAGATGGTTTAGACTCGCGTTTTATGTTTAAAGTGTGTTCATTGCTTCCGAGGTGCTCAACAACTGAACTATCCTCTAATAAAAGCAAGGTTTTCGAAAAGGGTTCTTTTGGAGTCGCCACCAATGTTTTGACCATAAACATTGGAAAAGGATAAAAAGGCGTTGATTTTATTAAAAACCAAACTTGGCCATTATAACCAGAGTTAGGTAAGGGAGTTAGTTACGTGTGGGGAAGGTGTTAGCACCCCACAATGCCCCTTTCGGGTTCCCTATGATGGATTAATTCATTTAAGTAAAGATTATGAGAAGTTATGCGATTACCCTATTTTATTGCATAATGTTAAAAAATGACTATCTACATCACTTTATTTTACATTGCATACAGAAAGCAATAAATAAAGCAGTAAAAGAGAAGAGAATTGAACAGAACCTCCGTAGCAAGCTTTATATTGCAAATCTTTGATCGCAAGGATGCGTTTTGGCAATCCTTCACTCTACAAAGACTCTCCTCTCCAAATACAAGATCGACTCGACTCGATTTTACAGAAGAATCGAATGCTGGAATATGATTCCTTAACTGATTGTTACCTTATCAAGGCAATCAGAGAGTTCATTCGAAGAGGGAAGAGGATAGACAAGTACTAGGAGTTGTCTGGTGTGTGAAACAGTGGCAAATGAGCTTCCAATTTATAGTTTTCGCTGCCTGCACACTTGGGACGCGCGTCTGGGTTGGGACGGCCGTCTGGGTTGGGACGGCTGTCCGAACTGCATGTTTTACAAAGGTTGGGACGCCCTGGGGAGCTGGGACTGGCAGTCCCACTTGGGATGGCTGTCCCACTTGGCCAGGGAAGGTTGGGACAGCCGTCTCGACCTTGGGACGGCCGTCTCGACCTGTTTTGGCCAGCTTTCGTGTTCTGAGACCCCGGGAAGCTTTCCTTTGTGTAGTCGGACTTCGTTTGATGCCGATAAACGCCCGTTAAAGCTTTATCTTCATATAGGAAGTCTTCTTGGCCTTTATTGAGATGTCAGGCGAGCTTTGTCTTTGTAGGAAGTCTCTTCGACTTTTATTATTGAGAGGCCGAGCGAGCTTTGTCTTGTCATATGAGATCTTCTCAGCCTTTATTGAGAGACCGGGCAAAATTAGGGGTCTACACAGACGCTAACTATTATTTCGCATAAAGCCATTTTTTTATCTCGGACGGTCTGCCTTTTAGCTAGCCTAGTTTCAGGTTCTTTGTAAGCTAAGTAGCCACACAGTCCGACAGAAGAGATAAAAGGCTATAAAATAAAAATAAAAACCAAAATTCAGTTTAAAGCAATAAATGGGACCTTGTTCAAAAAACGTTATACTCATAAATCATTCATATAGGTAGTTTATTTTTCAAAAAATACGCAAATACCATACATCATGTAGAAATAAAACATGATAAAAAGAAAAATAAACACTTACATTCATTCAATAAGCATCATATTCATAAAGCATGCATTTTGGTTTTAGAAAATGGAGGGGACAAGTAGACAATTGAAGAAGGTGGACATTCCCCGATACCATACTGAGAAATTGGAACGGCTTTGCGCGGTAATGCCACCAGAGGTCCGCTCTGACTTTGAAAAATCCTATGGAAGGATTCTCGACCTGCTGAAAATTTGTGTCAATCAAGTGTTCATCAGGGTACTAACTCACTTCTGGAACTCTAGTCTGCGTTGTTTTGAATTTCCTCAGTTCGACATGGTGCCCACCTTGGAGGAGTACGAAATTATGCTGAAATGGCCCAAATCAGCCGGGGTCCATATCCGCCACAGGGCATATATTCCTGCAGCACAAGTCGCTGCCATCATCCAACTACCATTCCGGTAGACTACCCTGATAGGAAAAGGGAACATCCAGGGTTGGAAAGTCTCAATGTTAGAAGACCATCTGTCCGACTTGGCTGAAAGGGCAGAATGGGTCGCTTTTAACAAAACCCTGGCCTTAATCGTATTCGGAACGATCTTGTTTCCCTTCCACCTCGACAAAGTGGATCAAGTCGTAATGGACGCCTTCTTCGCCTGGGACGTGAACTCGAAGAGTCCCTTGCCTGCAATTCTTGCCGACACCTTGCTCTCGGTGGAATTCTGCCGCCAGAAGCAAGGATAAACACTTCGTTGTTGCTCTTCACTACTCTTTGTGTGGGGCATTACACATTTTTACGCCTCTAGTCACATGGGGATATTCCCCGACCTGTAGACCCCAAATCTTGCCCGGCCTCCAAATAAAGTCAGAAAGCGTCCTATTTGAAGATGGTCGAAGCCTAACAAGCCACTAGGAGAGACTATTAAGCTCCCGTACCAAGATAGGAAGGTTTTTTGGCCCGAAAATAAAGTTTCTCGCCCTGAAGGGACGAGACCGCCGTCTGGAAGGACCAGACCGCCGTCTCGTCTCAACGCCAGGACGAGACCGCCGTCTCGACTTTCCAGATGGCGGTCTCGATTTCTGCAAAAGTCGAGACAGCAGTCTGGATTTTCCAGACGGCGGTCTCGATTCCCGCCTAGTCGAGACGGCGGTCTGGATTTCCCAGACGGCGGTCTCGATTCTTGCAAAAGTTGAGACGGCGGTCTGGACTTTCCAGACGGCGGTCTCGACCCCTATCAGAGGAAACGGCGGTCTCAACCTGTCAGGCGTGAAAAACTATAAATAGGGGCTCTCTCCCCCTCATTTGGACACACACCAATAGTAGCTCTCCCTTCTCTCTAGAATTTCTCTCTCTAAGAATCCCTCCGAGGCATTTCCGGAGTTTCTGAGCGTCTTTAGGCATAAACTGAGCGTTCTAAATCTTCTTAAGAATCCCTCCGAGGCATTTCCGGAGTTTCTGAGAGTTGTAGAGTGAAGGGTAGCCAAAACGCACCCTCTCTTTTAAAGAGAATATATAAAGCTTGCTTTGGAGGTGCACATTTTTCTCCTTCTAATTTTACCGCTTTTACTTTAAATCTATGCAATAGATACTAGGGCCATGTAGTCATAATTTAAATACTGCATAATAAAAGGGTAAAAACGCTATTTTCCAGTTTAATTATTTATTCAAATTAGCCGGCCTATCATAGGGAACCCGAAAGGGGCGTCGTAAAGGAACTAATACTTCCTTTACACGTAACTAACTCCCTTACCCAACTCTGGTTCTAATGACCAAGGTTGGTTTTCGAAAACCAACGCCTTTTTAAAACCCCTTTTCCGATGTTTATGGTAAAAATATCAGTAGCGACTCCATAGAACCCAAAATAAACAAATCCCTGGGTTAGCCTGGTTATCAGACAACCCAGGGATGCTTTTGAAAACCTCGCCCCTAGGTTAGCCCGGTTATCGGACAACCTAAAGGCGTTGTAACCACCAATAAAAAAAACGCGAAAATCAAATAAAGAGTCGAAAAACCATCGCGTCGCTCCGACCGACCATCTCTCTTTTGAGACGGCGGCGACACGACCCTTTAAGGAGTTTCTCCAAAATCCCTCTCCAACGACGCTTAACCTCGGAGTGGAAGGACGAGTTGGAACAATGGGACGCCAATAATTTATCCTAGGTCTGCCCTTGGTTCCGACCCGGTCCAGTCCTCATCAGATGTGGAGACTATCCAAACGTACCCTTGATAGGACTCAAGGGTTGCATAGCCTACACACCTAGAGTAGCTATGAGACAGCTCATGAGGACTCAAACTACAATTTCTCGAGGGGAACTCGGAGGACTGTGTTTTTTCGGAGACCCATGCACAATCGCCAACTCACTAGCCGTGAGAAAAGCATGGGAGAAACCAGTCTTTATGGGAGACAGAGAGCTAGGAAAAGCTCGAGTGGCTGTCTCCGGTGACTATGAGGTATGGAGAAAAAGAAGAGGGATGTCTCAACCATCCACCTCACTCGTTACAAGCGCCAATAGTGAAGAGTTGCAAGCTCAAGTCGATGCCTTGACCTGGAGGATAAAAATCATGGGAGCCCAGATGAGGGCCCTTGAAGAGAGAGAACAAGAATCTATCCTCACCATTGATGGTCTGCAAAGGCAATGCAAGAAAAAGGATCATGAAATAGAGCGCCTCAAGGATCAGTGTGCTGACTCTAATGAGCAAGCTATCCGAGCATCCAAAGCTGCCAGAACTAGCTCGGATAGCCAACTTCAAGAAATAACCGCCAAATCAGCACACCTTGAGGCCGAATCAGCAAAATAGGCTCAGACGATCAAGGAGTTGTTGCAAGAACTCACCAAGACTCATTCAGAAATATGCCAAGAGCGGGAGGCCAATCGGAGACTCAACAAAAGTCTCGCTGAGCTACGCTGCAAAGAGAGAGACGGGCTAGCACAGTACGACCAAGTACTACAAGAAAAGGACCGAGCCCTTGCACAACTTGATGAACTGCAAGCCTTGGTCGTCCATCAAGAGGCGAAGTTCAAAGAGGCTCAAAAGTACAACGAAGATATGAGCCAGGCTATCCAGAAGCAAAGCGAAACACTTGCTCATCACGTCCGGGAAGCCGAAAGGGAATTACATAGAGATCAAGACCTGCTTGTGGGTTTCTTTAGGCTTTTCCGTTTCTACCAAAAGTTGCTTCTTAGTATGGAATAGGGAAATGTACACCTTCCAACGGATAAATGAAATTTTTCTTTATTCAACAATTGTCTACTTGCATACATGTCATTCATTTGCATATTTAATTTCCCCTCCTCCATTCTTAATAGATAAGATAATAAAAAGGAAGGATTAACTGACACGTCTTCCAAATCAGAAGAATGGAAAGAAAGTCACTCCTAATCAAGCTTTCCCCAACGGTCGACTTGCCACAAGAGGAAAATAAGCCTCGACCGTTGGTCCTCAAAAATAAGGAGGAGGGGGCAAGGACACCAGTGCGACTATTTATGCCACGTCCTTTCCCCTATGAATCAAATAAAGTTGTACCGTGGAGATATGAAGAATCTTCACCAATAAAAGAGGATATCACGAATATAGCCAGCATTGGGGGCATGACTAGAAGTGGAAGAATCTACTCCCCCAAGGACTCACAAGAAGACGTCCCAAAAAATAAAGGAAAAAAATAAAAATACCGAAGAAAAAGAAAATAAAGAATCCAAGGAGGAGACAGAGGAATTACTCCAGTTTATAAGGTAAAGCGAGTATTCCATTGTAGACCAGCTCAATCATACTCCTGCAAAGATAACCCTATTATCCCTAATGATGAGCTCGAAACCGCACAGAAACGCCCTAATGAAGGTCTTGAGCGAAGCGCATGTACCTAACACCATATCCCAAGAAAAGTTTGAGAGGATCGTCAGTCACATCATGCCAAGCAATCACCTCACCTTCACAGAGGAAGAGCTTCCCCTCGAGGGATCAAACAATAACAAGCCCTTGCACATCTCAATCAAGTGCAAAGAGTACCTCATTTCCAAAGTTCTTGTGGATAACGGGTCATCCTTGAACGTGATGCCCAAGTGCGCACTAGACAAATTGACTATCCAAGGAACCCGTCTGCGCCCAAGTAGCACTATCGTTCGAGCCTTCGACAGGTCAAAGCGAGAAGTAGTGGGAGAAGTTAACTTGCCAATCCAAGTTGGACTCACTACCTTCATCGTCGATTTCCATGTAATGGATATTACTCCAACATACAGTTGTCTCCTCGGCAGCCTTGGATTCATAACGCTAAGGCAGTACCTTCGACGCTCCACCAGAAAGTCAAGTTCATAGTGGATGACAAACTGGTCACGGTCCAAGCAGAAGATGATATCCTGATCAGTGGACCATCTACCCAATCTTATGTGGACGCGGCTAAAGAGGCCCTTGAAACATCTTTTCAATCGCTCGAAATTGCCAGCATAGAAAGACTTCCCAAAAACACAAAGGTAGCCCGCATGATGTTGAAGCATGGTTACCATCCTGGCCAAGGACTGGGGGCAAATTCCCAAGGACTGGGGGCAGATTCCCAAGGCATGAGGGAACCCCCATAATTCAAAGACAATCCTTTCAAGCATGGCCTAGGATATGACCCTACTAAGGGCTGAACAGAAAGAGGAAAAGGGAAGTCTCCCCTCCCACACTCAAGCAAATTTTCCGAAGCGGAGGGGTGCAAGCGTCAAGAGCTACCCTAGTCATTAGGAGATCTTTTTCTTCATTTAAGGGATGTAAACCCCATGATTGTTAGAGATTATCCCCCGGGGCTAGCCCGACCCCCGGGCATTTTAAGGCACATATTCCCTTATTAATTAATAAAGAATACTTCTTACTATCTGCTTCTCTCCTTGCTATTTCATGACTAGACCTCACAATAACCTTGTCTAAGTAAGCAAAAAAAGAAAACAAGAATAAAAAGCGCGTCCAAATAATCAAAATTCGCCATTGCCATTACAATCAAGCTAGTTGATTAGAAGTACCAAATAAGGCTTTACCTCACCATAAAGAAAGTCATGCTTCGCCAATATTGTGAACAAAAAATAAATACACAAAAAAGAAAAAAGCCCATAGAAGCCAAAGGCCAAAGAAAAGGGGAAAATACCCGGTAGGAAACCCACTAAGGGGGCTACGCAAAAGATAGGGTCAACCCGGTAGGATACCCGAACAAAAATAAAGGGTAGCCTAGGCAAAAGTTAGGGTTACAAAATAAGGTCCGCTAGGATTCCCTAAAAATACCAAAAGAAGGAACCTAGATAAAAGATAGGGCCAAAACACAATATCCTAGTTCGAAAACCCGAAGGGCGATCTAGGGAAATCAACTAGCCATAAAAAGCAATGGAAATAAAACTAAAGCGCAAGTACAAAAAGGGGAAACGCTTGCTTAGACAAAAAGCTTAAACACCTAAGACTAACCCTAGCCAACCATTCTTACAAAACCTTTTTCTAAATAAAAATTAACCTTTTAAAACACAAACCATTGAATTTACCTCTTTACTTCTTTTCTCTTGACCCTCACAACAATATTCTAATAATTAATTTGGGAATATGGAGGCGTATAGTCAACAAGAGGATTGAAACCCCTAGAGTGGAGAAAAAGGAACACTACATGGCAAAGAGTGCTCTACAAAAAGAAAGAAAAAAAAAAGAAGAAAAAAGAAAAAACAAGTTATCCTTCGGTCACAAGAAGTTCGGCATGGTACAGCCAAATACGAGAACGCAGATCAGAGGGCACTTGACGCTACAAGACACGTCAGTTAAATCCTTCTGAAAAACTAATTAAAATAGGCATTATAGGACATCAAACATTGCATGCATAAAATGTTTTTGAACCAGGTCCTACTTCCTTTCAAAAAAAAAGAAAAAAAAACCCCTTAAAATCGAGATGGTCGTCTCGCATTACCAGATCGTCGTCTCGATCTCCATAAAATCAGGACCGCCGTCTCGACCAACGAGACCACCGTCTCGACTTGGCTAAAAACGAGACCTCCATCCCGCTTGGCGAGACCGCCGTCTCGAGGTCCCAGATGGCCGCCGTCTCGACTTCCCAAATGGCGGTCCCAATTTCAGTTTTTCCCCTATAAATAGAGGAGGGGTCTTGGGGGGTCTCCACACCTCCTCTGCACCCCAACTCTCTATTCTCTCACTCTCGAGCAATTTACCGTGAAAATGCATCGTGGAAGCCAATCCCGGAAGAGAAGAGGTTTTGCTGGCCCTAGCAGTTCCTCAGCACCTGTCCCCCCGGACCACACTCAGCTCTCTCCACTACACCAAGCCCGTCTTGAGCATATCAGGGGGTACACATGGCACCCCATGCTCAAATTAGACTTCGGCATTCTTGCCGAATTCGGGTGGGACGACGACGTCCGGGCCCACATTGACAGCATTGGGTGGGGCTTCCTCCTACAGTCTCCACCTACCCACGTGTACCCCCAGGCGGTACTGGAGTTTCTTACCTCCATCTCCTACACCGAGACTCCCGCCATGGTCCCAGGCCTGTCACCAACAAAAATGGTGACATACTTTATGGGTGGGATGTATCAGACCACCACCCTCGACGAATTCAATGTGAACATTGGGTTTGTCCAGCCCGGGGACGTGCTGACCCGGGACTACCAAGAGGCCATCTGCGCGCGCCCCACCAACCTCACCGCCGGCGAGATGTGCGAGGAGCTCACCAGGGCGCCCACTTTGCCCACGCTGATGAAGGGCTCAACACTCCCCCCAGCCCTCCGTATCTGCCACAAGCTGCTGGCAGGGACCATCCACAGGCGGAAAGAGAGCTAGGGAAAGGTAACCCTTCCGGACCTCTTCGTCCTTTATTGCATGAGCCAGAGGCGCCGGTGCAACCCTGGCTATTTCTTCCTGAAAGCCCTCAAGGACTTCGGGAGCCGGCCAGTGGGAGCCGTCCTCATGGCTCCCCTTATTACCCCCCTGGTAGAGAAATGGGGGTGCAGTGGCAGGGAGGAACTAGCCTCTAGCCTCCGACCCGAGTCCATCAACGGGTCGGTACTAGTCAGCATGGGGATGCTATTGCGCCACAAGACCCAGCTGATCCTCCACCCCTCCCTTGATATCACTTTGGATCTCTGGTTGGCAATGCACGATCTCCCAACACCTCCCGAGTTCCAGCAACAACAACAACAGCAACAACAACAACAACAGTACACAGATGACTTTGTTGGCATGAACCGTAACATGAATGATCTACGCCAGCAATTCGATCAGATGTCTGTGAGGCAAGAGCAGATGTCCCTGAGGCAGGAGGCCTTCGACACAAGACTAGAGACAATATACCAGTACCAAGAGGGGATGAGGCAAGACTGGGCGGTCTTCCAGCAAGAGTATCGCGATGAAGTCCGGGACCAGGCAGAGTTCCAGAGACATATATACCGGCAGTTCCCCTCTTATGGATCGTCTCCACAGGAGAGCCCACCTTCTTAGGGATAGTGCTTATAGAATAAGTTGCTGTAATAAATTTTTTCCTTATAAATAATTTTTTTATTTCATGCATTTTTTGCCATCCTTTTCAAAAGTCAGCGTAACAAAAGAAGCTTAAAGTAAAAAGACTCACGCTCAAAAAAAGCCAAAATCCAAAATCGCGAGAAAAAAGAGATAAAACTGCGAAAAAAGGCAGGATTAAAAAATCACCTTGACCAACAATTTTCGACAACTAAACAAAAGTCGAACAAGAAAACAAGACTACCCGACCAACCAGCAAGAGTCGGGTGATCACCATCAAAAGATCAAAAACAAAGAATCCCCAGTAATCAACAAGGCTGGATGAACACCACCAAATCCCTGACACAGACCGGACGACCAAATCTCAGAAAAGACAAAGACGAGAGAACACATCTCAACACCAGCGCATGAGCTAGAGCAGTAAGCCGCCACCACAGCTAAAGGATCAGCTACCGGAAGAAGGAGCATCCGGAGGCATAACACCAGATGGGGGTGTATACTCATCAAGCCTTACAAAAGGGGGCTTATCGGACGGGGGTTCATACTCGTCAAACACCAGATGGGGGTGTATACTCATCAAGCCTTACAAAAGGGGGCTTATCGGGCGAGGGTTCATACTCGTCAAACCAGATGGGGGTTCATACTCATCAGCCGAAAGGATCAGCTACCGCCAGAAGGATCATCCTGGAAGCATACTTTTTCCCTGAAGATCAACCGCCACAAAGACGAAACATCTGCAGGGCAACCAGGTAGGAGGGTCAACTCCTTTACCCTCCAGTCGATCTCCTTGGCACAATAGGCCAGCAGTCAACTAGTCGGGTAAAGGGGGGGCAGCTGTAGACCCCAAATCTTGCCCGGTCTTATAATAAAGACCAGAAGACCTCCTTTTTGAAGATGGATGAAGCCTAAGAAGCCATTAGGAGAGACTATTAGGCCCCATATTAGAATAGGAGGGATTTTCTGCATGTAAATAAGGATTTTCGCCTTTTGGGGTTGAGACCGTCGTCTCGTATTCGCGATCGCCGTCTCGCCTTGCGAAAGTGGTGAGACGGCCGTCTCGACCTTGTCAGACAAGACGGTCGTCTCGACCTGACAGGCGTGAATCCCTATAAATAGCCACGCCATTCCCCTCATTTCACATAGTTCTTCCATTCTCTCTCTTGTCACTTCATAAAATTCTCTTCCTAGAACCCCTCCGAAGCATTTCCGGAGTTTTCTGAGAGTCTTTAAGAGTTTTTATAGCATTTTTGAGAGTTTGTCGGTGCTTAAAGAGCGAAGGGCTGCCAAAAAGCACCCTAATTTTCAAGAAGTTAATAGAAAGCTTGCCTCGGAGGTTTCTACATTTTCTCTCTCCTTTACTGCTTTATCTTTCAATTATGCAATAGATATTAGGGCCATCTAGTCGTAACTTTAAATTCCGCAAATAAAGGGTAAAAGCGTATTTTGACCGGTTTACTTATTTAAATAGCTGGCCTGTCATAGGGAACCCGAAAGGGGCGTCGTAAGGGAACTAACACTTCCCTTACACGTAACTAACTCCCTTACCCAACTCTGGTTCGAATGAACAAAGTTGGTTTTTCGAAAACCAATGCCTTTTCATTCCTTTTCCAATGTTTCCGGTAAAAACATCGGTGGCGACTCCAGAAGAACCCTTCAAAATTAGTTCTTGGGTTAGCCCAGTTATCGGACAATCCAAGAGCACCTTTTCGAAAACCTCGCCCCTAGGTTCAGCCCAGTTATCGGACAACCTAAAGGCGTTATAACCACACCAATAAAAACGCGAAAATTGGAAAGTCAGAACCATCGCGACGCTCCGACCGCCTCATTTTGACGACGGCGACAGGTCTCTAGTAACATTCACTAGGCTCCATTTAAGAATTGGAGAGATTGTTGAGAAAATAAAAATTTAGAAAATTAGAAAACTTGGGACGACCGTTCCACTTTCCCAGATGGTCGTCTCACCTTCATTAAACATGGGACGACCATCCCACTTATTTTTTAGCCTGGGACGACCGTCCCATTTTCCCAGATGGTCGTCCCCCCTAACAAATGCCTAGACGAGCGTCCCAGCCTGCCTAGTGCGAGTTCCTATAAATAAGAGGCTCATTTTCACCCTTTAACACACACTTCACACTCTCCTATGCTCTAGAGGACCTATTTTGGGACTTCTTAGTAACTTTGAGCATTATTCTAGAGTATGAGTGATCTTTTGACACTCGAGGAGTTTAGTTTCTATTTTTTGTTCGAGGGAGGAGTGTCTTTGTAGAGTGCAGGGACTACCAAAAAGCTTCATCAAGTTCAAGATTTATAAAAGCTCGCTTTGGAGGTTCTTCTTCATATCTCTTCTCTTTTATTACTTTCCTTTGTGTGCATTAGTTATTCGAGCCATGTAGATAGTCGTTAAAATACTGTAATGAATAAATAGGGTAGAAGCATAATTTTTAAGTCTTTATTTTAAGATTATTCTATCATAGGGAACCCGAAAGGGGCGTTGTGGGGGTGCTAATACCTTCCTCACATGTAACTAACTCCCTTACCCAACTCTGGTTATAATGGCCAAAGTTGGTTTTTCTTAAACCAATGTCTTCTTTTATTTTCCTTTTCCATGTTTATGGTAAAAACATTGGTGGCGACTCCAGAACCCTCTTACGAAAATCTTGCTCTTAAGGGTAGTTCGGTTATCGGACATCCTAAGAGGATGACCACATTTTTACACTAAACGCAATCATCAAAACCATTGCGTCGCACATACCGCTTTTTACGGCGGCAACAGATGGCGACTCCACTGGGGAAGTCATAAGAGTTGATCCCATTTAGTGATGGAATAATCCAAAAGTAGATTTAAAATTATGCCTCTACCCCTTCTTTGTTTGAATAACATGATTTACTGTATGGTTTTAATAACTGTCATTTGTTTATTTTCTGCAATTGTTTAAAATACAAACTGTACACAAACCCTTGCACACAACAGTCCCTCTATACCCGGGGGCAAGAGTGAATACACATAGGGAGTGGGTGGTGTTTATGGCTGGCTGTGGTAATGGCCATAGTGCTAGCAGGTCGTTGCTAGAAGCCACCACTCAAGGTGATAACCCTCCTCTCTCAGTCTGTAGGACGTCGACAAGGCACTTGAGCCACGCATGGTTTGAGGGCTGAGAGACCGTGGGAACCCTATAATGGGGGCACCTTGGGGACCTGACCTTGGTGACCTGACCTTGGTGAGGACAGTTAGAACCTACCTTTGCCAATGCACTTTTCTGCAGGAAACCCCTACCTCGTAATTAAATGTCATTGCTTTGTTCGCGGATGAGTGAATTCTTTGTGCATTTGTTTGATGCATTTTCTTTGTCACATTTGAATAACATAATCATACAATAGAAAAAATAAAAATAGCATCTTAAAACCTTTTTGCAATAAACAAACCTTATCTCGAATAATCTTCATTTAAGCTAGCCTGATTTCAGGTTCTTTGTAAGCTAAGTAGCCAATTTAACTTACAAAAGAGATAAAGGGTTATAAAACAAATAATTTAATAACAAACCAACTTTATCTCGGACAGTTTTCATTTAAGCTAGCCTGGTTTCAGGTTCTTTATAAGCTAAGTAGCCACGTTGACCTACAGAAGTGATAAAGGGGTTACAAGACAAATAAAAAATAAAATACAATAAAACACATTTTGACAAAGTCAAAACATTCATTTCCAAATAAAAAACAAAATACAATAAAACACATTTTGACAAAATCAAAACATTCATAAAATAATATAAAAAACAAAATACAATAAAACACATTTTGACAAAGTCAAAACATTCATTTAAAAATCAAATGATAAACGATTTTGACAAAGTCGAATCATTCATACCCTCACCATTTCAAGAGTGGTAAAAATAAGAGACAAAATAAATGCATAAGGAAAGTATGCATACACATCATTCTAATAAAGTCTCTCATGCATAAATGCATTCATGTTATGGGGCATTAGATATCCTTAAGATGAAGGCGAAAGAGACCTAAGTGCATTTGTAACCTTTGTTATACTTGTCAATTTATGACAAGGAAGGGGCAAGTGTGTTAAGGTGTGTGGTAACATTCATTACACTTTTCAATCCATGATGGGGAAGGAACCATTACATCGAGGTGGGTATGGTGCTCCGTGAAGTGTAAGCTTTAAGGAGCATACCAAAGCCATTGTCTTAAGGCATATCCATCCCACACTATTCATTCATTTCAAATAAAAAACCTAATGCATTTTGCATTCTAGAAAGTGGCTGGTCTTCTTCCTATCCTCACTCACGCACAAAAGGCTAATAGGATAGAGCAACTGGAAGAGAAAAATCGCAAGCTCACTGCTGAGCTTAACTCCATGAAAGAACAAATGGCGCAGTTAATGAAGTTAATGCATCAGCAGAACTTATGCAAGGAGAGCCCTCACAATGACCACGCCTCACATCATGAGGAAGAGGAGGGCTCCGACCATGAGCTTGAGCAGGGAGCTCACGTACAGTCCGAAGCGAGGGCAGTAATCATCCAACCTCCCAAAGTTTCCAAACAACATATTTCTGCCCTCGAAGAGAGGTTAAGGGCTATGGATGGATATAATTTTGATGTGAAAGAGGCGGTCGGCATGTGCCTCGTTAAGAATATCCAATTCCCTTCTATGTTTAAGGTCCCAGATTTTACCAAGTACATGGGAACGACTTGTCCCAAGAGTAATCTTACAATGTACTACCATAAGATGGTTGCACATGCCGATAATGAGAAACTCATGATCCACTGCTTTCAGGAGAGCTTGGCCGATTCGGCCTTGAGTTGGTATATGCAGTTGGAAGGGGGACAAGTCCAAACCTGGAGACAGTTGGCAGACACCTTCCTTCGTCGTTACAAGTACAACATTGATCTGACTCCAGATAGGTCAGATCTACAAGTTTTGAGTAATAAGAACGACGAATCCTTCAAGGCATATGCTCAACATTGGAGGGAGTTGGCCGCCCAAGTGGAGCCTCTACTATCAGATAAGGAAACCATATCCATATTCATCAATTCGTTGATGGGTCCCTATTATGATAAGATGATAGGGAACACGTCAACCCTCTTTGCGGATGTGGTGACCATTGGCGAGAGAGTGGAGCAGGGACTGAAGAGTGGGAGGATCACACAACCTTCCTCATCCAATTCCCCATTCAAAAATTTCCTTAGCAAGAGGGAGGAGAGAAGCGTGAATGTCATCAACCTTGCTACTCCTTCTTCCTCTTCACGACCAGCTAGGCAATCACACAATAGGAAAGGAAATTTACTCCCTTCCCAACCTCCTATGGGAGTCTGCTAACAACGCTAGTAGAGGCCAACCTCCTAGCACGTGTCCCTCTGAAGAGGATGGATCCACCCTACCCTGATTGGTATAAGCTGAATGAAGAATGTGATTACCACTCAGGCGCTCTTGGGCATTCCGTAGAGAATTGTATGACCTTGAAGTATAAGGTCCAAAATTTGTTGGATGTCGGGTGGATCACGTTCGACGATCCCGCTCCTAATGTGGACACCAAGCCTCTGTCATAACCAAAATAGTGGTAGTGGGGTTGGACAAGAGTGTTGAAGATACAAGAGTATGATGCCTGAAGATTTTGATGATGCATTAGAGACAAAGCACTTCAAGATTACAAGACTCATATATAGTTGTATATATTTGTAATAACTTTGTTTTATCATTTTGAGTATGTAAAAATAGAGTCTAAGATAGCTAGCAATAGTCTATCCACTGAAAGTTCGCTTTTATCTGAAATTCACTGTGATAATCGATTATCACCAGTGGATAATTGATTATAAGTAATCGATTATTGATAATCGCTTATCACTCGTGATAATCGATTATTGATAATCGCTTATCACTCGTGATAATCGATTATCCTAGCTCTCTTGGGTCTCTTAAAGTCTCTGGAATAATCGATTATCACTGTTGATAATCAATTATCCTATCAAAATTATGTCTTATACAAAAATGGCTCTGTGATAATCGATTATCACTCATGATAATCGATTATTTGTGTCAGTTATGATTTTGAATTTCAAATTTCAGACCTATTTTCAAAAACCCTAATTTCTAAACCCTAAAATCTCTATTTAAGGAACTCTTAGACTCTTTGTAAATTACAACCTTTTTCATACTAAAGTTTATAGTTGTGATTGCTGAGAGAACTTTGAGTAGGGAAGAAAAAGGGGCTTTTGTAACCTAGTGTGGGCCTAGAAGCGATAAGAATCACTAAGTGGGTTTCTTGTGTTGAAACATAGAAGGATATGAATGTTGAACATACATGGATATGAAGCCTATAGATTTTGATGATGATACAAGAACAAAGGACATTAAAGATTTGAAGACTTGTAATATGATGTAATAACTCTGTTTTGATTATTTTGAGTTTGTACTATTAGAGTCTAAGATAGCCAGCACATAGTCTACTCTTTAGAAGCTTCAAAAACTCATTTTTATCAAAAACACACTGGATTAATCGATTAAATGGCAGCATAATCAATTATTACAGAGAAAAAAACCATTTTCTGTATCAGCTCTCTGGAATAATTGATTAAAGCCCCTGTTAACCGATTAACATGGCTGTTAATCGATTAACTGCTCAAATAATCGATTAAACTGCGTGGTTATGGGTTCCTGTTGATTTTGACTCTGTAATAATCGATTAACACTCAAGATAATCGATTATTTCAGTCAGATATGTGTTTTGAATTTCAAAATTGGACCAAGTTTCAAAAACCCTAGTCCCAATTCATCAGGTTTCGAAAATCCCCAATTCCCAAACCCTAATTCGTCTACTTAAGGTTCTTTAGGGCTCTCTGCAAAGTGAACAACCTTTTTCAAACAAAAGTTGAGAGATGTGACTTCCAGAGAACTATTTGTTGGAGGAAAAAGGGGGCTTTTGGAACCTAGTGTGGGCTAGAAGCGATAAGAATCACTAAGTGGGTTTTCTTGGTGGATTATGTATTGTGCCGTCTCTAGGGAAAGTTTTTCTTCATCTCTTGTGTGACTCAAGAGAGGTGTTTTCATTACCTTATCTTTTCAATTGTTATCTGTTTGTAAAACTGTGATAATAGTGACAACGTTAATCCTCTGTTTGAGTGATTAGAACCTGGACGTAAGGTCTTTTGATCCGAACCAGTATAAATCATCTGTGGAAGTCTCTATCCTTACTCTATTTACTTTACACAACATTTTAATCGATAAAATTTGGAGAAATTTTTAAAACCCTAATTTTTGTTAAGAAACCAATTCACCCCCCTCTTGGTTTTTGTCCGGAAATGCAAACATTCCGCTGCGCGATTCTAACAAGTGGTATCAGAGCTTGATTTGATAGTCATTCAATTTTTCAAAAATGGCCGGACAAAATCAAACGTTTACCGAGGGTGCTTCTATCAATAGACTCCCACTTTTTGCAGGTCAAAATTATCCTTTATGGAAAGTTAGAATGAAAATCTTTTTAGAGTTTGTTGATAGAGGTGTTTGGGACGCAATTTTAAACGGTCCCTATATTCCTAAAATTTCTGAAAACGGAGTAGATATTCCAAAACCATTTTCTAGATGGACGGTGTAGGAAAATAGAAAAGCTCAATTTGATGTTAGTGCTAGAAATATAATTTCATCTGCGTTAGGGCCTGACTCTCGTTCCTGCCGTGGATGGTCCCCGCCAGCAGCTTGTGGCAAATGCGGAGGGTCGGGGGGAGTGTTGAGCCCTTCATTAGCGTGGGTAGAGTGGGAGCCCCTGGTGAGGTTGGTGGGGCGTGCGCAGATGGCCTCCTGGTACTCCCGGGTCAGCACGTCTTCGGGCCGGACAAATCCAATGGACACGTTGAATTCGTCCAGGGTGGTGGTACGATACATCCCACCCATAAAGTATGTCACCATCTTTGTCGGTGAAAGGCCTGGGATCATGGCGGGAGTTTCGGCGTAGGAGATGGAGGCCAGGAACTCCATCACTGCTTGAGGGTACACATGGGTGGGAGGAGTCTGCAGGAGGAAGCCCCATCCGATGTTGTCGATGTTGGCCCGGACGTCGTCCTCCCATCCAAATTCGGCGAGGATGCCGAAGTCTAACTTGAGCATGGGGTGCCATGTGTATCCCCTGATGTGCTCTAGGTGAGCCTGGTGTAGCGGTGAGAGCCGTGCAGGGTCTTGAGGAGCAGGCGCTGAGGAACTGCTAGGGCCAGCAGGTCCTCTTCTCTTCCTTGACTGACTTCCACGGAACATTTTGTGAAGAAGGTGCTTGGAAGTGATAGATCTGAGAGTTGGAGTGCTAGAGAGTTATGAGGAGCTCCAAGACGCCTCCCCTATTTATAGGGGAAAAGTTGGATTCGGGACCGCCGTCTGGGAAGTCGAGATGCGGTCTTGTTTTTGTGTAAGTTGAGACGGCCGTCTGGGAAGTCGAGACGGTGGTCTCGACTTTGGCCTTAAACGAGACGGCCATCTCGCCAAGTGGGACGGCGGTCTCATTTTCAGCAAAGTCGAGACGATGGTCTCGATGATCGAGACGGTGGTCTCGTTTTGCTTGGAGACCGAGACGGGGGTCTGGGAATTTCGGACGACCGTCTCGAATTTCGGGGCTTTCTTTTTTTTTTTTTTTTGTTAAAAGCAAATAGGACCTGGTTCCAAAACATTTTATGCATGCAATGTTTTTATGTTTGATGTCCTATAATGCCTATTTCAATTAGTTTTTCAGAAGGATTTATCTAACGTGTCTTATAGCGCTGGATGTCCTCTGATTTGGGTTTTTGTGTTTGGTTGTACCATGCCAGACTTCTTATGACCAAAGGGTAGCTTGTTTTTCCTTTTTCTCTCTTGGAAAGCACTCCTTGCCATGCAGTGTCCCTTTTTCTCCATTCTAGGGGTTTCAATCCTCTTGTTGACTATACGCCTCCATATTCCCAAATTAATTATTAGAATATTGTTGTGAGGGTCAAGAAAAGAGAAGTAAAGGGGTAAATTCAATGGCTTGTGTTTTAGAAGGTTTGTTTTATTTAGAAAGGGGTTTTGTAAGAACGGCTGGCCGAGTTAGGCTTAGGTGTTTAAGTTTTTTGTCTAAGCAAGCGTTTCCCCCCCCTTTTTTGTATCCGCGCCTTAGTTTTATTTCCATTGCTTTTCTATGGCTAATTGATTTCCCTAGATCGCCCTTTGGGTTTTCGAACTAGGATATTGTGTTTTGGCCCTATCTTTTGTCTAGGTTCCTTTTTTGTTTTTAGGGAATTCTAGCATGTTAGAAAAAGAGGCTGAGATCAAGAGGGGGGTGAATTGATCTTTGAAAGATTTTCGCAATTAACAGATTATCTATTTCAAAAATTAAGATTTCAGATCTGTTCTTGAATCACACAGCAAGCAATCAAAAAATAAATGCAGCAACAGAATTAAAGAGAAGAAAGGTTTAGAAAGATATCACTAAGGTTTATACTGGTTCACCCAATCCCAGGGCTACGTCCAGTCTCCAGCAAAATTCCAGCTGGGTTCCATTAGATTGAATGTTTTACAGATTACAACTTTAACCGTACACTCAATCTACCACAAGAACCACAATTCCAGTTCCTGCACCTAACCTTTCACCAAGAACCAAATTCTAGTTCTTGACAACCTCTACAACCAAATTCCAGCTGCAGAGAAACCAGTGCCCACAATTCCAGGCACCAACAATACAGAAAAGAATGTAAAGAAACAAACAGAAGAAACTAAAATGCTCAAACCAATTTTATGCAATTCTGCAATATGTGTTTCTTCTCCAAAGAAATGCAATTTTGCCTCAAGAAAGAACTTTGATGAACTTCACAAAAACAAGCGTGATTCTTTCTTGAAAATAGTACATTTGATTGCTTCATTAATTGCAAAAAGATGTGTATCAGATATGTAAAAGATGTGTTTAAAAAAGTTCAAGCAATCTGTTTATATAGAAGATTTTTCAAAACTGCTGGTTTAATTAATCTGTTAAAATAATCTTTTAATCTGTTAAAAGACTTGTTTTAATCTGTTAAATCTTCTTTTAATCCATTAAAACATTCTTGATTATTTTCCAGATTTGTTTTAACTGATACGACAACATTTATATCAATTAAAACTCTTTTCAAAAAATCTTCTAATCTGTTTAAATCAATTGTTTCGACTTTCAATCGATTACTGGTTCACCCAATCCCAGGGCTACGTCCAGTCTCCAGCCAAATTCCAGCTGGGTTCCACTAGATTGAATGTTTTACAGATTACAACCTTAACCTTACACTCAATCTACCACAAGAACCACAATTCCAGTTCCTGCACCTAACCTTTCACCAAGAACCAAAATCTAGTTCTTGACAACCTCTACAACCAAATTCCAGCTGCAGAGAAACCAGTGCCCACAATTCCAGGCACCAATAATACAGAAAAGAATGTAAAGAAACAAACAGAAGAAACTAAAATGCTCAAACCAGTTTTATGCAATTCTGCAATATGTGTTTCTTCTCCAAAGAAATGCAATTTTGCCTCAAGAAAGAACTTTGATGAACTTCACAAAAACAAGCGTGATTCTTTCTTGAAAATAGTACTTTTGATTGCTTGATTGATTGCAAAAAGATGTGTATCAGATATGTAAAAGATGTGTTTAAAAAAGTTCAAGCAATCTGTTTATATAGAAGATTTTTCAAAACTGTTGGTTTAATGAATCTGTTAAAATAATCTTTTAATCTGTTAAAAGACTTGTTTTAATCTGTTAAATATTTTTTTAATCCACTAAAACATTCTTGATTATTTTCCAGATTTGTTTTAACTGATACGACAACGTTTATATCAATTAAAACTCTTTTCAAAAAATCTTCTAATCTTTTTAAATCGATTGTTTCGACTTTCAATCGATGAAAATACTGCAAGATATTCTTATAAACTTTTTCAAGTGATTTTAACTCATAAAAGATCGTATTAATCGATTAAAACGCGTAGTATAAATTTTCTTAAGTTGATTTAATCGATTGAAACGTAATTTAATCAATTGAAATAATTCTGATCGGTCATAACTAAATTCTGATCGATCATATCTGATTCTGATCGGTCATATAGTATACCAAATGAAATTAATCGATTAAAACGAAGTTGTATCGATTAAAATACTGCCAAAACACTTCTCTAAACATTTTAAGTGATTTTAATCGATTATTTCGATGCTGTATCAGTTAAAATACTGACAGAAGGTTTTCAAAACTTTATTTAATGAAAACAATCGGTTATTTCAAAATTATATCAGTTAAAATTTTGTTTATAAAAATGTGAAGAACATTTTAGTTGATAGAACATATATGCTATTAGTTGAAAATAGTTAATTCAAAAGCTTTTATCAAAATACTTTGTTTTTAACTGTTTAAACGTTTTTAGAAGCATTTTGCAAAATCTTTTAAGTGAAGAAACCTCATGCAGCAGAAAAGATAAAAATGATTATACCTAACAGAAGCTGTAGACACACTAATCCCTCTACTCTTTTATCTAAGTGACTTTTGACCGCCACAAAGTTGCCTTTGACTTCATTCTTGACTTCATCAAATCAACAAGATCTTTGCCAATGTAATTCA
>OY731402.1:25611992-25960685 GCA_963425845.1 Sphenostylis stenocarpa | reverse complement strand
CTATTTTCTTCAAAAAAAAAAATCATACAAAAAACGAGGCCGTAGTCACCAAGCTCCTCTGGCCAAATCCTAGAGCTTGCATTGTTAAACCGGGACGCGCCCGTCTCGGTTGTGGCAAAAAATGAGACCGCCTTCGCCTGGCGAGATGGCCCAGTCTCGTTGGAGGCCAAGAGTCGAGGCTGTCGTCTCGAAGGTTCCAAGCGGGCGGTCCTGAATCCACGCAAATTCGGGGGCAGGCGGTCCGAAGTTGGCCGAAAATCCTATATATAAGGGTGCACATGGGGGTCTCTAAACACTCTCTCTCCTACACTCCTACCTTCCTTTCTCCCTATGTTTCCAAAAGCATCCTACCACCAAAACAATGCAGAGAGGAGACTCATCCAAAAATAAAGGGGTTCTTCGGCCCCATTGGCTCCACTGACCCACGTCCCACAGATCCCACACATATCTCGCCCTTACACCAAGCGCTGCGCAGAGCTTGCGTCTAGGGGTACACTTGGCACCCCATGCGAGACTAGACTTTGGCATCTCGCCCGAGTTTGGGTGGGAAGAGGCGACAACCTGGCGCCTACATTGGCCGGCCCATAGGGTAGAGCGCTTCCTCCTCCGGTCTCCACCCACTCGCACGTCTGCCCACCGAAGGCGGTGATGGAATTTCTGCAGCTTCCATCTCCTGCTTTAGCGAGATTCCCACCATGGTGTCGTGGTCTCCCACCTACAAAGATGGTGACATACTTCATGAGCGGGATGTACAGGACCACCACCACTGGGCCAGTTCAATGTATCCATTGGACGCGTCCAGGCCCGGCGATCGACCGAGGAGTACCAGGAGGCCATCGCTGAGCGCCGCATACCCTCACCGTCGGCGAGAAATGTGGGAGGAGCTTCTGCAGGGATACACACTACTGCCATCCACGTTGAAGGGCTCCGCACTCACCCGCCCTCCCCGCATTTGCCTTACAAAGTGGTGGAGCAGGTAGGTCCCACGGGCGGAAGGAGAGTCGGGGTGAGGTTGCCCACCCGGGTCTCATAAGCCCTCTCTTGCATGAGCAAGAGAGCGCCGTGCAACCCCTAGCTATTTCTTCTGGCAAGAGAAGAGCCCTCGGGACTTGGGGGGAGCGCGACCAAGTGAAGGAGCTATCCTCATGGCTCAGCCCTCATCACCCCAGCGGCAAAAAAATGGGGGTGTAGCGGCGGCGGACCGCCGACCTCCAACCTCGACCGAAGACTATCAACGGCAGTGCAACCACAGTCCCGGCATGGGGATCTTTGCCTACGCCGAAGAGGTCCCGGTTGATCCTCCACCCCCTCGGCTTGGACATAACTTTGGATCTCGGGACATCGTTAGTAATGCCAAGATCTCCAGGCACACCCGGAGGTTCCAGCAACAAGCTACTTGATTACAGGGCGACTTTGTTGGCATCAACGCCTTAACATCTACGACTTGCACTAGCAATTCAGCCAAATGTCCCTAAGGCCAGGACCGGATGTCTTTAAGGCGGGACGCCTGTCGACACAAGGATGGAGACATTCGACCAGTACAAGGATAAGACAAATTTCAGCGATGTTCGACAAGAACACCTCGATGAAGTCGAAACCGAGCGAATTTGAAGGAACATGTACCGACAATTCCCCTTTTCCGAATCGTCTCATCCACCGAGTCCGCCATCTTAGGGACATCAATAAAAAATCATGGCTGTAACGAAAAGTTTTATCATAAATAAAAATTTTATTTCATCCATTTTAAGCTCTTCTTTTGAAAAATCAGTGCATTAACCAAAAAGAAACTAAAAGTAAAAAGAGTAGACCCCAAATCTTGCTCGGCCTCAAAATAAGAGCAGAAGGCCTACTATTAGAAGGTGGACCAAGCCTAAAAAGCCACTAGGAGAGACTATTAGGCCCCATGTTAGAGTATGAAGGATTTTCTATACAAAAATAAGGATTTTTGCCTTTAGGAATCGAGACCGCCGTCTCACTTTTCGGGACCGCCATCTCGCTGAATGGCAAAGTCGAGATGACCGTCTCATTTGGCAAGACGGTCGTCTCGCCACTTGCCAATGGTGAGACCCCCTTCCCGTTTGGCGAGAAGGCCTTCTCGCCACTTGGAAAATCGAGACCGCCGTCACACCATTGATTCAATGCGAGACCGCCGTCCCAAATGGCGAGACCGCCGTCTCGACCTTGCCAGTCGAGAGCGTCGTCTCGACCTGACAGGCGCGAATCCCTATAAATAGTGAGAGCTCCCCCTTCATTTCACACAGTTCTTCCACTTTCCCTTCTACACTTTCTTCAAATTCTCCTCCTAGAGCCCCTCCGAAGCATTTCTGGAGTTTCTGAGTGTCTTAGAGAGCTTTTTATAGCATTTTCGAGAGATTTTCGGCGTTGTAAGAGCGAAGGGCTGCCAAAACGCACCCTATTTTCAAGAGAATTAATCAAAAAGCTTGCTTCAGAGGTTTCTCCACTCTCTCCCTCTCTTTTACTGTCTTTATTTTCATAATTAAATTGCGTAATAGACATTAGGGTCATGTAGTCATTATCTTAATTTTGCGAATAAAAGGGTAAAAGCATCTTTTCAAAAGTTTATCTATAAAATAATTGGCCCATCATAGGGAACCCGAAAGGGGCGTCATAAGGGAACTAACACTTCCCTTACATGTAACTAACTCCCTTATCCAACTCTGGTTTTAATGACCAAAGTTGGTTTTCGAAAACCAAAGCCTTTTTTTTTCTCCTTTTTCGATGTTTCCGGTAAAAACATCGGTGGCGACTCCATAAGAACCCTTTCAAACTTGTTCTTAGGTCAGTCCGGTTATCGGACGACCTAAGAACACCTTTTCGAAAACCTCGCCCTTGGGTTCAACCCTGTTATCGGACGACCTAAAGGCGTTGTAACATCACCCATAAAAACTCAAAAAATTGGAAAGTCAGAACCATCGCGTCGCTCCGACCGCCTCTTTTTGACGGTGGCGACAGGTGGCGACTCCACTGGGAAAGCCTAGAGAGTTGATCCCATTTAGTGATGGGTTTAGGGTTTCGGTTTACGCTTTTACCCTACCTTGTATTATAACACGTTTTAATTACTTGGCTTTAATAACTGTTGTTTGTTTATTTTTACGCAATTCTTTGAAATACAAAATGCACACAAACCTTTGCACACAACAGTTCCCTCTATACTTGGGGGCAAGTGAGAAATCCATAGGGAGTGGGTGGCAGGTACGGTTCGCCGTAGTGATGACCCTGAGCCCACCGGTGTGATCGGAAACCACCACTCAAGGTGATAACCTTCCTCTTTTGGCACAAAGACTGACTATGGCCTTAGTGTTAAGCATGGTCGGAAGGCTGGAGAGTGGGGACCCTATAATGGGGGCACCTTGGGGGCCTAAGCCTTGGTGAGAACAGTTAGAACCTGCCTTTGCCAATGCACTTTTTTGTAGGAAAACCCTACCTCGTGATTAAAACGACTTCTCGCCTGATCACGGATGAGTGAATTGTGTGTTCATCTGTTTGTTGCATTTGATTTCATAGCATAACTAAACAACAGATAAAAATGTCAAAAACCAGAAAAATATCTTTTACAATAAACACCCTTATCTCGGACAGTCTGCCTTTTAGCTAGCCTAGTTTCAGGTTCTTTGTAAGCTAAGTAGCCACGCAGTCCGACAAAAGGGATAAGGGACATTAATATTTTTTCACAATAAACCATTTTATCTCGGACAATCCGCCTTTTAGCTAGCCTAACTTCAGGTTCTTTGTAAGCTAAGTAGCCACGCAATCCGATAGAAGAGATAAAAGGCTAAAAAATAAAAAAATAAAATAAAATAAAATAAAAAAATAATAATAACAAAATTAAAACATTTATAAAAATAATTTTGACAAAGTCGTATCATTCATATCGCATCATTTCATAAGCTGAAAAACCAAGAGAGAAATGCATAAGGAAAGTATGCATACGCATCATTTTAATCTGATTCTTCACCTTTTTCTCTTCATTTTGATATGTTGTGCATCCAAATCCGACGTCTGAGTCAAAAGTTATGCCACTTTGAACATCTACGCCCTTTTGTACTGATGCATGCATAAATACACTCATTCTAGGGAGCACTAGATATCCCTAAGACAATGGCGAAAGAGGCCCCGAGCACATTTGTGACCTTGGCAACAAGGAAGGGACAAGCGTACTAAGGTGTGATGGTGATCCCCATTATACTTGTCAAATCTGTGATGGGGAAGGAACCATTACACCAAGGTGGGTATGATACCCCACAAAGCATAAACTTTAAGGAGAATACCTAAGCCATTGTCTTAAGGAATATCCATCTCATAAATCATTCATTTTAAACAATAAAAAAAATTTTCCATTCTAAAAAGCGGCTGGTATTCTTCATGCCCTCATCTGCATAAAAAAAAAACACAAACATACATGCATCCACCAAACTTCATCCTCATTACATGCATCTAACAATAGACAGTTGAAGAAAGTGAACATTCCTCAATACCATGAAAAGAGGATTAGGGCATTCGCATGCCATGCACAAGAAGTAAAAAAGAAAATATATAGAAATTTTAACCCGCTTATGGTTTCCTTTAGGCTTTCCTATTTTTTTTTTTGTTTTTAAATGTGTGTGCTTCGAAGCATTGCATTGAGGAGTGTACACCTTCTGGATGAAATAAATAAAATTGTTTATTTTCATCATCCCCTCGACTGTCTATTACATTCATAATTTTCATACATTCATCCTCACTTTAACAATAATAACATAATAAAAAGAGAGGATTAATCGATGTGCTTTCCATGAATCGAAATAAGATGAAGAGCAAACATTTTGTCATCAAGTTTTCCCCAACGGTTGATCCGCCTAAGGAGGATAATAAGCGTCAACCGTTGGTCATCCGAGTAAATAAAGGAGAGGGGGCAAGGACGTCATCGTGTTTGTTCACGCCTCCCACGTCAAATAAAGTTGTACCATGGAGATACGCAAAAACATCGTCCATCAATGAAGATATCTCCAACATAGCCGGCATTCAGGGGCAAGATTAGAAGTGGAAGAATATATTTCGCCAAGGACGTATAAGATGACGCTCCTAAGAATAAAGGAATAAATAATAAGATCGAAGAAAAACATAATCCGAAGAGGAAACTGAGGAGACTTTGGACTCACGACGCTAAGGTAGTTCTTTCAACGCTCCACCAAAAGAGACAAACTCATGGTAGGAAATAAGCTGGTCACGTTTCAAGCTAAAGACGACATTCAGATCAGTAAGCAGTCTGCCCTACCTTGAATGGATGCGGCTGAAGAGGACCTTTAAAATATCTTTTGCCAATATGAAAAGACTTCCCCAACAATATGAAGGTGACCCACATGATAAGGAAATATGGATGTCGCCCAAACCAAGGGCTCATTAGAAACTTTCAAGGAATAAGGGAGCCACCAGATTTTAAAGATAATCCTTTGAAGCATGACCCTACAAAGGATCAATTTGCACGGAGAAAAAGGGAATTCTCCCCTCTGCACCTTGAATCATATATTCCCAAATAGAGGGGTTCAAGCGTCAAAAGCGACTTTAGTCATTAGGTGTTCTCCTTCTGATTCTTAGGGTTTGTAAATCCAATGACTATTAGAGATTACTCCTCGGGGCTAGCCCGACCCCCGAGCATTGTAGGACACATATTTCCCTATTAATTACAAAGAATGTCATTCTTACTATCTGCTTCTCTTCTTGTTATTCATATCTAAATCTCATTAATAACCATGTTTAAGCAAATTTTTTCAAAATGCATCAAAGTAGTCAAACTGCGCCATTGACCAAAATAAAAGTCGAATCCATTATCACTGATTGACTAGAAACACAAAATAAGGATTTACCTCATCATAATAAAGTCTTGTTTCGCCAATGTTGTGCAAAAAAGAAAATCAAAAGAAGCCCATAGAAGCCAAAGGCCAAAAAGAGAGGGCAAGATACCCGGTAGGAAACCCACCAAAAGGGGGCTACGCAAAAGTTAAGGTAAACTCGCTAGGAAACCCGAACAACAATAAAGGGTGGCCTAGGCAAAAATTAGGGTTACAAAATAAAGTCAGTTAGGATTCTCAAAACAAGAAAAGAGGAAACCTAGACAAAAGTTAGGACAAAACAAAACACAACATCCTAGACTGAAAACCCAATGGGCGGACTAGGGAAGTCAATCAGTCATAGCAAGCGCCATAGAATAAGACATCATTCCATAAACAAAATGTTTGTCTAAACTAGCCTAAACACTCTAACCAACCTTGGCTAGTCGTGCTTACAAAAACCTTTTTTTTTTCAAAATAAAACAATTCTAAAACACAAGCCTTTGAATTAAATATCCTCTTCCTTCTTTTCTCTTGACCCTTACCACTACGACATTCTAGTAATTAGTAGGGAAATGTGGAGATAGTAATCAATAGGAGGACTGACATCCCCAAGGAAATGGAGGGGCATACTGACATGACAAGTCGCTCTGCAATCAACACAATTATTCTTCGGCCATGGAAAGATCAAGACGGCAAAATTGGTACAGGCTATCATGTCGACAAAAGCACATAACGTCAGAAGCTCATCAGAAGTAAAAACACATTGGTTAATCCTTTTGAAAAATTAATTGAAATAGTAGTATAGGATGCATATCACGAACATTGCATACAAGCATAGGGTCCTTTCTCTCAAAAAGAAAAGAGAAAAGAGAAATGAGAAAAATAAAAATAAAAAATAATGCCTGCTAGGAGATTCTTAGGCAAAAGTTAGGGTAGTTCGCTAGATCGAAAACCTGCAAAAGGCGCTCTAGGCAAAAGTTAGGGCATTCATAAAAAAAGAAAAAACCCGCTAAGATATCCTAGGCAAAAATTAAGGCAGCCCGCTAGACCGAAAACCCCAAAATGGGCGGTCTAGGCAAAAGATAGGGCTAAACCAAAAAATGAATAAAAGAGAGGGGCCTGTAGACCCCAAATCTTGCCCAGCCTCATAATAAAGACCAGAAGACCTTCTATTCGAAGATGGATGAAGCCTAAGAAGCCACTAGAAGAGACTATTAGGCCCCATACTAGGATAAGAGGGATTTTTGGCATAAAAATAAGGATTTTCGCCTTTTAGGGTCGAGACCGCTGTCTCAGATTCGGGACCACCGTCTCGCCATTTCTGCAAGGCGAGACGGCCGTCTCTAATGGCGAGTTGTCAGACGAGACGACCATCTCGACTTGACAGGCGCGATTCCCTATAAATAGTCGCGCCATTCCCCTCATTTCACACAGTTCTTCCATTCTCTCTCTAGTCACTTCCTCAAATTCTCTTTCTAGAATCCCTCCGAAGAATTTCCGGAGTTTCTGAGAGCTTTCTAAGAGTTTTTATAGCATTTTTTGAGAGATTCCGGCGCTGTAAAGAGTGAAGGGCTGCCAAAAAGCACCCAAATTGGAAAGAAATTAATAGAAAGCTTGCCTCGGAGGTTTCTACACTCTCCCGTTCTCCTTTATCGCTTTATTTTTAATTATGCAATAGACATTAGGGCCATGTAGTCATAATCTTAAATTCCGCAAATAAAGGGTAAAAGCGTATTTTCACCGGTTTATTTATTCAAAGTAGCTAGCCTATCATAGGGAACCCGAAAGGGGCGTCGTAAGGGAACTAACACTTCCCTTACACGTAACTAACTCCCTTACGCAACTCTGGTTCTAATGACCAAAGTTGGTTTTTCGAAAACCAACGCCTTTTTACTCCTTTTCCGATGTTTCCGGTAAAAACATCGGTGGCGACTCCAAAAAGAACCCTTCCAAATTAGTTCTTGGTTTAGCCCGGTTATCGGACAATCCAAGAGCGCCTTTTCGAAAACCTCGCCCCTAGGTTCAGCCCGGTTATCGGACAACCTAAAGGCGTTGTAACCACACCAATAAAAACGCGAAAATTGGAAAGTCGGAACCATCGCGTCGCTCCGACCGCCTCGTTTTCACGGTGGCAACAGATGGCGACTCCACTGGGGAAGCCTAGAGATTTGATCCTGAAAGTGATGAAGATCTTATTGAAATACTTTGGCAAAGATCTTGTTGATTTGATGAAGTCAAAAATGAAGTCAAAAGCTACTCTGTGGCAGTCAAAGGTCACTTAGATAAAAGGGTAGTGGGATTAGTGAGTCTACATCTCTGCTTAGGTATAATCATTTTTATCTTTCTACTGCATGAGGTTTCTTCATTTAAAATATTTTGCAAATGCCTCTAAAAAAATGTTTAAACGACAAAAAAAAACAAAGTATTTTGTTAAAAGGTTTTTAATTAACTATTTTACCTAATAGCATATAAGCTTTATCAACTAAAATGTTCTTAACACTTTTGTAACAGGTTTTTAACTGATATGTTTTCGAAATAATCGATTGTTTTCATTAAAGGAAGTTTTGAAAACCTTCTGTCAATGTTTTAACTGATATAGTTTCGAAATAATCGATTAAAATCACTTAAAATGTTCAGGGAAGTGTTCTGGTAGTATTTTAATCGATATAACTTCGAAATAATCGATTAAAACCACTTGGAGTATTTTTTAATCGATGTAATCCAGCATATGATCGATCAGAATGAGTTTTTGATCGATCAGAATATTTTTAATCGATTAAAACAACTTAAGAGAATTTCTACTAAGCATTTTAATCGATTAAAACAGATTGTTATCAGTTAAAATTACTTAGAAAAGTTTATAAGAATGTTTTTCACTTTTTTAATCGATTGAAAGACGAAACAATCGATTAAAACAGTTTGGAAGATTTTTTACAAAGAGTTTTAATTGATATAAACGATGTCGTATCAGTTAAAACACATTTGGAAAATAATCAAGAACATTTTAACAGATTAAAAGAAGTTTTAACAAAGTAAAAGATTATTTTAACAGATTAAATAAACCAGCAGTTTTGAAAATCTTCTATATAAACAGAGTTCCTTGAACTTTTTAAAACACATCTTTTAGCAATCAATCAAGCAATCATAAGTGCTACTTTCAAGAGAGAATCACGCTAGTTTTTGTGAAGTTCATTAAAGTTCTTTCTTGAGGAAAAATTGCATTCTTTTGGAGAAGAAACACATACTGCAGAACTGCATAAATCTGGTTTGAGCGTTCTAAGTTTCTTCTATTTGTTTCTTTACTTTCTTTACTGTATTGTGGGTGCCTGAAATTGTGGGTACTGGTTTCTGTCGCTGGAATTTGGCTGCAGAGTTGGTCAAGAACTGGAATTTGGTTCTTGGTGAAGGTTTAGGTGCAGGAACTGGAATTGTGGTTCTTGTGGTAGATTGAGTGTGAGATTAAAGTTGTAATCTGTAAAACGTTCAATCTAGTGGAACCCAGCTGGAATTTGGCTGGAAACTGGACGTAGCCCTGGAATATGGTGAACCTGTATAAATCTCGGTTGTATCTTTCTAAACCTTTCTCTTTTTAATTCTGTCACTGCTTTTATTTTGATTGCTTGCTGTGTGTGATTCAAAACTGGTCAAAAATCTTAATCTTTGAAATAGATAATCTATAAATTGCGAAAATCTTTCATAGATCAATTCACCCCCCCTCTTGATCTTGTTAGAAAAGAAGGCTGAGATCAAGAGGGGGGGTGAATTGATCTTTGAAATATTTTCGCAATTAACAGATTATCTATTTGTAAAAATAAGATTTCAGATCTGTTCTTGAATCACAAAGCAATCAATCAACAATAAACGCAGTAACAGAATTAAAAGAGGAGAAAGGTTTAGAAAGATATCACCGATGTTTATACTGGTTCACCCAATACCAGGGCTACGTACAGTCTCCAGCCAAATTCCAGCTAGGTTCCACTAGATCAAATGTTTTACAGATTATAATCTTACACTTAATCTACCACAAGAACCACAATTCCAGTTCCTGCACCTAATCTTTCACAAAGAACCAAATTCCAGTTCTTGACAACCTCTACAACCAAATTCCAGCTGCAGAGAAACCAGTGCCCACAATTCCAGGCACCAAACAATACAGTAAAAGAATGAAAAGAAATGAAAAGAAGAAACTAGAATGCTCAAACCAATTTTATGCAATTCTGCAGTAAGTGTTTCTTCTCCAAAAGAAAGCAATTTTCCTCAAGAAAGAATTTCAAAGAACTTCACAAAAACTAGTGCGAATCTTTCTTGAAAGAGTGCTAAAGTTTGCTTGCTTGATTGCTAAAGGATGTGTAAAAGATTGATATTCAATGATATTTAAAAAGTTCAAGCCAATATGTTTTTATAGAATATTTTCAAAACTGCTGGTTTAATCAATCTGTTAAAATAATCTTTTAATCTGTTAAAAGTGTAGTTTTAATCTGTTAAAACTTCTTTTAATTCATTAAAATGTTCTTGATTCTTTAACAGATTTGTTTTAACTGATACGACAACGTTTATATCAATTAAAACTCTTTACAAAAAATCTTCTAATTTGTTTTAATCGATTGTTTCGTGATTCAATCGATTAATATACTGCAAAACTTTATTGTAAAATTTTCAAGTGATTTTAACTGATAAAAATAAGTTTTAATCGATTAAAACGCTGTGTAGAAATTTTCTAAGTTGTTTTAATCGATTGAAACATATTTTAATCGATTGAAAAAGCTCTGATCGGTCATAACTCAATTCTGATCGATCATATCTGATTCTGATCGGTCATAATTGCATTCTGATCGATCATCCTGAACACTAAGTGGATTTAATCGATTAAAACCAAGTTGTATCGATTAAAATACTGCAAAAATGCTTCTCTTAACATTTAAAGTGATTTTAATCGGTTATTTCGAAGCTTTATCGGTTAAAATACTCGACGAAGGTTTTCAAAACTTTCTTTAATGAAAACAACCGGTTATTTCGAAATTATATCGCTTAAAAACTTGTTTAAGAAAGCTTTTGTTAAAATACTTTGTTTTTAACTCGCTTAAACGTTTTTAGAGGCATTTTGCAAAATCTTTTAAGTGAAGAAACCTCATGCAGCAGAAAAGATAAAAATGATTATACCTAAGCATAGCTGCGGACACACTAATCCCTCTATTCTTTTATCTAAGTGACTGTTGACCGCTACAAAGTTGACTTTGACTTTATCTTTGACTTCATCAAATCAATAAGATCTTTTCCAGAGTATTTCAATAAGATCTTCATCACTTTCAGATCTCAGCCTACATTTCTAACAATTGGTATCAAGAGCAAGGTTCTTGAGAATTATTCAAGCCTTTCGATCCAAATGGCTGGAAATAAATTTTCTGAGGGTGCTTGTATTAATAGACCTCCACTATTTTGTGGTACAGATTACTCTTTTTGGAAGATTAGGATGAAGATCTTTATTGAATCTGTTGGTATAAATGTTTGGAATATCATTGAACAAGGAACTTATGTTTCTAACAAACATTGGTCTAGTTTAAATGATTATGAAAAGAAATTAATCTAAGATGATTGTATTGCTAAAAATATCATCATATCTGCACTTAACAGAAATGATTTTTTCAGGATAGCACATTGTCAAATTGTTGCACAAATGTGGAAAACCCTTGAAAAGACCTATGAAGAAACAACAGAGATATGCTTAATGGTCAATTCGGATTCTCCAATAACCAGTGTAAGTTTTGACTCAACAACTACTATGAATTATAGTTCATTACAAGATGCTTTTTATGAAATGCATGCAGTGGCTAAGAGATTAGAAATTGAAAACAAAAGATTAAAAAGCATGAATATTTCATTAGAAAACAAGATCACTCTTCTTGAAAAGAAAATAGTTGATGAAGAAACCAAGAATGAAAATTTGGAAATAGGTAATAACTCTGATTGCATGTGTAATGTTAAAGATTGTAAAAATTGTCCTGAGTTACAAGAGAAATTAACATATTTAATAAAAACTGCATCTAAACTTGCACAAGGAAAAACTAGTCTTGATATGATACTTGATTCTCAAAAATTGGTTATTGATCGTGGTGAAATAGGTTTTACACCTCCTATTGGAAAGAAAACTAGAGCATTTAAAAACTATTTTGCATATAGTAAATCTGTGTCGTCTCCATTTATTAAATGTTTTTACCTGCATGAAAAAAGGTCATTCTGTGAAATATTGTAGAATTAAGAAATATGCTATTCCTAAAGGTAGAATGAAGTGGATACCCAAAAATTCATTTCAAATAACGTGATTGGACCCAGTAATTAAAAAGGGGTACCATAAATATGCCAAATCTGTTTTGCAGGAACAAAATCTGGAAGTCCCTGGGTATCAAATCAGCAAATTCACGTTTCGGATTCATGGACTGAGTATTTTAATTGATATAAAATTATTTTAATCGGTTAAAATCACTTACGTAGAAAATACCGTAGAAAATCTGTCCGTACAGCTTTAATCGATTGAAATACGAATTAATCGATTAAAATGTTCTCTGGAATCTAGTTTAGTCGTTTTAATCGATTAAAATGGATTTATATCAGTTAAAATCATTAAAAGGATAAATTTAATCGATTATTCCTCATTTAAATCGATTATTATTCTGATATATTTTCTCCAGAACTTGATTAATCGATTGAATATCAAATTAATCGATTAAAATTTTACTTCCAGTGCAGATTTAATTGTGTATTTCAATTCTATATCATTTTGTACTGCAACTATACTAATTTCTCTTTCAGGCAAAACAAACTGAAGATCTCTGGTACCTTGACAGTGGTTGTTCTAAACACATGACAAGTGATATTACAAAATTTTACAACTTAAAACTAAAGAATGGTGGGACTGTTCTCTATGGGGATAATAACAAAGGAACAATCCTTGGAATAGGTGACATCAAATGCACAGAATCAGGTATTATTAACAATGTATTATATGTTGAGGGTTTAAAACATAATTTGATTAGTATTAGCCAGCTTTGTGATAAAGGACAAAAAGTGTGAAAGTGATGAAGATCTCATTGAAATACTTTGGCAAAGATCTTATTGATTTGATGAAGTCAAAGATAAAGTCAAAAGCAACTTTGCAGTGGACAAAAGTCACTAAGATAGAAGAGTAGAAAAGTTAGTGTGTCTTCAGCTATGCTTAGGTATAATCATTTTATCTTTTCTGCTGCATGAGGTTTCTTCACTTAAAAGATTTTGCAAAATGCCTCTAAAAATGTTTTTAACAATTAAAAACAAAGTATTTTGACAAAAGCTTTCTTAAACAAGTTTTTAACTGATACAACTTTGATAGAACCGATTAAAATTACTTAGAATGTTCAGAGAAGTGTTTTTACAGTATTTTAATCGATACAACTTGAGTTTAATCGGTTAAAACCACTTGGAGTTCAGGATGATCGATCAGAATACAATTATGACCGATCAGAATCAGATATGATCGATCAGAATTGAATTATGACTGATCAGAATCAGCTTATGATCGATCGAATTTAGTTATGACCGATCGAACTTTTTTAATCGATTAAATCTCGTTTCAATCGATTAAAACAACTTAGAAAATTTCTACACAGCGTTTTAATCGATTAAAACTTATTTTTATCAGTTAAAATAACTTGAAAAGGTTTTACAAGAAAGTTTTGCAAGTATTTCAATCGATTGAATCATGAAAAAATCGATTAAATCAACTTAGAAGATTTTTTTAAAGTGTTTTAATTGATACAAACGTTGTCGTATCAGTTAAAACAAATCTGTTAAAGAATTAAGAACGTATTAATAGATTAAAAGAAGTTTTAACAGATTAAAACTGCACTTTTAACAAATTAAAAGAATCTTTTAACAGATTAAAAGAATCTTTTAACAGATTAATTAAACCAGCAGTTTTGAAAATCTTCTATAAAAACAGAGTTGCTTGAACTTTTTAAAACATACATTTGAACATCAATCCTTGAGCAATCAATCAAGCAAACTTTAGCACTCTTTTCAAGAAAGATTCGCATCAGTTTTTGAGAAGTTCTTTGAAAATCTTTCTTGAGGTAACTTGATTTCTTTTGAAGAAGAAACACTTATAGCAGAATTGCATAAACTGGTTTTAGCATTCTAGTTTCTTCTTTTTCATTTCTTTACATTCTTTTTGTATTGTTTGGTGCCTGGAATTTGGGCACTGGTTTCTCTACAGCTGGAATTTGGTTGTAAAGGTTGTCAAGAACTGGAATTTGGTTCTTGGTAAAAGGTTAGGTGTTGGTGCCTAGAATTTGGGCACTGGTTTCTCTGCAGCTGGAATTTGGTTGTAGAGGTTATCAAGAACTGGAATTTGGTTCTTGGTGAGAGGTTAAGTGCAGGAACTGGAATTTGGTTCTTGTGGTAGATTAAGTGTAAGATTGTAAGTTTGTAAAACATTTGATCTAGTGGAACCCAGCTGGAATTTGGCTGGAGACTGGACGTAGCCCTGGTATTGGGTGAACCAGTATAAAACACCGGTGATATCTTTCTTAACCTTTCTCTATTTTAATTCGTCAGCTGCATTTATATTGATTGATTGCTTTGTAATTCAAGAACAGATCTTGAATCTTAATTTTTGAATTAGATAATCTATTATTTGCGAAAAACTTTTAAAGATCAATTCACCCCCCTCTTGATCTCGACCTCTTTTTCTAACAATTGGCATCGGAGCGAGGTGCTTGAAAGTTATTCAAGTTCTTCGATCCATGGCTGAAAACAGATTACCGTTTTCTGAGGGAGCTTCTATTAACAGACCTCCACTATTTTGTGGAACAGATTATCCTTTTTGGAAAATTAGGATGAAGATCTTTATTGAATCCATTGATAGAAATGTTTGGGATGTAATTTCAAATGGCCCTTTAATTACGTAAAAAGAATGGTCCAGTCTAAATGATGAGGAAAAGAAAAAAGTTCAAAATGATTGCACTCGCTAAAAATATTATTACTTCGCACTTAACATGGATGAGTTTTTCAGGGTATCCCAATGCAAATCTGCCAAGGAGATGTGGGATGTTCTTGAGGTTACTCATGAAGGGACAACAGATGTAAAAAGAGCCGGAAAGCATACTCTCATAAGAGAATATGAACTGTTCAAAATGCAAACTGGTGAAAGCATTGCGAGATGTGCGAAGCGATTCACTCACATCATTAATCATCTAATGGGCCTAGGTAAGATCTTTGATAAAGAAGAATTAAATATTAAAGTCTTGAAATGTCTTGACGAGTCTTGGCGACCAAAGGTCACAAGCAATTTCGAGTCAAAAGATCCGTCCGTAATGACAACAGCTTCTCTGTTTGGCAAACTCGAGAGAACATGAAATGGAAATCAAAAGATTTAATGAACAAGAAGTCTCTGAGAAGAAAAGCAGAAGTATAGAACTTAAAGTTGAAGAAAAAAAATCAAGAATCAGAGGAGGAAAGTGAGAACCTTGGACTGCTTGTCAGGAAATTCAACAAGTTTCTCAAGAAAAAGATTCAAGACAAGGAAAAACATAAAAGGTATGAGAAAAAACTGATTCTTCTAACTTTAAATGCTATGGCTATGGTAAGCGGTGGCCATGTAAGGATGGAGTGCCCAGAAAAGAACAAACATAATGACAAGAAAGAAGAGAAAGTCAAAAGAAGAGCCTATATAGCATGGGATGACAATGACACTTCATCAACAGACAATTCGATAATGAAGAAGCCAACTTATGTCTAATGGCAAGTCAAAATCCTCAATCCAGCAGTGTAAGTTCTAGTTCTTCTTCAAATTTAGTGAATTATGATTCATTACAAGAAGCATTTAATGAAATGCATGAAGAGGCTAAGAAACTACAAAAAGAAAATGATAGGCTAAAAGGACTAAATAATTGGTTAATAAATAAAGTAGACTCTCTTGAAAAAAGAATACTTGAAGATGAAACTGATTGTGATTTCTTAAAATTAATTCATGATAATTCTGATTGTGCATGTAATAAATCCCGTAATAACTGTTCGAATTATAAAAGAAAATTGATTTTTTATCACAAACCTGTTTCAAGGTTTACACAAGGTCAAGCTAATCTTGACGTTTTACTTGGATCTCAAAAACTAATTTTTGACAAATCTAGAATAGGATTTAAATCTAGGATGAAATTCAGAAAAACAAATGTAAATAGGAAATCATACTCTGTGATTAAATGTTTTTACCTGCATGAAAAGAGGTCATTCAGGTGAAATACTCGTAGAATTAAAAAGTATGCTATTCCTAAAGGTAGAATGAAGTGGATTCCAAAAATTAATTCATTCCAAATAACCTAATTGGACCCAGGAACTATAAAGGGTACCGAAACATGCTAAATTTGTTTTGCGAGAACAAAATGCGGGAATCCCTTGGAGTTCAAAGCAGCGAATCAGGTTCGATTTCATAAACCGATTGTTTTAATTGATATACAACAATATTAATCGATTAAAATAACTTATAGAGGATATCAAAAAATATGTCCGTACCATTTTAATCGATTGAAATGTTGAATTAATCGATTGAAACGTTCTCAGGTTTTGAGTTTAGCTGTTTTAATCGATTGAAATGAATTTATATCAACTAAAAATACTAAGATGTAAAATTTAATCGATTCCTTTTCGTTTTAATCGATTTAAATTCGTTATCATTTTATTAATTTCATCCTATACAAGAAACAATCGATTCCTTTATGAAATAATCGATTACTTCATCATGAATGATTTCAAACCTAATATTAAAAGATCAAATTAATAGGTTAATCAGCTTGGTTAATCGATTGATTTGTTTCTGAAAATTAGTTTTATAACATCCAATTAAAGATTGCTAAGCAAACCAAATTCAAAATCCCAAGTTTTCATGGTAATCAAAATCTGCATAAATCTTTTAAAATTTCTTTGACCGGGTCAAACATATTCCCAAGAGCAATTTAGCTGGTACATCCACCGGTCGAAATCTGTGTTTTTGTCCTCGGTCAAGGGGACATGCAAGTAAAGTCTGTTTTTGCGAGTCGTGTTCGAAGTAAACGCAATTCACAAAAAATGGCATCCGTGAATCTTTAGTTTACTTTCGTGTAGCCCATTGCTCTCGAGTATTCTCTTTCTCGGTTCAAAGTTCTTCTCCCTTCTTTCCTTGTACACACGTCTCCGAACCCCTTCTCCGAAAATGCAACAAGATGCCGAGAAGATCTAAGTCAAGAAAGAAGCGAGAAAGGAGAGTCTTCCTCTGCTTGGAAATCGGGGGGCCACCTTGAAAATTGGTTCGGTGGAGATAGAGATAAGATGAATAACTTCATCACCAATTTTAGTCAAAAGCAGCTTGTTATCCCCAAATTCATAAGGTTTGCGTGGCTGGATGAAGAAGGATTTACTTCATTAAGAAGGAGACTAAAGAGTCAAAAACTGAAGAATGTCCTGGAATTTACTGGCAATATCCAACCAGATCTGGTAAGAGTTTTCTATGCAAATCTCACTGTCAGTGGTTCTACTTTAAGGTCTCAGGTAAAAGGAGTCAACTTGGTCATTACTCCTGACATTTGGGATGAAGTTGCTGGCCTCAAAGATGTTGGGGTAAAAATCTCTAGAGGTAGTATTGTTGAATTACCAGAGTTTAATAAAACTCAATTTTTTCGCAGTTGTCTTAAAGACCAAAATGAATCGGCTAAAATTTTTAATCTTCGGGAAGATGAGGCTTGAATCAAGAATTCTTGCCTTCATTATTGCATGGATACTTACTCCAAGGGGAGTAATCATGCTATACTCAATGAGGGTGATTTGGCTCTCATGTACTTGCATTGAAAACAGGATTCGAGTTAACTGGGTCTATGTTTTTAAAGACCACATGGTAAAAGCCAAGCGGCTTGCTTGATTACAAATTACCTTATGCTTTGTTGATCGAGTAAATTTTTTAGACATTTTGCAGTGGATTTAGAAGGGGAGAATGTAGAAACTCCGAAAGCATCAAATGAGGTTGATGACTCAACCCTACGAAAAATGGGGTTTATTAAAATTGATGAAGAATGGATTTCGAAGGTGGATGCTGGGATGTCAGAGGGTGAGGAAGAAGATGAAGATGAAGATGAAGATCAGGGCCAGATCCTTTCTTCTCCAGCTGCTGCAGAGGTTCCAGAGTCAACAAGTGGTCAAACGTCCTATGAAAACATGGAAATTATCCCTTTCATGGAGCAGCTCGACCGTGGGACTCCTCTATCTCAGCTTGAAAGAACTATGCTTTCCCAAATGGCTGCAGTGCAGGAAAATCGGAGAAAGCATATGCGAGATAACATTCCAACACTTTCAAGCAAACCAACCATCAATTCGCATCCCTTGCCAACCAAATTGCTGATATCTACACCAAGTCTGGAAGATATGCAACTGAATCAAGGGAACTGGGATGATTAGATTTATGGATAAAAAGGGTCCCTTCTCATCTTTTATTGCTTATTTCTTTTGATGCTTATTCTAAATTTACGGGTCTGTAATATTACTCGGTTATATACCAGTGCACAATCTCTCTAGCTTTGAATTAATATAATGTAGGTTTAATTCGAATCAAACTAGCATAGATAGAATTCAAAATAGATCCCCGAGAGTTTTAAGCAGATACAAAATAGAATTAATCGATTAAATTGATTAAAGGAAACACTTTTCATAACAAAATAATAGATTAAAACTTCGTATCAATCGATTAAAATCTTTATAAACTAGCTTACATCAGTTAAATTAGCTAAATAAGATTTTATTCGATTTTGATGGATCTATTAGTTAAAATTTAATCGATGTAGTTGATATTATTGTTAAACATCCTTCTAGATGATCAGTGTTACAATATATCCACTAAGATTAGGAGTGAGAAATTCGCATCAAACATTAATTAGTTTTCAAAACTGAGTGTTTTATTCAATAAAAAAATCTTTTAAATCGATTAAAAGAATTCATACAATATTTTTCCTTATTGTTTTAATCGATTAAATGTCAAAATAATCGATTAAATACACTTATGTCTTATATTTCAAAGTCCTTCACTGTTTTAATCGATTAAACCTTTATTTCAATCGATTAAAATCATTAAACATGAACTTTTTAATCAATTTTATCTTGTTTTTAATCGATTTTTATTCTGGAAAGAAAAATTAAAGGCTTTAGTTAATGGTTGTTCTTGTAACATGCTACTAAAGCGTGATTCCCTTATCTTTACACGTGTTAATGGTATTCATTACAAACGTGTTAATGAAGATAATTTTGAATCAACTTTGATTGATCTTTACATGAGCAAAGTATCGTATTTTTCATTTTTTTTTCAAAATCTTTTCAATACATACCTATGCATTGTTTCTCTTCTGTTCCCTATTTTTTTGATGAAGTCAAAAGGGGGAGAAATAGTTTCTTTTACTTTTGATCAATTAAAGGGAGAAATAAAATCTAAATTTAGGGGGAGAAATAGGAAGATAATTCATTTTTTATTACTCACTAATCTGTATTATCAAGTGACTTCTTTTGCAGAGTTTTTTTTTTTTTTCAAAAGTGGTGTTTGTCTTCATCAAATAGGGGGAGACTGAAAGTGATGAAGATCTCATTGAAATACTTTGGCAAAGATCTCATTGATTTGATGAAGTCAAAGATAAAGTCAAAAGCAACTTTGCAGTGGACAAAAGTCACTAAGATAGAAGAGTAGAAAAGTTAGTGTGTCTTCAGCTATGCTTAGGTATAATCATTTTATCTTTTCTGCTGCATGAGGTTTCTTCACTTAAAAGATTTTGCAAAATGCCTCTAAAAATGTTTTTAACAATTAAAAACAAAGTATTTTGACAAAAGCTTTCTTAAACAAGTTTTTAACTGATACAACTTTGATAGAACCGATTAAAATTACTTAGAATGTTCAGAGAAGTGTTTTTACAGTATTTTAATCGATACAACTTGAGTTTAATCGGTTAAAACCACTTGGAGTTCAGGATGATCGATCAGAATACAATTATGACCGATCAGAATCAGATATGATCGATCAGAATTGAATTATGACCGATCAGAATCAGTTATGATCGATCAGAATTTAGTTATGACCGATCAGAACTTTTTTTAATCGATTAAATCTCGTTTCAATCGATTAAAACAACTTAGAAAATTTCTACACAGCGTTTTAATCGATTAAAACTTATTTTTATCAGTTAAAATAACTTGAAAAGGTTTTACAAGAAAGTTTTGCAGTATTTCAATCGATTGAATCACGAAACAATCGATTAAATCAACTTAGAAGATTTTTTTTTGTAAAGTGTTTTAATTGATACAAACGTTGTCGTATCAGTTAAAACAAATTTGTTAAAGAATCAAGAACGTATTAATGGATTAAAAGAAGTTTTAACAGATTAAAACTGCACTTTTAACAGATTAAAAGAATCTTTTAACAGATTAATTAAACCAGCAGTTTTGAAAATCTTCTATAAAAACAGAGTTGCTTGAACTTTTTAAAACATACATTTGAACATCAATCCTTGAGCAATCAATCAAGCAAACTTTAGCACTCTTTTCAAGAAATATTCGCATCAGTTTTTGAGAAGTTCTTTGAAAATCTTTCTTGAGGCAACTTGATTTCTTTTGAAGAAGAAACACTTACAGCAGAATTGCATAAACTGGTTTGAGCATTCTAGTTTCTTCTTTTTCATTTCTTTACATTCTTTTTGTATTGTTTGGTGCCTGGAATTTGGGCACTTGGTTTCTCTACATACTGGAATTTGGTTGTAAAGGTTGTCAAGAACTAGAATTTGGTTCTTGGTAAAAGGTTAGGTGTTGGTGCCTAGAATTTGGGCACTCGGTTTCTCTCGTACTGGAATTTGGTTGTAGAGGTTATCAAGAACTGGAATTTGGTTCTTGGTGAGAGGTTAAGTGCAGGAACTGGAATTTGGTTCTTGTGGTAGATTAAGTGTAAGATTGTAAGTCTGTAAAACATTTGATCTAGTGGAACCCAGCTGGAATTTGGCTGGAGACTGGACGTAGCCCTAGTATTGGGTGAACCAGTATAAAACACCAGTGATATCTTTCTTAACCTTTCTCTATTTTAATTATGTCGCTGCATTTATATTGATTGATTGCTTTGTAATTCAAGAACAAATCTTGAATCTTAATTTTTGAATTAGATAATCTGTTATTTGCGAAAAACTTTTAAAGATCAATTCACCCCCCCTCTTGATCTCAGCCTCTTTTTCTAACAAAGTGGTCTTCTGTCAAAATCAATGTCAAATAATCAAATCAGATTCAGAACAGGTACTGATTACTGGTAAGAGGATCAACAATATTTACATGTTAGATACTAATTCTGCTAAAAATTGTTGCTTAATCTCTAAAGAGAATGAGTCTTGGTTGTGGCATAGGAGGTTAGCTCATATTCATATGAATCATCTTAATAAACTGATTTCTAAAGATCTTGTAGTTGGCTTACCTAAACTAAAGTTTGTGAAAGACAAAGTATGTGATGCATGTCAAAAGGGGAAACAAGTAAGGAATTCTTTTTCACAGAAAAATATTGACATCTTGAACTTTTGCACATGGATCTCTTTGGTCCTTCTAGAACTATGAGTTTAGGAGGAAATCTATATGCACTCGGTTATAGTAGATGATTACTCAAGATTTACCTGGACATTATTTTTAAAACTAAAATCCGATACTTTCCATTTGTTTAAGAAATTTGCGAAACAAATTCAAAATGAAAAAGGTTATTTCATCTCTTGTATTCAAAGTGATCATGGGCACTAGTGCAAAAAAGGCTTTCTATGTCGGTTTAAGAGGCGACATAGATACAGGGGTCATAGAAAGTATGACTTTTTATGTCGGTTGTTATGAACCGACATAGAAAGTATGACTTTTTACGAAAATTTATATTGGTAGGATTCGAACCCGAGTACATTGTAGTCTAGAATTAGACCAACCACTAAACTACTACGATTTTTATTTATTTACAATTACATTTCCTTTATATTATATTTTATAATATATTATTTTATTATCTATTAGAAGTTTGTCATTAGCAAGATTCGAACCCAATACCTTAGAGTTGAAGACAAATAAGTCCAACCACTAAGCTGCTATGATTTTTTGATAAATAACTTACAAATAAATTATATTTATATACAAAATATATAAATACAAATATATTTATATATTTATATATTTATATATTTATATACTTATATACTTAATTTTTTTGATTTAATATACACTTTCTATGTCGGTTGAAATTTAACCGACATAAAAAGTTCACTTTCTATGTCGGTTAAATTTTAACCGACATAGAAAGTGAATTTGCTCACATACCATGTCGGTTATATAACAACCAACATAAAAAGTTTATAATATTATTACAAAAATGCCACTGCTCTATATACTATGATAGGTGGATTACAACTATCATAAAAAGTCGTCATAGAATCATATTTTTCCACTAGCGGGGGAGAATTTTCAAACGAAAATTTCAATAAATTTTGTGATAAACATGGTATTAAGCATAATTTTTCTGCTCCTAGAACTCCTCAACAGAATGGTGTAGTTGAAAGGAAAAATTGTTCTCTTGACGAGTTAGCTAGGACAATGCTTAATGAAAAAGCATTACCAAAATATTTTTGGGCTGATGCCGTTAGTACTGCTTGCCATGTATTAAACCGTGTTTTAATTAGACCTTTTCTTAAGAAAACTCCCTATGAATTATACAAAGGTAAAAAGCCTAACATAAACTATTTTAGAGTATTTGGAAGTAAGGTTTTTGTTTTAAACAATGGAAAGGAAAATATTGGAAAGTTTGATTCCAAATCAGATGAAGGTATCTTCTTGGGATATTCATTGAATAGCCATGCTTATAGAATCTTTAACAAAAGGCTAAATACTGTAGAAGAATCTGTTCATGTTGTATTTGATGAGACTAACCCAAGTATGCAGAATATTTCTGAATATAGTACAGAAGATGATGTTTTAACTGATAAAATGTATTAGTTAAAATTGCCAGAATCAACAATTTTTCAAAAACAGGCCGAAAATATTGAAGAAACTGAAGAGCAGTTGCCTAAAGAATGGAAGACTCCAAGAAATCTTTCAATAGACAACATCATTGGTGAAATAAACCAGGGAGTTTCCACTAGAAGATCTTTAAATAAATTTTGCAATCACATGGCATTCGTATCACAAATTGAACCAAAAACCATATCTCGATGCATTAAAGGATAATAACTCGGATTAATGCTATGCATGATGAATCACTACTACAAATAAAGCTTTCAACGCTCGGTTCGGAAGGCTTTCAACGTCGGTTTAATAACCGACGTTGTATCAAGCGACGTTGAAAGTCATAACTTTCAACGTCGGGTCTAATAAACCGACGTTAAAGTTTTTACTTTAGATAGCGGTTATAAGGGAACCGCTATCTAATATAGACTTTAGATAGCGGTTATAAGGGAACCACTATCTAATATAGACTTTAGATAGCGGTTGTAAGGGAACCGCTATCTAATATAGACTTTAGATAGCGGTTATAAGGGAACCACTATCTAATATACAATCATAAGTCTACTTTCAACGCTCGGCTTATTAGAACCGACGTTGAAAGTATGATTTTTTAAATTAATAATTTTTATTTATTTACAACCCCTTTACCCCCTTTTATTTATCTAGAAGTCTCCCCTCTCTTCATATTATATTTTTATTAGGTCCTCCATCTCTTTATATTATATTTTTTAGAAGTTTTTTAATTTTTAAGAGAATTGTCATTGACGGATTCGAACCCAAGTACTTTAGAGTTGGAGACCGATACTCCAACCACTAAACTACTTGAATTTTTTGATAATAACTTACAAATAAATTATATTTATATACAAATAAATATATATCCGTGTAATTATCACTACTAGAAAAATGTCAAATAGTAACTTCGAATCTCAACCCCAGCCTCAACCTCGACGAACTCGAGGCCGAACCCCAACTCCGGCGACATCGAACCCCAATGTCAAGCCAAACCCAATTGTCATGCCGTGAAACCCAACGCAAACCCAGCGGAGCTCGAACCCTAACGCATACCCTAGTGACGTCGAACTCTAACCTCGAGCCAACCCCCACTTTAATTCGGTCGCAATTAGCGATTGATTGATTGCTCAAGGATGTGTAAAAGATGATATATTCAATGTATGTTAAAAAAGTTCAAGCCAAACTATTTTTATAGAAGATTTTCAAAACTGCTGGTTTAATTAATCTGTTAAAAGATTCTTTTAATCTGTTAAAAGTGCAGTTTTAATCTGTTAAAACTTCTTTTAATCCATTAATACGTTCTTGATTCTTTAACAGATTTGTTTTAACTGATACGACAACGTTTATATCAATTAAAACACTTTACAAAAAATCTTCTAAGTTGATTTAATCGATTGTTTCGCGATTCAATCGATTGAAATACTGCAAAACTTTCGCGTGACACTTTTCAAGTAATTTTAACTGATAAAAATAAGTTTTAATCGATTAAAACGTCATGCGTAGAATTGTTTTAATCGATTGAAACGAGATTTAATCGATTAAAATAGTTCTGATCGGTCATAACTGCATTCTAATCGATCATAATTGAAACAATATAATAGCGGTTCCAGGTTAACCGCTATCTAAAATGTATCTCGCTTGAGCGACTCCCTTCTCGCTCGAGCGAAACGCCCCCTGCACAAAATTAGCATTCTCGGGTTGTATTTCGCTTGAGCGACACTACCCTCGCTCGAGCGAAATTAGATTCTGATCGATCATAACTTGAAATGATCGATCATAATTGAGAGGATATAATAGCGGTTCCCTTATAACCACTATCTAAAGTGTATATTAGATAGCGGTTATAAGGGAACCGCTATCTAAAGTGCATATTAGATAGCGGTTATAAGGGAACCGCTATCTAAAGTGTATTTTAGATAGCGGTTCCCTTATAACCGCTATCTAATATACACTTTAGATAGTGGTTCCCTTATAACCGCTATCAATAAGTAAAACATAAAATAAAAAAAGACTTTCAACGTCGGTTCATATGGGAACCGACGTAGAAAGTACTTTCTACGTCGTTTGACTAAGAACCGACGTAGAATGTGACCAACATTCAACTTTCAACGTCGTTTTTTAACCAACCGACGTTGAAAGTGTATTTAACGTCGGCTCAGCTTGAACCGACGTTAAATGGCGACGTTGAAAGCATATTTTGTAGTAGTGAATTAAATCAATTTACAAGAAATGAAGTATGAGAATTAATTCCAAAACCAGATAATGCAAATATTGTAGGAACAAAATGGGTTTTTAGGAATAAAATGGATGAAAATGGTATAATTACTAGAAACAAGGCCAGATTAGTTGCTAAGGGGTATAATCAGCAAGAAAGAATTGATTTTGATGAAACATATGCTCCTGTTGCTAGATTAGAGGCTGTTAGACTTTTACTTGCTTATGCTTCAATGAAAAGTTTCAGGTTATTTCAAATGGATGTCAAAAGTGCTTTCTTAAATGGTTATTTGAATGAAGAAGTTTTTGTTACACAACCACCTGGTTTTGAAGATCATATTCATCCAGAATATGTTTATAGATTAAAGAAAGCTTTGTATGGTCTCAAACAAGCCCCAAGACAATGGTATGAAAGGTTAAGTAATTTTCTCATTTCAAAGGGCTATCAAAGAGGTTTGGTTGATAAAACTTTATTCTTGAAAAAATTGAATAATGATGTAATTCTAGTTCAAGAATATGTTGATGACATCATATTTGGAGCTACTAATGAGTCTTTGTGTAAAGATTTTATCAAAGATATGCAGGGAGAATTTGAGATGTCTATGATGGGGGAACTCAACTACTTTCTTGGATTACAAGTTAAACAACTTCAAGAAGGAAGTTTTCTTCATCAATCGAAATACTGCACAAAACTTTTAAAGAAATTTTAGATGGAACATTGCAAAGAAGCATCAACACCAATGTCCACAAATTGCTATCTTGATTCTGATGAAAAAGGAAAACCAGTTGATGAAACCAAATATAGAGGGCTTATTGGTTCTTTACTATATCTAACAACAAATAGACCCGACATTATGTTTAGTGTTTGTATGTGTGCCAGGTTTCAATCTGCACCAAAAGAATCCCATCTTACTCGCTGCAAAAGAATCCTCAAATATCTCAAAGGAACTTTAAATGTTGGGTTATGGTATCCTGGTGAGTCCAAACTAAATTTAATTGGATACTCGACTCGGATTTTGCGAGTTGTAAGCTTGACAGGAAAAGTACCAGTGGCACCTGTCATCTCCTTGAAGCAGTCTAATTTCATGGCATAGTAAAAAACAATCATGTGTTGCCCTTTCTACAGCTGAAGCTGAGTACATTGGAGCTAGAAGTTGTTGTGCTCAATCTCTTTGGATCAAACAACAGCTTGAGGATTATGGTTTAATTCTCAGAAAAATTCCTCTCTTATGTGATAATACTAGTGCCATTATGTTAACTAAAAACCCAATTCAACATTCTAGGACAAAACATATAGAAATTAGACATCATTTCATTAGAGATCATATTTTGAAAGGTGATTGTGAAATTTTCTTTATAGAAACTGAAAAACAACTAGCAGATATTTTTACAAAATCTCTTGCTCGTGATCGGTTTTACAAAATTCGCACTGAATTAGGCATGATAGATGCATCAAACATTACTTAGTTTTCAAAACTGGTTGTTTTAATCAATAAAAACAAGCTTTAAATCGATTAAAAGCACTTATACAACATTTTTCTTACTGTTTTAATCGATTAAATGTCGACTTAATCGATTAAATCAACTTATGTTTCAAACTTTCAAATTTCATCACTGTTTTAATCGATTAAAACAATATTTTAATCGATTAAAACCATTAACAAGAACTTTTTAATCGATTTTGTCCTGTTTTTAATCGATTATTACTCTGGAAAGAAAAATTAAAGGCTTTAGTTAATGGCTGTTCTTGTAACATGCTACTAAAGCGTGGTTCCCTTATCTTTACACATGTTAATTGTATTCATTACAAACGTGTTAATGAAGATAAGTTTGAATCAACTTTGATTGGTCTTTACATGGGTAAGGTATCTTGTCCAAATTTTTTTTTTACATACCATGCATAGTTTTTGTTGTGTTCCTCTATTCCCTATTTTTTGATGAAGTCAAAAGGGGGAGAAATAATTGCTTTGCTGTATAATTGATTTTCCTTATTTAGGGGGAGCAGCAATATAGGGGGAGAAATGGGAAAATGATTAATTTTTTATTACTCACTAATCTTTATATTCAAGTGACTTCTTCTGCAGAGTTATTATTCAAAGAGGTGTTTGTCTTCATCAAATAGGGAGAGACTGAAAGTGATGAAGATCTTATTGGAATACTTTGGCAAAGATCCTGTTGATTTAATGAAGTCAAAAGCTACTCTGTGGTAGTCAAAGGTCACTTAGATAAAAGGGTAGTGGGATTAGTGAGTCAGCATCTTTGCTTAGGTATAATCATTTTTATCTTTCTGCTGCATGAGGTTTCTTCATTTAAAAGATTTTGCAAATGCCTCTAAAAAAATGTTTAAACGACAAAAAAAAAAACAAAGTATTTTGTTAAAAGGTTTTTAATTAACTATTTTAACTAATAGCATATAAGCTTTATCAACTAAAATGTTCTTAACACTTTTGTAATAGGTTTTTAACTGATATGTTTTCGAAATAATCGATTGTTTTCATTAAAGGAAGTTTTGAAAACCTTCTGTCAGTGTTTTAACTGATATAGTTTCGAAATAATCAATTAAAATCACTTAAAATGTTCAGGGAAGTGTTCTGGTAGTATTTTAATCGATATAACTTCGAAATAATCGATTAAAACCACTTGGAGTATTTTTTAATTGATGTAATCCAGCATATGATCGATCAGAATGACTTTTTGATCGATCAGAATATTTTTAATCGATTAAACTGTGATTTAATCGATTAAAACAACTTAAGAGAATTTCTACTAAGCGTTTTAATCGATTAAAACAGATTGTTATCAGTTAAAATCATTTAGAAAAGTTTATAAGAATGTTTTGCACTTTTTTAATCGATTGAAAGACGAAACAATCGATTAAAACAGTTTGGAAGATTTTTTACAAAGAGTTTTAATTGATATAAACGGTGTCGTATCAGTTAAAACACATCTGGAAAATAATCAAGAACATTTTAACAGATTAAAAGAAGTTTTAACAGAGTAAAATATTATTTTAACAGATTAAATAAACCAGCAGTTTTGAAAATCTTCTATATAAACAGAGTTCCTTGAACTTTTTCAAACACATCTTTTAGCAATCAATCAAGCAATCATAAGTGTTACTTTCAAGAGAGAATCACGCTAGTTTTTGTGAAGTTAATTAAAGTTCTTTCTTGAGGCAAAATTGCATTCTTTTTGAGAAGAAACACATACTACTTGAACTTTTATTTTGATTGCTTACTGTGTGTGATTCAAGAAATGGTCAGAAATCTTAATCTTTGAAATAGATAATCTATAAATTGCAAAAATCTTTCAAAGATCAATTCACCCCCCCCCCCCCCGCTCTTGATCTCAGCCTACATTTCTAACAGATCCCATTTAGTGATCGGCTAGCCTAAAGTAAATAAATCAAGAAAATTACACTTTTACCCCACCTTGTATTATAACATGTTTTAATGCCTGGCTTTAATAACTGTTGTCTGTTATACTTATGCAATTGTTTGAAATACAAACTGTACACAAACCCTTGCACACTACAGTTCCCTCTATACCCGGGGGCAAGTGAGAAATCCATAGGGAGTGGGTGGCAGGTACGGTTCGCTGTAGTGATGGCCTTGTGCCCACCAGTGTGATCGGAAACCACCACTCAAGGTGATAACCTTCCTCTTTTGGCACAAAGACTGACTATGGACTTAGTGCTAAGCATGGTCGGAAGGTTGGAGAGTGGGGACCCTATAATGGGGGCACCTTGGGGGCCTTAGCCTTGGTGAGAACAGTTAGAACCTACCTTCGCCAAAGCACTTTTCTGCAGGAAAACCCTACCTCGTGATTAAAACGACTTCTCGCTTGTTCGCGGATGATCGAATTGTGTGTGCATATGTTTGTTGCATAGCATAACCAAACAACAGAAAAATCACAAAAAAAAACACCTTTTGTAATAAACGCCCTTATTTCGGACAGTCTGCCTTTTAGCTAGCCTAGTTTCAGGTTCTTTGTAAGCTAAGTAGCCACGCAGTCCGACAGAATAGATAAAAGGCTATAAAATAATAATAATAATAATAATAATAAAAAATATGATTCCAAAACAATAAATGGGACCTTGTTCAAAAATATTACCCTCATATAGGTAGTTTATTTTTCAAAAAAAAAAATGCAAATATCATACAAAACATGATAAATAAAAAATAAACACTCGCATTCATTCAATAAGCATCATTTTCATAAAACATGCATTTTGGTTTTAGAAAATGGAGGGGACTAGTAGACAATTGAAGAAGGTGGACATTCCTTGATACCATGTTGAATATCTGTATCGATCAAGTTTTTGTCAGGGTATTAGTTCACTTCTGGAACTCCAGTCCGCGCTGCTTCGAATTTCCGCAGTTTGATATGGTGCCCACCTTGGAGGAGTACGAAATCATGCTAAAATGGCCCAAATCAGCCGGGGTCCATATCCGCCACCAGGCATATACTCCTGCAGCGCAAGTCGCTGCCATCATTCAACTACCATTCCGACAGACTACCCTGATAGGAAAAGGGAACATCCACGGTTGGAAAGTCTCAATGTTAGAAGACTGATCGATGTCGTACTCGGTCAAATAATTAAAACAAATAAATGTAGTACTAGGAAGCTTTCCTAGGTCGTCTCCCAAAGACCACAAATTTCTATCAAAGTTTATCAATTTTTAGTAACAAAAAATTAAAAGGGGAGTTTTTCAAAATTAAAATATTAGATGAAACAAAACAAAAACAGATTATAAAAATGCGGATTAAAAACAGATTAAAATGCAATTGATTTTCTGATTCTAATGCAGCGTCACTTATCCTAGATTACGAAATTAATTTGAAATTAACCGACTAAGCGAAGATAAATCCCAAATTATATTCTAATCCAAAATTAATCAACTAAGCGAAGATTAATCTCAATTTAGCTTTAACCCTTGTTCCAATATGAAATTAACCAACTAAGCGAAGATTAATCCCAAATTTTCCTTAACCCTTATTCCAACATGAAATTAACCAACTAAGCGAAGATTAACCCCAAATTATCCTTATACAATTAAGCATTGCATACATCACATAATCTCATATCTAACACAGAATTAAGCAAACTGTGATATAAGTTTCGGTTTATTAAGCATAAACAAATTATAATTCAATACTGAGATTAGAAGATGAAGAGTTAAGAGAACAAACAATATGAAATTGAAGAACAAAACCTCAAAGATCTACTTGCATTCTTCTCAGAAAATCAATACAAAGATTTAGCTATCCATAGAAAGTTGAAAACGCAATAGAAGAAACATAATTAAAATCGAAACAAGAATTTAAAAATAATGACAGAAGAGTAAACAAACTTGAATGTAAATTGCAGAAGATGAAAGGTGGAAGTGTGGTGGCTGCGTAGTCCTTGTGTGATGATGTGTCTTTTTTGTGTGATGTGCCTCTCTTATATAAGTAACCATAACCCTAATCTTAATCGAGGTTTGGGCTCAACTAGTCCATGAAACACATCATAAATTGGCTTCAGTGCAGGTCCATGAACTTCAAACACGTGCAGTATTTTCAATACTTATCCAAATTAATCGATTTTGGTCTCCTTTGAAAGTCTTTTGAGCTAGCTTTAAAACGCCACTGTTTTTACTATTTTCGGAGCTCTAATGAATTTAGGAGACTTAAATTACTGAAGCATGTCCATTGGGCCGGCCTGGTGCGCTTGACCCGTTTTGGATAATTTATGTAAAATCCAATTTAGCTCTGAATTGAATGATTTTGGATCCTGTGGAAAGCTCAATGTGTCTAGTTTATAATTATTCTAGAATCATGTTATTTGGAGATCTGTAGAAAAAATGATAAATAAATCAGTAAACCAATGTTAGTACCCGTATAGAATAAAATATGACATTTGACCCAATTTTCCAAGCCCAAAATTGCTTTAAACTGTAAAATGGCATCTAGCCCAATCTTCTAGGCCCAAAATTGCTTTAACTGTCCTAAAATTAATAATGAGAAAAAATTAGATCAAATAGATTTAAATTAATTAAAATCTAATTATTGGCCCAATGAAGCCCAATTAATAAAAATTCACTAATAATAGAAAGTTAAGCTCAAAACACTAATTAAAATAAGTTCGTAAAGGGAAGAAAATACGGAAATATAATGACTCATCAAATAACCCCACACTTAGCCTTTTGCACTCCTGGGCAAAATCAAGAAGCAAAACAAGGAAATAAATTCAAAAACATTAAAGAAAATTATGCAAAGGACAAAAACAAAAATAAAGACAAACAAAAACATAAATAGATATACATATTCATCAATGAAACCTAGGAAACGAAAGGAGTAGACAACATCTAACACACAAAGAGTCAGAGGAACCAGATACTCATGGAAATCATCCAAGCATTTCAAAACCTGGCAAGAGGTCAATCAGGTCAAAAGGTGAATCAAAGTGACAAAACCTCACAAGATGCATTGTATCTCTCATGTGTCTAGGCTATCGTATACTCTCAAAATACTCAAGAAAAGCAAACAACATATAGACTTGGCAAGCCTCTAAACTCAACACCCAACGCACATGCATAAAAAGATCAAAAGGTCTTTTCAGGTTGTAATGGGGGTAGGGACAAGGTAGAAGATATCATATGGGATAAGTAGTCGTGAACCGGAGGAACTAGAGGAGCAATGGGGAATAAGTCAAAAATAAGCACAAGATGCATGCCCAAAAACCTCTAATATCAAACCTCCACTACTGCTTTTACCTCAACCACGACTTTCCTTTTTTTTTTATATATATATATATCCTTTTTTTTTCTTTTCTCTCTCTCTTTTTTTTTATATATCTCTTTTTTTTTTTTAAACTACATGAAATACACTGAAAGGAAAACACAAAAACTCGTACAACGAGATAACCAACTAGCCAGTACATGATCCAATGAAATACAAAATGCACCCCCACACTTATTCAATAACTTATTCCCAAAACAATTCCAAAGCTCCAAAAATCCCTAAGGTTAAGGTAATCATGGTTTTTCACTTAAGGCTTTTAATGAGCTTCAAAAGAAATAAAGGGAAACATAGGCTCAAAGGGGCTATCAAAGGAATTAATTCAAGGTAGGCTCATTTGGCTAGAGGCTAATCAGAACAAAAATGCCTTAATCATCTCCAAACATGCATGTGAATCAAGAAGTATCAATCGGAGTCAAGCCAAGGCTACTGCGCAAGCAATCAAGAGGCATAACACTCAAGAAAGAACAGGTAGTGGCTCAATTCCTCACAAAGGGTAAGATTGTCGCCTTCAATTCAACCTCTCAAACATCGTAACCAACTTGACAAGCAGAGAAAAACAGGGATTTCACTCCAAAAAGCATAAAGCAACTCCTACCCCAAGAGTAAAGAAAGTGCCTACTACCTATACAAAACCTAGAAATCAAAGAAAAATATGCAAAACTATACACAAAACATAGAATATAAACCTACAGTCCTATATCTCCCACCCCACACTTAAATTAGACATTGTCCTCAATGTAAACACAATCATATCCATTAAACAAATAGGACAAGCAAGATAAAAGAGTTGAAGGGGGAAAGAAGAACTCCCTAATCATGGTGGGTCCCGGATCTATCTCCTCAGATGGTACAGGTGTTGAGGTCATCAAGTAGCAACTTTGTTCCGCTAAAACAAACAAAGTCTTCCTGATCATGGTGGTTCCTGGATCTATCTCCTCAGATGGGTGTTTCATGGCATTTAGAATATTAAAGTGCACCACAATGTCACCAAATTCCATGGATAAGGTCCCTGCATGCACATCAATCTTGGTTCTTGCAGTCTTTAAAAATGGTCTTCCTAAAATGATGGGTGCAAAACCACGTGAAAATCCCTCGTCCATATCAAGAATGTAAAAATCAGTAGGGAAAATCAACTCACCAACCCTAACTAAGATATCCTCAATGAAACCTATAGGGTGGGTAACACTCTTGTTTGCCAACTGAATAACTATATTCGTAGGTTGCAGGGGTCCAAGAGAAAGAGATTTAAATATAGACAAAGGCATGACATTAATTGAAGCACCCAAATCAAGCATGGCATTCTCAAATTTATTATTGCCAATAATACAAGGTATGCAGAATGTACCTGGGTCCTTACATTTCTCAGGAATGTAAGGAACAGATTTACCTATCAAAGCAGACACATTTCTGCCCATGCTGATTGTCTCACTGCCCTTCATCTTCCTCTTGTGGGTGCACAGCTCCTTCAGGAATTTAGCATACCTGGGAATTTGCTTGATGGCATCAAGCGTAGGTATGTTCACCTCAACTTTCCTAAAGGTCTCCGTAATCTCTTTATCGACCTCTTCCATCTTTTTTCTTGGAATTGCTTTGGGAGGGAATGGAAGAGGGATATGAGGTCATTGCAGTGTCGAACCTGGGCTGGAAGAAGGTCCATCTATATGCAATTTTTGACTACCAACTAGTTGCTCGAGTGCGTGAACCGAGGCAGCTACAGATGAGGGTGGAGGTGTTGTAGTGGGTATGTCAATCTGTTTCCTTGACCTCAATGTGATGGCACTCACATTCTTAGGATTAACCACAGCCTGCAGGCGGAGCTTGTCCGAATTTTGATTTTGCAATTGATTCACAAGCAGTAGCTAGTTGACCAATCTGGTTGGTTAAACTCGAATGGAGGCATCATTTTTCCGTTGGTACTCGTATGTTCATCTCAGCCCATTTGTTTGACCAATTCCTCTAATGAAGGTGAAGAAGGTTGAGGAGTCTGGTGCTTCATTTTGCTGCCTCGATATTGTTGTTGCATTGGTGGAGGCACATAAGGTCCGCTTGGACCAGCAGAATTCGAAATGGTGGTGGTGGCAAAGGATTCTTCCGCTGTTGGTGTTGCCGATTGGACCATCTCGCATTTGGGTGATTCCTCCACCCTGGATTGTATCTATTGCTTGAGAGGTCAGAATTATGTTGTTGGTTCGGAGCCCTATTATTGAAAATGTTTGCTGCATAAGCTTGTGGAGCTCCGTAACCTGTAGACTCATGCAATAATTGGCAGCAATCGGTGGGATGCTCAATTGAAGTACAAATGCCACAAACCCTTGCAGGTGGTGCAGGTCTCTCGATTTGCAGCAAGTTGGGAGACTAGGGTGGTGAGGGCATCAATCTTACTTTCTAGCTTCTTCTCCACTAAATCCGATGAACCCACATCATGTACACCCCTAAGGACTATGGCATCACTCCTCATGTTAAATTGTTGGGAATTGGATGCCATCTTCTCAATTAAACCTCTAGCAGCGAATAGGTGTCATGTCTCCTAAAGCTCCTCCACTAGCCGCATCTATCATACTCCTATCCATTGTGTTCATCCCCTCATAAAAGTACCGCAAGAAGTAGTCGTTCCGATATTTGGTGGTGAGGGCAACTTGCACAAAGTCTCTTGAACCTCTCCCAATACTCGTATAAGCTCTCTCCCATCTCGTTGCTTGATACCCGATATATCATTCCCGATGGCAGTGGTCCTAGAAGCAGGGAAAAATTTCTCTAGAAAGACTCTCTTCAGATCATCCCAGCTCGTTATGGGACTAGGAGCTAAGTAGTACAACCAGTCTTTGGCAAGATCCTCCAAAGAGAAAGGAAAAGCCTTCAGGTATATGTGATCTTCAGGAACATTTTGTGGCTTCATGGTGGAGCAGACTATATGGAACTCCTTGAGATGCTTGTATGGATCCTCACCTGCACGACCATGAAACTTGGGCAACAAATGGATTAGTCCAGCTTTAAGCACAAATGGTACATCCTCTTCAGGGTATTGGATACATAAATTTGCATAAGTGAAATCAGAGTGCAGCCATCTCCCCGAGAGTCCTCTCACGAGGTCCAATAGGTTGATCACCCATGTTATTAGTTTGGAAATTATCAGAAGAAGGTATATTAGGTGTAGTACTCTCACTATGACTATCTAATGATTCAGACTCAAGAGATGAATTCCTAGAATGTCTAACTAATCTATGAAAAGTTTTGTCTATCTCGGGATCAAAAGGTTGTAAAAGGTCAGGATTGCTCCTAGTCATGCACTATATTCAACAATTCATGTATTTCCCAAGAGTTAAAAAAACAATTCCTAAAAACAAATCAGTTGTTTACTGGAATGACAACGGTAGACCGTGAACAAGTACACCAGGTAAGTTCCCAGGAAAGAGAGGTGGGTCACTAATGGACACGCTTAAGTATCAAATCTTTCCTAGCCAGAACCCTCCTAGACATGCACTCTCACACTACCAAGCTATATCCAGAGTTTCCTATGAGAATGGAAATTATAAATTTTTTTTTTATAAAGCTAGAAAAACAAATTAGGGATGAAATTGTTTTTTTTTTTGAATTATTATTTATAATTTTATATATATATATATATATATATATATATATATATATATTTTTTTTTAATATTTATTTTTTTGTTATTTTTTTTTTGTTATTTTTTTTTGTTATTTTTTTTGTTATTTTTTTTATTTTTTTATTTTAACCCAAAAGAGTTTTAGAACATAGTGAGCTATCAAAATAACTTAAAATCAAATAAAATATTCAAATAACTAGAAATCAAATAAAATATTAAAAACTAGCAATCAAATAAAATATTCAAATAACTAAAAATCAAATAAAATATTTAAATAACTAAAAATAAAATAAAATATTTAAATAACAAGCAAATCAAATAAAATATTCAAATAACAGCAAATCAAATAAAATATTTAAATAACTAACAAATCAAATAAAATATAAAAAAAAACTGAAAATCAAATAAAATATTTAAATAAAATAAAATAAAAACAAAAAAAATGAAAACAGAAACAAAAAATAAAAATTGAAAACCTAGACAAAAATCTTGGTCCCCAGACATCGGCGCCAAATTTGATCGATGTCGTACTCGGTCAAATAATAAAAACAAATAAATGTAGTACTAGGAAGCTTTCCTAGGTCGTCTCCCAAAGACCACAAATTTCTATCAAAGTTTATCAATTTTTAGTAACAAAAAATTAAAAGGGGAGTTTTTCAAAATTAAAATATTAGATGAAACAAAACAAAAACAGATTATAAAAATGCGGATTAAAAACAGATTAAAATGCAATTGATTTTCTGATTCTAATGCAGCGTCACTTATCCTAGATTACGAAATTAATTTGAAATTAACCGACTAAGCGAAGATAAATCCCAAATTATATTCTAATCCAAAATTAATCAACTAAGCGAAGATTAATCTCAATTTAGCTTTAACCCTTGTTCCAATATGAAATTAACCAACTAAGCGAAGATTAATCCCAAATTTTCCTTAACCCTTATTCCAACATGAAATTAACCAACTAAGCGAAGATTAACCCCAAATTATCCTTATACAATTAAGCATTGCATACATCACATAATCTCATGTCTAACACAGAATTAAGCAAACTGTGATATAAGTTTCGGTTTATTAAGCATAAACAAATTATAATTCAATACTGAGATTAGAAGATGAAGAGTTAAGAGAACAAACAATATGAAATTGAAGAACAAAACCTCAAAGATTTACTTGCATTCTTCTCAGAAAATCAATACAAAGATTTAGCTATCCATAGAAAGTTGAAAACGCAATAGAAGAAACATAATTAAAATCGAAACAAGAATTTAAAAATAATGACAGAAGAGTAAACAAACTTGAATGTAAATTGCAGAAGATGAAAGGTGGTAGTGTGGTGGCTGCGTAGTCCTTGTGTGATGATGTGTCTTTTTTGTGTGATGTGCCTCTCTTATATAAGTAACCCTAACCCTAATCTTAATCGAGGTTTGGGCTCAACTAGTCCATGAAACACATCATAAATTGGCTTCAGTGCAGGTCCATGAACTTCAAACACGTGCAGTATTTTCAATACTTATCCAAATTAATCGATTTTGGTCTCCTTTGAAAGTCTTTTGAGCTAGCTTTAAAACGCCACTGTTTTTACTATTTTCGGAGCTCTAATGAATTTAGGAGACTTAAATTACTGAAGCATGTCCATTGGGCCGGCCTGGTGCGCTTGACCCGTTTTGGATAATTTATGTAAAATCCAATTTAGCTCCGAATTGAATGATTTTGGATCCTGTGGAAAGCTCAATGTGTCTAGTTTATAATTATTCTAGAATCATGTTATTTGGAGATCTGTAGAAAAAATGATAAATAAATCAGTAAACCAATGTTAGTACCCGTATAGAATAAAATATGACATTTGACCCAATTTTCCAAGCCCAAAATTGCTTTAAACTGTAAAATGGCATCTAGCCCAATCTTCTAGGCCCAAAATTGCTTTAACTGTCCTAAAATTAATAATGAGAAAAAATTAGATCAAATAGATTTAAATTAATTAAAATCTAATTATTGGCCCAATGAAGCCCAATTAATAAAAATTCACTAATAATAGAAAGTTAAGCCCAAAACACTAATTAAAATAAGTTCAGAAAGGGAAGAAAATACGGAAATATAATGACTCATCAAAGACCATCTGTCCGATTTGGCTAAAAGGACAGAATTGGTCGCTTTTAACAAAACCCTGGCCTTAATCATATTTGGAACGATCTTGTTTCCCTTCCACCTCGACACACTGGATCAAGCCATCACGGACGCCTTCTTCGCCTGGGACGTGAACTCGAAGAGTCCCTTGCCTGCAATTCTTGCCGACACCTTGCTCTCGGTGGAATTCTACCGCCAGAAGCAAGGAAAAACACTTCGTTGCTGCTCTTCACTGCTCTTTGTGTGGGGCATCACACACTTTTACGCCTCTAGTCACATGGCGATGTTCCCCGACCCTTTGAGGAGTTTCTCCAAAATCCCTCTTCAACGACGCTTAACTTCAGAATGGAAGGACGAGTTAGAACACTGGAACGCCAACAATTTATCCTGGGTCTGCCCTTGGTTCCAACCCGGTCCAGTCCTAATCAGATGTGGAGATTATCCAAACGTACCCTTGATAGGACTCAGGGGTTGCATAGCCTACTCACCTAGAGTAGCTATGAGGCAGCTCATGAGGACTCAAACTACCATTTCTCGAGGGGAACTCGGAGGACTGTGTTTCTTCGGAGACCCATGCACAATCGGCAACTCACTAGCTGTAAGAAAAGCATGGGAGAAACCAGTCTTTATGGGAGATAGAGAGCTAGGAAAAGCTCAAGTAGCTGTCTCTAGTGACTATGAGGTGTGGAAGAGGGATGTCTCAACCATCCACCTCACTCGTTACAAGCGCCAATAGTGAAGAGCTAGAAGCTCAAGACGATGCCTTGACCCAGAGGATAGAAATCATGGGAGCCCAGATAAGGGCCCTTCAAGAGAGAGAGCAAGAATCTATCCTCACCATTGATGGTCTGCAAAGGCAATGCAAGAAAAAGGATCATGAAATAGAGCGCCTCAAGGACCAATGTGCTGACTCTAATGAGCAAGCTATCAGAGCATCCAAAGCTGCCAGAACCAGCTCGGATAGCCAACTCCAAGAAATAACTGCCAAATCAGCATGCCTTGAGGCCGAATCAGCAAAACATGCTCAGATGATCAAGGATTTGCTACAAGACCTCACCAGGACTCGGTCAGAAATACGCCAAGAGCGAGAGGCCAATCAGAGACTCAACAAAAGTCTCGCTGAGCTATGCTACAAAGAAAGAGACGGGCTAGCTCAGTACGGCCAAGTACTACAAGAAAAGGAGCGAGCCCTTGCAAAACTTGATGAACTGCAAGCCTTGGTCGTCCATGAAGAGGCGAAGATCAAAGAGGCTCAAAATTACAGTGAAGATATGAGCCAGGTGGTCCAGAAGCAAAGTGAAGCACTTGGTCGTCACGTCTGGGAAGCCGAAAGGGAATTAAATAGAGACCAAGACCCGCCTGTGGGTTTCTTTAGGCTTTTCTGCTTCTGTCAAAAGTTGCTTCGTAGTATGGAGTAGGGGAATGTACACCTTTGAACGGATAAATGAAATTTTTCTTTATTCAACAATTGTCTACTTGCATGCATATCATTCATCTGCATATTTAATTTCCCCTCCTTCACTCTTAATAAATAAGATAATAAAAAGGAAGGATTATCTGACACGTCTTCCAAATCAGAAGAATGGAGAGAAAGCCACTCCTAATCAAGCTTTCCCCAATGGTTGACTCGTCACGAGATGAAAATAAGCCTCGACCGTTGGTCCTCAAAAATAAGGAAGAGGGGGCAAGGACACCAGTGCGACTATTTATGCCACGTCCTTTCTCCTACGAATCAAATAAAGTTGTACCATGGAGATACGGGGAATCTTCACCAATAAAAGAGGATATCACGAATATAACCGACATTGGGGGCATGACTAGAAGTGGAAGAGTCTACTCCCCCAAGGACTCACAAGAAGATGTCCCCAAAAATAAAGGAAAAAGTAAAAAGACCGAAGAAGGAAAAGAAAATAAGGAATCTAAGGAGGAGGCAGAGGAATTACTCCAGTTTATAAGGCAAAGCGAGTATTCCATTATTGACCAGCTCAACCGCACACCCGCAAAGATAACATTGTTATCTCTAATGATGAGCTCGGAACCGCACAGAAATGCCCTGCTGAAGGTCTTGAGCGAAGCACATGTACCTCACACTATATCCCAAGAAAAGGTTGAGAGGATCGTCGGTCACATTATGGCAAGCGATCACCTCACCTTCACAGAGGAAGAACTACCCCTCGAGGGGTCGAACCACAACAAGCCCTTGCACATCTCAATCAAGTGCAAGGAGTACCTCATCGCCAAAGTTCTTGTGGATAACAGGTCATCCTTGAACGTGATGCCCAAGTGCACACTACACAAGTTGACTATCCAAGGAACCCGTCTGTGCCCAAGCAGCACTATCGTTCGAGCCTTCGACGGATCAAAGCGAGAAGTAGTGGGAGAAGTTAATTTGCCAATCCAAGTTGGACCCATATCTTCAACGTCGATTTCCATGTAATGGATATTACTCCAGCATATAGTTGTCTCCTCGGCAGGCCTTGGATTCATGACGCTAGGGCAGTACCTTCAACGCTCCACCAGAAAGTTAAGTTCATAGTGGACGACAAATTGGTCACGGTTCAAGCAGAAGATGATATCCTGATCAGTGGACCGTCCACCCAACCTTATGTGGATGCGGCTGAAGAGGCCCTTGAAACATCTTTTCAAGCGCTCGAAATTGCCAGTATAGAAAGACTTCCCAAAAACACAAAGGTAGCCTGTATGATGATGAAGCATGGTTACCACCCTGGCCAAGGACTGGGGGCAGATTTCCAAGGCATGAGGGAGGCCCCAGAATTCCAAGACAATCCTTTCAAGCATGACCTAGGATATGACCCCACTAAGCGCCGAGTGGAAAGAGGAAAAGGGAAGTCTCCCCTCTACACACTCAAGCAAATTTTCTGAAGCGGAGGGTGCAAGCGTCAAGAGCTACCCTAGTAATTAGGAAATCTTTTTCTTCATTTAAGGGATGTAAACCCCGTGATTGTTAGAGATTGTCCCCCGGGGCTAGGCTGACCCCCGGGCATTTTAGGGCACATATTCCCTTATTAATTAATCAAGAATACTTCTTACTATCTGCTTCTCTTCTTACTATTTCATGACTAGACCTCACAATAACCTTGTCTAAGTAAACGGAAAAAGAAAAAGAAGAAGAAAAAGCGCATCCAAATAACCAAAATTCGCCATTGCCAATACAATCAAACTAGTTGATTAGAGGCAGCAAACAAGGCTTTACCTCATCATAAAGAAAGTCATATTGTGAAAAAATATACACACAAAGAAAAAAAAAAAAGAAAAAACCCATAGAAGCCAAAGGCCAAAAAAAACTCGGTAGGAAACCCACTAAGGGGGCTACGCAAAAGATAGAGTCAACCCGGTAGGATACCCGAACAAAAATAAAGGGTAGCCTAGGCAAAAGTTAGGGTTACAAAATAAGGTCCGCTAGGATTCCCTAAAACTACAAAAAGAAGGAACCTAGACAAAAGATAGGGCCAAAACACAATATCCTAGTTTGAAACCCCGAAGGGCGATCTAGGGAGATCAACTAGCCATAAAAAACAATGGAGATAAATCTAAGGCGCAAGTACAAAAAGGGAAAACGTTTGCTTAGACAAAAAGCTTAAACACCTAAGCCTAACCCTAGCTAGCCATTCTTACAAAACCTTTCTCTAAATAAAATTAAACCTTCTAAAAACACAAGCCATTGAATTTATCTCTTTACTTCTTTTCTCTTGACCCTCACAACGATATTCTAATAATTAATTTGGGAATATGGAGGCGTATAGTCAATGTAGACCCCAAATCTTGCCCAGCCTCCAAATAAAGAGTAGAAGACCTCCTATTCGAAGATGGATGAAGCCTAAAAAGCCACTAGGAGAGATTATTAGGCCCCATACTAGGATAGGAAGGATTTTCGGCACAAAAATAAGGTTTCTCTCCTTTTTGGGGACGAGACCGCCGTCTCGTTTGGTGAGACGGCGGTGTCGCCACCTGCGAATGGCGAGACGGCGGTCTCGCCACCTGCGAATGGCGAGACGGCGGTCTCGCTTTCCCAGACGGCGGTCTCGACCCTGTCAGACGAGAACGACGGTCTCACCACTGTTAGGCGCAAAAACCTATAAATAGGGGCTCCCTCCCCTCATTTCCACACACCACACAGCTTTTGCTCTCCCTTCTCTCTAAAACCTCTCTCTAGAATCCCTCCGACGCATTTCCGGAGTTTCTGAGTGCCTTTGTGAGCGTTTTTCGGCATCTAGAAAAGTTTCCAGCGCTGTGTAGAGTGAAGGGCTGCCACAAAGCACCCTCTCTTTTTAAAGAAATAAAAAGAAAGCTTGCTTCGGAGGTTTAAACTCTCCCTCTCCACTTTTACTGCTTTAATTTTAAATTATGCAATAGATTAGGGCCATGTAGTCATAGTTTTAAATTCTGCAAAATAAAAGGGCAAAAGCGTGTTTTTCCAGTTTATTTATTAACAAAATAGTTGGCCTGTCATAGGGAACCCAAAAGGGGCATCGTAAAGGAACTAACACTTCCTTTACACGTAACTAACTCCCTTACCCAACTCTGGTTCTAATGACCAAAGTTGGTTTTTCGAAAACCAACGCCTTTAAAACTCCTTTTCCGATGTTTCCGGTAAAAACATCGGTGGCGACTCCACAGAACCCTTCAAGAATTAGTCCTTGGGTTAGCCCGGTTATCGGACAACCCAAAGACGACCTTTCGAAAACCTCGCCCCTAGGTTAGCCCGGTTATCGGACAACCTAAAGGCGTTGTAACCACCCATAAGAAACGCGAAAATCAAGAGGGTCGAAACCATTGCGTCGCTTCGACCGCCTCTCTTTTTTTACGGTGGCGACAGTCAACAAGAGGATTGAAACCCCTAGAGTGGAGAAAAATGGACACTACATGACAAAGAGTGCTCTACAAAAAAAAGAGGAAAGAAAAAGGAAAAACAAGCTATCCTTCGGTCACAAGAACTCCGGCATTGTACAGCCAAATATGGAAACACAAATCAGAAGGCATTCGATGCTACAAGACATGTCAGTTAAATCCTTCTGAAAAACTAATTGAAATAGGCATTATAGGACATCAAACATAAAAACATTGCATGCATAAAATGTGTAGACCCCTAATTTTGCCCGGCCTCTCAAAATAAAAGCTAGAGGAATTTCACTCGAAGATAGAGTTCATCCGGCTTCCCAAAACCGAGAAGGACCTCCTACAACAAGACGGAGTTCACTCATTCACACAATAAAAGCCAAAAGAGACTTCCTACACAAAGACAAAGCTCGCCCGGCATCTTAATGAAGGTCAAGAAGACTTCCTATATGAAGATAAAGCTTCAACGGACACACATCAGCATCAATCTATGTCCGAAAAAGGAAAGGAAAGCTTCCCGGGGTCCCAGAACACGAAAACTGGACAAAACAGGCCGAGACCACGATCCCAGAAGTGGGACGGCCGTCCCAACTGCCATTTTACAGTTGGGACGCGCGTCTCGAATGTGGGACGGCCGTCCCAAACCCAATTTAGGTGGGACGGCCGTCCCGGCTTCCCTGGGGTCCCGCTCCGTGTAAATTTGCCATTTGGGACGACCATCCCGAGCCCGTACGGCCGTCCCAAAGTGCGCCAGCTCCGAAAAACTATAAATAGGAGGCTCATTTGCCACTTTTTCACACCACAGTACACTCCGAGAGCTCTGAAACACTTTAGAGCACTTGTCTACTTCTCTCCCTTTCTCGAATGATCTTTCCGATTGCCTTAAATAGGTAACAATCGGTTAAGGAATTATATTCCGACATTCGATTCTTCTTTAAATTTTTAGTAGAGTCGATCTTGTATTGGTGAGGAGAGACTGTGTAGAGAGAGGGTTGCCAAAACGCATCCTCACAGCTTCGAGATTCTCAATATAAAGCTTGCTACGGAGGTTCTTTTCAATTCCCTTCTCTTTTATTGTTTTATTTATTGTTTTATTATTTTATTTAGCTTTATTATGTCATGTAGAATAGAATCATGTAGATAGTCATTTTAATATCTCTTTTATTGCTTTATTTAACTTTATTTATATAAAATTATGTAGATAGTCATTTCAATATTATGCAATAAAATAGGGTAATCGCGTAATTTCTCGAAATCTTCTCTTTAAATGAATTGATCTATCATAGGGAACCCGAAAGGGGCGTTGTGGGGTGCTAACACCTTCCCCACACGTAACTAACTCCCTTACCCAACTCTGGTTATAACGGCCAAGTTGTTTATTTTATAAAATCAACGCCTTTCTTTCTTTTTTCCTTTTCCAATGTTTCTGGTCAAAATATTGGTGGCGACTCCATAAGAACCCCTTTTCGAAAACCTTGCTTTTATTAGAGGATAATTCAATTGTCTGACACCTCGGAAGCAATGAACACATTTTAAAACAAATACGCGAGTCTAAACCATCTTTTCGCGACCGCTCGCATAAACGTTTCGAGACGTCCTCCGACGTCGGAAAGGGACGGCGGCGACAGATGGCGACTCCACTAGGGAAGCTAGAGAGTTGATCCCATTTAGTGACAGATAAATTCAAACTAAGTAAAGATTTGAAATTACGCCTTTACCCTTCTGTATGTTTTTATTGTATGGCTTTATATAACCGTCGTATGATTATTTCGCAATTGTTTGAAATATAAATTGCACACAAAAACCCTTGCACACAACGATCCCTCTATACCCGGGGGCAAGAGTGAATATCTATAGGGAGTGGGTGGCAGATACGATCGGTTAGTTGGCACACGGGGCTACTACCGTTGTCGGAAAACCACCAACTCAAGGTGATAACTCTCTTCTTTTGGTCTAAGGGTGTCGCCACGGAGTTCCGTGCATGACCCGAGGATTGAGAGATTGAGAGGTCCCTATAATGGGGGCACCTTGGGGACCTTTGGCCTGGTGAGAACAGTTAGAACCACCTAAACCAAGCACGTTTCTGCAGGAAAACCCTACCTCGTGATTAAATAAGCGTGGCTCTGCTCGTGGATGTATGAATTGTGTGTGCATACGTTTGCTGCATTTGTATTGATGCATTAGCATAGGGTAATCATACAATAGACAAAAAAATCATAAAAAAATATAAAAACATTAAGGTCATAAAAATACCTTTTTACAAAATTCCTGGCAAAGTCGTATCATTCATACCGCATCATTCAATAAGTGGTAAAACCAAGAGAGAAAACCAACGCATTAAGAAAAGTATGCATAAACAACATCATAATAAAATCTCTCATGCATAAACACATTCATCCTAGGGCATATTTATTCCACGCTAATCATCTAAAATAAAAAGTTATAATAAGAATCATTAAAATCATTTACAAGGTGGCTGGTCTTCCGCCCGTCCTCACTCGTGCTCAAAAGGCTAAGAAGATGGAACAACTAGAAGAACAAAACCGAAAGCTCACCGCTGAGCTTACAACGCTGAAAGAACAAATGGCTCAAATGTTAGAAATGATGCATCAACAGAACCTTCAACGAGAGGGTCCTCAGAATGGACAAGCCTCTCACCAGGAAGAAGAAGAGGAACCTCAAAATGAGCACGATCAATCCGACACAAGAACAAGTACATATTCATGCTCCCGAAATATCAAAACAACAAATCACTCGCTCTTGAAGAGAGGCCGAGAGCCATGGAAGGTCATAACTTTGATATAAAAGAGGCGACCGATATGTGCCTCGTCAAAAATATCCAATTCCCTAACAAATTCAAAACTCCGGACTTCCCGAAATACATGGGAACGACCTGCCCAAGAAGCCATCTTACTATGTACTGCCGTAAGATGGCTGCACATGCGGATAATGAAAAACTCCTAATCCACTGCTTTCAAGAGAGCCTGGCTGAATCAGCCTTAAATTGGTATATGCAACTAGAAGGAGGGCAAATACAAACCTGGAGACATTTGGCAGATGCATTTCTTCGTCGTTATAAATACAATATTGATCTGACCCCTGAAAGAGCAGATCTACAATTATTAAGCAAGAAAAACGACGAATCCTTCAAAGCATATGCCCAAAGATGGAGAGAATTGGCAGCACAAGTGGAACCTCCTCTATCCGACAAGGAAACTACATCCATGTTCATCAATTCTCTGACTGGTCCCTATTACGACAAAATGATAGGAAATACATCAACACTCTTTGCGGATGTAGTCATCATAGGAGAAAGAGTGGAGCAAGGTTTGAAGAGTGGAAGAATTGTACAACAAACTTCCTCCAATTCCTCTACTCAAACTTTTAAAAAAAATTTTGGAAAGAAAAAGGAAGGGGACGTGAATGCAATTAATATTGCCACTCTTTCGCCTCCTCGCAACAAACCAAGCCACGCGTACAAGAGAGGAAATACACCTCCATACCTACCTCCTACCGAAGTCTCGTTGATAAAATTGTTGGATGCTAAACTCCTTGTGCGAATCCCTCCCAAGAAGATGGAACCACCCTATCCGTAATGGTATAAGCCAAATGAAAAATGCAATTATCATTCTGGACGCTCCAGACATTCTGTGGATAAATGCATAGCTTTGAAGCATAAGGTCCAAGATTTAATAGATGCGGGATGGATTACCTTTGACGCGTCTACTCCAAAGGTGGACGACCAGCCCTTATCAAGGCCCGAATAAAAGACAGGATAAGGAAGACCAACAGATTAGGGCTCATCATTTTTACCATCTTTTGCAATAAAAAAAAATATAGATAAAAAAATATATAAAAAAAAACTTCCGATGTATTTCTCGTGATCCCTGCCCATGATCACGAGATTTTTGGTTAATAAGGGCTTTGTAAATATTTTCTTCTATCAATACAATAAGGCATTTTTTTAATATCCATATTCTCTTTCATTCTTTTCTCTCTCATACATCTCATAAAGAAATCTAAAACAAAGCATAACCCATACAAGTCATGTCTCGTGATTGAAAACTCCTTGGAAGATCCGAAAGTCGAAGACGAATGGATTGAGTCGACAGATGAGGAGGGGACCATTTCCCGGACATGCAAAGACTGCTAGAAAAAGAAGCACAATCAATACAAACCCCATCGAGAGAAAATCGAGGTCATCAATTTGGGACAAGAAGATAATAAGAAAGAAGTAAATATTGGAACCCAAATTGACGATGATGTCGAGGAAAAACTAATACAATTGTTAAGAGAATACATGGACGTGTTTGCGTGGTCCTACCATGATATGCCCGGAATCGATAAAAGTGTAGTGGAGCATCGATTACCATTAAAAGAAGGATTTCGGCCGTTAAACGTAAACTCGAAGAGTAAAACCAGAATGGTCCTTAAAAATTAAAGAAGAAGTAGAAAAGCAGCTTGGATGCCAATTTCCCGATCGTTTCAAAATACTCCGAATGGTCGGCAAACATCGTGCCAGTTGTAAAGAAAAATGGAAAAATCAGAGTATGCGTAGATTAACGGACTTAAACCGTGCAAGTCCAAAAGATGATTTTCCCTTACCACATATCGATATGCTCGTAGATCACACTCGCTACAAATACTCTTTATTCTTTCATGGATGGATATGCAGGGTATAATCAAATCAAATTGGCTGTCGAAGACAGAGAAAAAACTTCCTTCATTACGCCATGGGGGACATTTTGTTATAGAGTAATGCCTTTTGGACTTAAGAATGCAGGGGCAACCTATCAAAGGGCTATGGTTACACTATTTCACGATATGATCCACAAAGAAATCGAAGTATACGTGGATGATATGATTGTCAAATCCAAAAATGAGAAAGATCACCTCCTACACTTAAAGAAACTATTCAATCGGCTTCAAAAATACCAGATTAAGCTTAATCCGGCTAAATGCACGTTCAGAGTACGATCAGGAAAACTCCTTGGGTTTATCGTCAGTAAAAAAGGAATCGAGGTGGACCCTGATAAGACAAAGGCAATCATAGAAATGCCCCCACCAAGAACAAAAAAGAAGTCGAGGGTTCTTAGGCCGAATAAACTACATCGCACGGTTCATTGCACAATTAACGGATAAATGTACGCCCATCTTCAAGTTATTGCGAAAAAACCAATCGACAGCTTGGAACGATGAATGCCAACAAGCCTTCGAAAAGATCAAAATATGCCTAACTAATCCTCCAAGATCGATACCACCTGTGGAAGGGAGACCCCTAATTCTTTACCTATCGGCACTCGACGAATCCATGGGATGTGTGCTCTGGTCAACAAGATGATACCGGTAAGAAGGAACAAGCCATATATTACCTCGCAAAAAATTTCTAAACTATGAGACCCGTTATACACCACTCGAAAAAACATGTTGTGCATTGGTGTGGGCAACTCAACGCCTCCGACAATATATGGTCGACATACAACTTGGTTAATTTCCAAAATGGACCCAATCAAATACTTGTTTGAAAAACCCATCTTGACCGGGAGGATAGCTAGATGGCAAGTACTCCTCTCGAATTTGATATTGTTCATGTCACTCGGAAAGCTATCAAAGGCAGTCCTTTGCGTGACTACCCGGCATATGGGCCAACAGACGAATATCAATCTCTCCAAGACGATTTTCCAGATGAACATATAATGCATATCCAACATGAAGAGCTTAAAAATGATAAGTGGATCATGTTTTTCGATGGAGCTTCAAACTTACTGGGACATGGGATCGGAGCTATTTTAATATCGCCCGAAAAGAAGCATATCCCGATAACAGCCAGATTAACCTTCGACTGTACAAACAATATGGCAGAATATGAAGCCTGTGCTCTAGGTATTCAAGCGGCCTTAGATCACGGGGTAACCAAACTCAAAGTATTCGATGACTCATCCCTTGTTATTTACCAAACTCAAGGGTGAATGGGAAACTAGAAACTCCAAATTAATCCCTTATCCGGAGCATATCCGTAAGATGACTTCACAAATGGAAAACGTTAGTTTCGAGTATATCCCTCGGAGGATAACCAGATTGCGGATGCGTCGGCAACATTATCATCCATGTTCGCACTAGGGCAAGAACATGAGATGCCCATCATCCAAGTCAAAAGGCACGACAAACAAGCCTTTTGTATGATGGTGGATAATGAAAAAGATAAAGCCCCTTGGTATCAGGACATAAAGCGGTACTTGACAAAGGGTGAATACCCAGAGGGAATCAGTGACAATGATAAAAGGACCATTCGGAAAAGGGCTATAGGATTTATGTTGATAGGAGAAACCCTCTATAAAAAGAATTGTGATTCTACTTTGTTAAGATGCGTCAATCCCGAAGAAGCCCGAGATATTGATCAAAGAAATACATGAAGGAACCTTTGGGACTCATGCACCAGGGCATATCATGGCTAGGAAGATTCTCGAGAGCAGGATACTTTTGGTCCACAATGGAAAAAGATTGTTATCAGTATGCTAAAAAATGTCACAAGTGTCAAATACACGCAGATAATATACATGTTCCACCGATACCTCTCAACGTTATGGCTATCCCTTGGTCGTTCGCTATGTGGGGCATAGATGTCATCGGACCTATTGAGCCTAAGGCATCCAATGGTCACCGATTCATTTTGGTGGCCATTGATTATTTCACTAAGTGGGTAGAAGCTGCATCTTATGCACATGTGACTAGAAAAGTAGTGGTCACCTTTATTAAGAAAAATATCATATGTCGATACGGCATTCCACATCGTCTCATTACTGATAACGGGACCAATCTGAATAACAAAATGATGGAAGAGCTATGTTATGACTTCAAAATTCAACATCATAATTCTTCTCCTTATAGGCCTAAAATGAATGGCGCAGTGGAAGCAGCTAATAAAAACGTCAAGAAGATTGTTCAAAAGATGGTTAAAACTTATAAGGATTGGCATGAAAAGTTACCTTTTGCTCTTCATGGATATAGAACGTCTGTACGAACCTCAACAGGAGCCACTCCATTCTCCCTTGTATATGGAATGGAGGCCGTATTGCCAATAGAGGTCGAAATACCTTCCTTGCGAATTATTATGGAAGCGAAATTAACAGAAGCCGAATGGATTCAAAGTCGATACGATCAGTTAAACCTTATCGATGAAAAACGGCTGGATGCCATATGTCGTGGACAAGCCTATCAAAAGAAAATAAAAAAGGCTTATGACAAAAAGGTCCACCCTCATACTTATCAAGAAGGAGATTTAGTGATAAAGAAACTGCTCCCAGCCCAGAAGGATAAAATTGGAAAATGGGCGGCAAATTACAAAGGACCCTTTGTGGTCAAACGAGCTTTCTCAGGAGGGGCACTTATCCTCACTAATATGGATGGAGAGGAGCTTCGACACCCAATCAATTCTGACGCGGTAAAGAAATATTATGCTTAAAGACATTGCTCATGACTCGTCAGGAATGAAAACCCGCAAAGGGCATCCCTGGGCAAAAGATAGGGTCCATATTCCTCGCTAGGATACGTCCTAGGCAAAAAGAAGAGGTAAAAAAAAAAAAAAAAAAAAAGAGCAATGATTGCTTCAGTCGAAAACCGAAAGGCGGCTAAAGTAACATTCTTCCAGAAGCAAGCAGTCTGCATAGTTTTCACTCTGAGCTCAGGCATCTCAACTGAAGCAATTAGGAGAAACAGGGGGCAGATATCACAGATATGACTGTATAAGCCTAAACAGTACAGCCAACCCTGACCACCCATTCTTCTAGATACCTTTTGAAATCCTTCTGTAAAAGAAATAAAACTTTTGTTCATTTATAAATAAAATTCCCTTTCATTTCCTTTCTCTTGACCAAATATTATGGAAATGGCTCTTTATTGATAAATCATAAATATGCGCAAAGACTTTTAATCAAAGATCAAACATGCATCTAAAAAAGGGAAGCATAACAAAAAAGAAAGGCCTGCTAGTATATTCTTAGGTAAAAACCAGGGTAGCCTGCTAGATCGAAAATCCCAAAAAGAACGATCTAGGCAAAAGATAAGGCAACAACCCCCTAAGATATTCTAGGCAAAAATTAAGGCAGCCCGCTAGATCGAAAACCTGTAAAAGGCGGTCTAGGCAAAAGATAGGGCTAAAACCAAGAGATGGATAAAAGATGAGCCCATCATCATAGTCATAAAGAAGAAGCCCGTCAGCTTATTCATAAGAAGCCCACGGAAGAAGGCCAGTTACTTTTTAAACGCATAAAAAATAAACAAACATTAGATTACATCTAGAGCATCCACACACAAAGCAGTTGCATAATACGACTTTGTCAAAATCAAGAAAAAATAATTTTCTTCAAACAAGAATAAATAAACATACAAGGAGGATAGTCTCCATATTTGTGATTGGAAATAAAAGGCGCTAAAATCCAGCCTCTAAATAAAAATCAAAATCGCAAAAGGCGAAATCTAAACCACTTCAGCAAAATTGGCTCCAATCACCAACCTTCTACACCAATAAAAGAAGGTACATCAAAAACGGAAAAAGCCAATGGAAAAGCTTGATAATCCCCAAGCGGATCCTTGCCTACTCCGAAGGCAAAACAAAAATTACTCCATGACTCGAAGACATCACCGCAATAGTCATCAAGCACACTCATGCAAGAGTCTCCGTTGCATCCCCCAATGGAGAACAAGGACTACATAAGAGTCCATCAAAGAAAAAACAGAGTCAAAATCCCCACATCACTGGGGGACAACAAAAAGAAAGAAGAGAAGAGCCTTTCACCCTCTAACAAAGGCCACTGCATGAAAAAACCGAAAGAAATTTCCATCCACAGGAAGCCAATAAAATCCCCCCCCGGTGGATCACCAAAAAGAAAATTTTTCCCTAGTAAGCCTATCCGCAAAGGCAAATTACAAATCCACAGGGAGTTAAGCACCTAATATGAATATCCCCAGTGAAAGGCAAAACCTTCACTCCCAAGAATGCCTAGGCTCATTCAGAAACAAGCAAAGAGCCGATATCCCCGAGAAACGGGAAATCAACCTATGCAAGAGGCAATACAAGCACAAAGCTTTCAAAAAAGCATTCACCTACTCAGAGGTATTATCAAGAACAAATATCCTCAAGTAGAACATCAGCCTATCCAGAGGAAAGCCTTCGTCACTATTGAAGCACCCGCCTAATCAAGAGGCACAATCAAAAAATCAACGAATCCCCAGTAGATTCCCGCCTAATCAAGAGGCACAACAAAATCCCTAAGTGGATCTTCGCCTAATCAAGAGGCACAATCAAGAAGAGAATTCAAAAATCCCCAGAGGATTCCCGCCTGAAAAGAGGCAATCAACAAGAATCCCCGGCAAAGCCGGATGGCTAAAAAGAAAAAAGCCAAGAACAAAGAATCCCTGGCCAAGACCGGATGGCTAAAAAGCCAAAAACAACAAAAATCCCTGGTAAAACCGGATGACGACTAACGAAAAGTCAAAAACAAATATTCCCTACGGAATAGGCGCATGAACGAAAACAATAAGTCGCCAACACATCTCCAAAAATAGATAATCACAGGATTAACTACCAAAAAGTGCATCCCGAGAACCTTGCGAAAGGGGTTCGGACCAGGTGGGGGTAGGTACCCATCGAATCTTACGAACGGGATTCGGACTGGGGGGTAGGTACCCATCGAGCCTTGCAAAACGGGGTTCGGACCAGGTGGGGTAGGTACCCATCGAGCCTTGCGGAACGGGGTTCGGACCGGTGGGGGTAGGTACCCATCGAATCTTGCAGAACGGGATTCGGACTAGGTGGGGGTAGGTACCCATCGAGCCTTGCGGAACGGGGTTCGGACCGGGTGGGGGTAGGTACCCATCGAATCTTGCGTAACGGGATTCGGACTCGGGTGGGGGTAGGTACCCATCGAGCCTTGCGTAACGGGGTTCGGACCGGGTGGGGGTAGGTACCCATCGAGCCTTGCACAACGGGGTTCGGACCGGGTGGGGGTAGGTACCCATCGAGCCTTGCAGAACGGGGTTCGGACCGGTGGGGGTAGGTACCCATCGAGCCTTGCGAACGGGATTCGGACCTGGATGGGGGTAGGTACCCATCGAATCTTGCGAACGGGATTCGGACCCGGTGGGGGTAGGTACCCATCGAGCCTTGCGTAACGGGGTTCGGACCGGGTGGGGGTAGGTACCCATCGAATCTTGTAGAACGGGATTCGGACCAGGTGGGGGTAGGTACCCATCGAGCCTTGCGAACGGGGTTCGGACCGTGTGGGGGTAGGTACCCATCGAATCTTGCGAACGGGATTCGGACCGTGTGGGGGTAGGTACCCATCGAGCCTTGCGTAACGGGGTTCGGACCGGTGGGGGTAGGTACCCATCGAATCTTGCGAACGGGATTCGGACCCGGTGGGGGTAGGTACCCATCGAGCCTTGCGAACGGGGTTCGGACCGTGTGGGGGTAGGTACCCATCAAAACCTTGCGGAACAAGGTTCATACCAAGTGGGGGTAGGTACTCACTAAAGTCCAAGCAAAATGCAAACCCGTACCGGTGAGGGTAAGTACTCACCGTAGCCTTATAAAAGGAGGCTCAAACCAGATAGGGGTTGGTACCTATCAAAACACTTATCATCCGGAGGATCAACAAGAAACAACATCCGAAAGATAACCGGGCAAAAGGGTTAACTCCTTCCCCTACCAACTAATTTTGTCGGCATATTAAAACCGACGAATTAGTTAGGCAGGCGAAGGGGGGGCAGCTGTAGACCCCTAATTTTGCCCGGCCTCTCAAAATAAAAGCTAGAGGAATTTCACTCGAAGATAGAGTTCATCCGGCTTCCCAAAACCGAGAAGGACCTCCTACAACAAGACGGAGTTCACTCATTCACACAATAAAAGCCAAAAGAGACTTCCTACACAAAGACAAAGCTCGCCCGGCATCTTAATGAAGGTCAAGAAGACTTCCTATATGAAGATAAAGCTTCAACGGACACACATCGGCATCAATCTATGTCCGAAAAAGGAAAGGAAAGCTTCCCGGGGTCCCAGAACACGAAAACTGGACAAAACAGGCCGAGACCACGGTCCCAGAAGTGGGACGGCCGTCCCAACTGCCATTTTACAGTTGGGACGCGCGTCCCGAATGTGGGACGGCCGTCCCAGTCCAGACGGCCGTCCCAAAGTGCGCCAGCTGCGAAAAACTATAAATAGGAGGCTCATTTGCCACTTTTTCACACCACAGACACTCCAGAGAGCTCTGAAACACTTTAGAGCACTTGTCTACTTCTCTCCCTTTCTCGAATGATCTTTCCGATTGCCTTAAATAGGTAACAATCGGTTAAGGAATTATATTCCGGCATTTGATTCTTCTTTAAATTTTTAGTGGAGTCGATCTTGTATTGGTGAGGAGAGACTGTGTAGAGAGAGGGGTTGCCAAAACGCATCCTCACAGTTCGAGATTCTCAATATAAAGCTTGCTACGGAGGTTCTTTTCAATTCCCTTCTCTTTTATTGTTTTATTTATTGTTTTATTGTTTTATTTAGCTTTATTATGTCATGTAGAATAGGATCATGTAGATAGTCATTTTAATATCTCTTTTATTGCTTTATTTAGCTTTATTTATATAAATTATGTAGATAGTCATTTCAATATTATGCAATAAAATAGGGTAATCACGTAATTTCTCGAAATCTTCTCTTTAAATGAATTGATCTGTCATAGGGAACCCGAAAGGGGCGTTGTGGGGTGCTAACACCTTCCCCACACGTAACTAACTCCCTTACCCAACTCTGGTTATGACGGCCAAGTTGTTTATTTTATAAAATCAACGCCTTTCTTTCTTTTTTCCTTTTCCAATGTTTCTGGTCAAAATATTGGTGGCGACTCCATAAGAACCCCTTTTCGAAAACCTTGCTTTTATTAGAGGATAATTCAATTGTCTGACACCTCGGAAGCAATGAACACATTTTAAAACAAATACGCGAGTCTAAACCATCTTTTCGCGACCGCTTGCATAAACGTTTCGAGACGTCCTCCGACGTCGGAAAGGGACGGCGGCGACAAAATGTTTTTGAACCAGGTCCTATTTTCTACACAAAAAAAAAAAACCTTTAAATCGAGACGACCGTCCGGAATTCCCAGACCGCCATCTCGGTCTCTAGCAAGTCGGGACTGCCGTCTCGACTTGGCCAAAAACGAGACCGCCGTCCCGCTTGGCAAGACGGCCGTCTCGCTGAACACCAAAGTCGAGACCACCGTCTCGAGGTCCTAGACGGCCGTCTTGACGCGCGTAAAATCGAGACCGCCATCTCGACTTCCCGGACGGCGGTCCCGAATTTGGTTTTTCCCCTATAAATAGGGGAGGGGTTTTGGGGGTTCCTCACAACTCCCCTGCACTCCAACTCTCTGATCTCTAACTTCCAAGCACTTTTTCGCCAAAAATGTACCGTGAAAGTCAGACAAGGAAGAGAAGAGGTTCTACTGGCCCTAGCAGTTCCTCAGCACCTGCCCCTCAAGACCCCACTCAGCTCTCTCCAGCGCACCAGGCTCATCTTGAGCACATCAGGGGGTACACATGGCACCCCATGCTCAAGTTAGACTTTGCCATCCTTGCCGAATTTGGGTGGGAGGACGACGTCCGGGCAAACATTGACAGCATTGGATGGGGCTTCCTCCTACAGTCTCCACCCACCCATGTGTACCCCCAGGTGGTACTGGAGTTTCTTGCCTCCATCTCTTATGCCGAGACTCCCTCCATGATCCCAGGCCTATCACCAACGAAAATGGTGACATACTTTATGGGTGGGATGTATCGGACCACCACTCTGGACGAATTCAACGTGTCCATCGGATTCGTCCAGCCCAGGGACGTGCTAACCCGGGAATACCAGGAGGTCATCTGCGCACGCCCCATCAACCTCACTGCTGGCGAGATGTGGGAGGAGCTTACCAGGGCACCCACTTTGCCCACACTGATGAAGGGCTCAACACTCCCTCCGGCCCTCCGCATTTGCCACAAGCTGCTGGCGGGAACTATCCACGGAAGGAAGGAGAGCCAGGGAAAGGTAACACTCCCCGACCTCTTCGTCCTTTACTGCATGAGCCAGAGGCGCCGATGCAACCCTGGCTATTTCTTCCTGAAGGCCCTCACGGACTTCGGGAGCAGGCCAGTGGGAGTTGTCCTCATGGGCCCCCTCATCACCCCCCTGGCAGAGAAATGGGGGTGCAATGGCCGGGAAGAACTGGCCTCCAGCCTATGACTCGAGTCCATCAACGGGTCGATCCTGGTCAGCATGAGGATGCTGATGCGCCACGGGACCCAGCTGATCCTCCACCCATCGCTGGATTTCACCCTGGATCTTTAGGAAATCGTGGCAATGCGCAATCTCCCGACACCTCCCGAGTTCCAACAACAACAGTAGCAACAACAATAACAGCAGCAGTACACAGACGACTTTGCTGGCGTGAACCGTAAGGCAGGAGCAGATGTCCCTAAGGCAGGAGGCCTTCGACACAAGACTGGAGACGATATACCAGTACCAAGAGGGAATGAGGCAAGACTGGGAAACATTTCAGCAAGAATATCACGATGAAATCCGGGATCAAGTAGAGTTCCGGAGACATATGTATTGGCAATTTCCCTCCTACGGATCGTCTCCAGATGAGAGCCCACCTTCTTAGGGATAGTGCTCATAGAATAGGACTGCTGTAATAAAATCTTTGATAAATAAAATTTTATTCCATGCATCTTTTTGCTATCCCTTCCAAAACTCAGCGTAACCAAAAGAAGCTAAGAGTAAAAAGACTTATGCTCAAGAAAAAAGCCTAAATCCAAAAATCGCGAGAAAAAAAAAGAGATAAAACCGCGAGAAAAGGCAGGATTAAAAAACCTTGACCAACAAACCTCGACAACCAAGCAAGAGTCGAACAAAAAACAAATACTACCCGACCAACCAGCAAGAGTTGGATGGTCACCATCAAAAGATCAAAAAGAATCCCCAGCAACCAACAAGGCTGGATGAACACCAACAGAGTCCTCGGCACAGACAGGAAAACCACTCTCAAAAGGCAAAGACAAGAGGACACATCTCAACACCCGGCACATGAGCCACCTGAGCAGTAAGCCGCCACCACCACCAGTCCTACGCAGTGGACTGCGCTCAAGCCAGGATCAGTAAGTCGCAACTACCAGCCTGATGGGGGGTTCATACTCATCCAGTCCAACACACAGCGGACTACAACTACCAGCCTGATGGGGGGTTCATACTCATCCAGTCCAACACACAGCGGACTGCAACTACCAGCCTGATGGGGGATTTATACCCATCAACCGAAGGATCGGCTACCGTCAGAAGGAATATCCTGAGGTTCTACCACGTGTCAACCAAAGGGATCGACTACCGTCAGAAGGAGTATCCTGGAGGTGCATAACACAAATTTTCCCCAGAAGATCAACCGCTGCAAGACGGAGCATCCGAAGGGTAACCGGGCAAGAGGGTCAACTCCTTTACCTTCCAGTCAATCTTCTTGGCACAGCAGGCCAACGCCCGACTGGTCAGGTAAAGGTGGGGCAATTGTAGACCCCAAATCTTGCCCGGCCTCATAATAAAGACCAGAAGACCTTATATTCGAAGATGGATGAAGCCTAAGAAGCCACTAGGAGAGACTATTAGGCCTCATACTAGGATATGAGGGATTTTTGGCATAAAAATAAGGATTTTCGCCTTTTAGGGTCGAGACCGCCGTCTCGGATTCGGGACCGCAGTCTCGCCTTGCGAAAGTGGGTAAAAGCTTTATTTAGGCAATAGACATTAGGGCCATGTAGTCATAATTTTAAAATCCGCAAATAAAGGGTAAAAACATATTTTCACCGGTTTATTTATTCAAAGTAGCTAGCCCATCATAGGGAACCCGGAAGGGGCGTCGTAAGGGAACTAACACTTCCCTTACACGTAACTAACTCCCTTACCAAACTCTGGTTCTAATGACCAAAGTTGGTTTTTCGAAAACCAACGCCTTTTTACTCCTTTTTCGATGTTTCCGGTAAAAACATCGTTGGCGACTCCAAAAAGAACCCTTCAAAATTAGTTCTTGGTTTAGCCTGGTTATCGGAAAATCCAAGAGCGCCTTTTCGAAAACCTCGCCCCTAGGTTCAGCCCGGTTATCGGACAACCTAAAGGCGTTCACTAGTGGAAAAATAGCATTCTATGACGAGTTTTTATCACGGTCGTAGTCCACCCGTCATAGTATGTAGCGCGGTGGCAATTTTGTAATAAAATCATAAACTTTCTATGTCGGGTAAATTTAAACCGACATAGTAAGTGGAAAGTTCACTTTCTATGTCGGGTAAAACTTAACCGACATGGAAAGTTCACTTTCTATGTCGGTTAAAATTTACCCGACATAGAAAGTTCACTTTCTATGTCGGTTAAATTTTACCCGACATAGAAAGTGAACTTTCTATGTCGATTAAATTTTACCCGACATAGAAAGTGTATTTGATGACGGGTGTTAGGGCAACCGACATAATATCCTCTGTTTTACACCTGCCGCGACACTCCATTTCTCATTTCACCCATAGCAGAGCTCCCCGTTCTCTTTGTATCTTCTACGAACGTCTTCGCCTTTGTACGTTTCTCCCCACCCAGCTCTGCTCGTCACGCCACCTGCCAACTCTATACGTCGTGCCGCCTGCTGCTACTGTCGTTGGTGCCCGTCGCCTGTGTATGTTTCTCCCCACCCAGCTCTGCACGTCACGTCACATGCCACCTCTGTAGGTCTTCAAGAGGTAAGTTTTCATGCTTGCTTTAGCCATTGTAGGTTTACATTTTTTAATCTGGTATGTAATAATGTTGTCAAGAGATGGAAGTTCACGGGTGCCTTTAGCTAATTTAGAGACGTATTGTAAGTAGTTTAGTCATTTGAATGTGTTTCTGTAGGCATTCTTTCGTGATTTTGATTTTGAAAATTAGATTTGTATTATAATGTAGTTATTTCATTTTAAGTGAAAACTATCATCGCTTATGCTCACCCTAATGTGAGACAATACGGTTAGCCTTGATTGGAGTCAGTCCTGAAATGATCCATTGTAGGACAGAACTTCCTATTGAAAGATTAAAATATCCAATCACGTGACATCGCAATTTCAGCAAAACATGTTGGATGTTATCATCCTCAAACTATACTTATATGTTATGTTATGTGACAGAAGGTAACAATGGATCGGAGTTGGATCAATTATAGACGAACAACAAATGAATATGAGAGTGGAGTAGAACAATTCCTTGAATTTGCTAAGATGAATGTTCCGGATAATGATGGAAGATTCTATTACCCTTGTGTTAACTGCTTGAATGAGCGAAGATTACCGACTGAAGTTATTCGGGAACATGTTCTTTGTGATGGTTTCCTAAAGAGTTACATAAAGTGGACATGGCATGGTGAATTATTAAACATGCCAAGTGTAGAAGACAAAGAAGAAGTTGATCTAGAGATGGATGATCAGCTGGAGGAAATGATTCGTGAGCTTGGACAAGATGCCTTCCAACATACACATGTGTACGAGAAGTTGTCCAATGATGCAAAAAAGCCTTTGTACACAAATTGTACTAAGTTCACACGATTGTCGGCGATACTAAAATTGTTCAATGTGAAGGCAAATAATGGGTGGACTGATAAAAGTTTCACAGAATTGCTTGAGTTGTTGAGTGACATGCTCCCTGAAGGTAACACATTGCCAACCCGTAATTATGATGCTAAGAAGATATTGTGTCCAATGGGTATGGAGTACCAAAAAATTCATGCATGTCCGAATGATTGTGTGTTGTACAGGAAAGAATTTGAGAACTTTCACGAATGTCCACAATGCGGGGAATCACGATACAAGAAGAAGGATGGTGATTCTGACAATGATGTAATGAAGGGCACCCCGGCAAAAGTGTTATGGTATCTTCCTATTGTTCCAAGGTTGAAACGATTATTCACTAATGGAAATGATGCAAAGCTCACTAGATGGCATGCAGATAGTCATATTAAAGATGGTCAGTTGAGGCATCCAGCAGATGGATTGCAATGGAAAAAAATTGATTCCAGCTTCCAGAATTTTGGTAATGATCCAAGAAACATTAGGTTTGGACTTACTACAGATGGAATGAATCCATATGGAAATTTAAGTAGTAAACATAGTTCATGGCCTGTGGTGTTAGTTATTTACAACTTACCTTCGTGGTTGTGTCTGAAACGCAAGTACTTGATGCTATCTTTGATGATCTCGGGTCCCAGACAACCTGGAAATGACATTGATGTTTTTTTAAGCCCATTGGTTGAAGAGTTGAAGATGTTTTGGGAGGAAGGTGTTGATGTGTTTGATGGGTACACATGTGACTTATTCAAGTTGCGTGCAATGTTATTTTGTACAATTAATGACTTTCTAGCATATGGTAATTTGAGTGGCTACAGCACAAAGGGACATAAAGCTTGCCCGATATGTGAAGAAGACACATGTCACTATCAACTACAACATGGAAGGAAAACAGTGTACCTTGGACACCGAAGATTTCTTCCTTCAAACCATTCATATCATAAATTAAAAAAATCATTTAACGGGTGTCAAGAAAATGATGCAGCCCCGACACCTTTAAGTGGGGAAGAAGTATATCAACGAGCAAGTGCGATTTTGTGTGAGTTTGGAAAGACGCAAAAGAAAGCCACATGTATATGGAAGAAAATGTCAATCTTTTTTGTTCTTCCATATTGGAGGGTTCTTGATGTGAGGCATTGTATAGATGTCATGCATGTAGAGAAAAATGTGTGTGACAGTATCATCGGAACGCTCCTTAACATTTAAGGAAAAACAAAAGATGGTGTCAATGCTCGTTTGGACATGGTTGAAATGGGTATAAGAGAACAATTAGCTCCTCAACCTCATGGTAACCGAACATACTTGCCTCCAGCATGTCACACACTGTCTAAAAAAGAGAAAAGAAGTTTTTGTGAGTTTTTACGAGGTGTGAAGGTTCCATTTGGTTACTCTTCCAATGTGAAGAGACTTGTATCTATGAAAGATCTAAAATTGCTTGGGTTAAAATCTCATGATTGTCATGTATTGATGCAACAACTTCTACCTGTGGCTATTCGAGGTATCTTACCAGAGAATGTTAGATATTCCTTAACTCGATTATGCTTTTTTTTTTAATGCCATATGTAGTAAAGTTATGGACCCCGATGTTTTGGATCAGTTAGAGAATGAGGCTGCAGTCATATTATGTCAATTTGAGATGTACTTTCCTCCATCATTTTTTGATATTATGGTTCACTTGATTGTTCATCTAGCCAGGGAAGTTAGAATCTATGGTCCAGTTTTCTTACGATGGATGTACCCTATTGAGCGATACATGAAGATATTAAAAGGGTATGTGAAGAACCAATATCGTCCTGAAGCATCAATTGTTCAAAGATATATTGCAGAGGAAGCTATTGAGTTTTGCACACAATACTTATCAGAAGTTGAAGCTATAGGGTTACCTAAGACTCGTTACCATGGAATAGGTCTTGGTAGAGGAACTCGAGGTGCAAAAGTTGTGACAATGTGTCGAGATGAAGTACTTCAAGCACATTTGTACATATTGATTAATAGTGAAGAAGTCATCCCCTACTTAAGTTCTCATAAAGACATTGTGAAGCGAAATAATCCACGTATGCCTAAAAAGTGGGTGATCACTGAACACAACAAAAGCTTTTTGAAGTGGTTTAAACAACAAGTTGAAGGTGACAATACAGCTTCTGATACACTAAAGTGGCTAGCATGTGAGCCAAACTTTGATGTGATATGTTGGGGTGGGTATGATATAAATAACTATTCATTTTATACAAAGGGAGAAGATGAAATAAGCACAATGCAAGATAGTGGAGTCATGGTGGTGGTTGAATCAATGCATTTCTCGAGTTCAAAGGATAAATATCCGATAACGGCGTCAATGGGCTACTTTAGTGTAGTTGAAGAGCTTTGGGTAATAGATTACACGATATTCAGAGTACCTATTTTTAAATGTAAGTGGGTTGATTTTAATACTGGCATCTTCACCGATGATCTTGGATTTACCTTGGTTAACCTTGAAAATACTCGTTATACCGAAGAACCATTTATCATGGCATCTCAGGCAAAACAAGTGTTTTATGTCACTGATCCCGCTAACAAAGGATGGTCAATGGTTCTACAAGGAAAACCCATGGATACTTCTCATGAGAATGATGAATTAGTACTTGATATACCAGAGACACCATGTTTCTCTTCAAATATGCCAAACTTGAGTGTTAATGTAGAAATAGATGATGTGCATGCCACACGTTATGACCATATGGAAGGATTTTGGGAGAATGTTCCAACTTGATAATGTATGCACTTTTTTTAATGTATTATTTTTTAATGTATGCACTTTTTTGTTTATCTTCAGTCATATTGTCTAAATTAATAACTATTATTTTTTTCTTTGAACACGGATATGGCAGATTCATCCGGTACCCCTCCTCCTACACAGTCCCCCCTCCTACACAAGGTGGTGATCGAGTCAGCCGTCTACCAGGAAAAAGGGTAGGCGTGCTACACGGTTGAGGGACTTGAATATCGAGTCGTAGCTCCGATCAGAAATTGCCTATCCAGTTTGACATGCAAACAGGTAGAGCCACAGAGAGAGCACAGTGCTAGATTCACTAGCTATGTGGCCTTGCTTGGGAGAAGCAAGGTTAGTATTCTTATTGAGGATTGGGACCACGTTCCGGAGACATCGAAGACGCAGATTTGGCGAGTATCCTGGTACCTACTCTTATTGAGCATTTAACATGTATATATATTTAACTTTTTGGGAACTTCATGTTATTTTTATTGTGTAGGTCACATATGATGTCCCTAACACCACTTTGTTGAGGACAAAGTGGATCTCATATGCTGGGGAACGCTGGAGAGGTTTTAAGAGTGATCTGACTAGTCAATACATATATGGGGCATTGAGCAACAAGAACCCATGTGACCAGTATCAGTTTTTGGATGAGAAGACATGGTAGACATTTCGGACTCAGCGTTTAGACGCTAAGTTTCAGGTTAGCACATTTGTCATTTGTTTGTAGTCATTTTTTTTAAATAGAGGTTTTAAATCTGGTATTTAACATGGAATGCAATAGGCCAAGCGGCAGAAGGCACAATATATTCAGAGAAAGAATATCCATCCCCACAGGTTGTCTCGTGGGGTTTATGAGAAATTGGAGGAGAAGATGATGAAGGAGACATCTTCAAGTCATCCTTCAGATGAGTGAGTTGTGAGTGCTGTCACTCGCCCTTCACGCCATGATAAATGGAAGAGAGCTCGCCAAAACTCATCAGGGAATTACTTATCTGAGCAAACTAATGTTGTAGCTCAACATATTGTAAGTAGCATATCCTAAACTAATTATATATGTTATACTATAATAGGCATATGTATTTGGTAAAAAATCCTTCCTTTGTGTTGTAGGATGAGTTGGTTGAGCAGAGCACTCAGGGATCATTCCACCCACATGGCCGTCAAGATATATTGGCAGTGGCCATTGGTACCCCAGAGCATCCTGGACGTGTTCGTGCTGCCAGACGAGGGGTGGGCATCAGACAGTACTTTGGTGCCCCATCCGTGGCAACTCCTACTTTGAGGCATCTGAATGAGTTGGAGTTTGAGTCCCTCAAACAACAAATTAGGAAGGAGATTCAAGATGAGGTGTACTCTGACTTGAAGGCAGAGTTATTGAGCTCAATGCGAGCAGAGTTGGCATCTTTGTCCTCTCAACCTTCTGTCCCCGCACGAGAGGCATCCCCGATTCATGTCAGCACAAAGGAGAGTTGTGATGCTCCTAATAGAGGGGCAGAGGTTGCTCCTATTGACACTGCTGACTGTGAGGTGTATGTTGCGGGTCCTCCCGAGCATTTGGTGGCATACGGTATGTATTATATCTTTGACATGTATTTGGTACACTGTTAAGCATTATATAGTCTAAAATATTTTATCATTTGTTTACCTTAGGGAAAATGTATGCATTGGGGTCAACCATCCACCACCAGTGTATTGGACATGATATGATAAGAGTGGTGGTTGTAGATGTTCGGGATGCTGCTGCCCCAATCCCTATTCCCACTGAAGAGGTTCAAACAGTGGGACAGGCACCTGGAAATTTTATCTTATGGCCAGTTTCATTAACAAGACCCATCCCAACACATGCACAGGTTGTGTCATGCATTTATCCCTTTTACTTATTATATTTTGATAGGTTGATGTATATTAATGTTATTTATTTTTGGTACTTGTATAGAAAGAGGCTGAAAAAGCAAAGGAAGTTGTGCATGAATCACCACCACCACCGACTGCTTTACAGCGACTCGGTGCACTAGCAGCGACTATCGGGACCACTCCCATACAGTTAGATATGCCACCTGAAGTCGTATGCAGGACCCAGACGATCCCTTTGTTCTTACTCCAAAGGGATATTTTTTATCTTCTCGCTGGTATGATATGCTATGTGTATCAGCGTTGCAGCTTTGGGAATTGTAAGTATATTTACATATTTTTTATATTCTCACTGGTACATTATTTTATAACTTTATTTATTTACAATGTTGAAGGTATTTACATCGTTTGTGTGTTGAGAGGAAGATTGCCTTTATCTATGGATTTGTTGACCTTGTTGCCATTCAGTCCGTTGGGAATAAAGCTGAAGAGGTGCAAACGTACTTAATAGAGACATTTCAAAATGGGGGAAAAGAAGTCTACTTAGCACCTTACTTGCATCAGTAAGTATACATCTTATAAATTAATGCACATTTATGTAAAACTGAAATTTTACTAATATTATTTCAACGTGCAGGGGTCATTGGCAGCTCATAATCATTGTTCCTCGGCAATTTGTTGTGATTCTCTTGTGTTCATTACACAAGAAACCAAATGATTTGGATATTAGAAAGCACATAGACGCGTAAGTTTGGTTTTTTTAATTGATTTTTTAATTGTTGTATCATATGTGCACTTACACCAAAATTATTTGTCCTTTTGTAGAGCTTTGGAAGCTCACCTAAGGTTGCAATGCCTTCCATCTCATGCTAGAAAGAAGTTGACGTATATTGCACCAAAGGTGACCAAACACCTCTCACTGTTGTTCAATTTGTCATTTAAAGTTAATCTGACATGTATTTAACTTGTAGTGTCCATGCCAACCGGGAAGCCATGAGTGCGGGTATTATGTGATGAAGCACATGCACACCATCGTAGCCAAAAATATTATTGGCTCATGGAGGGAGGTAAATATACTATAATTAAGTCAAATATGCCAATTATGTAAATGGTTTCTAATCTGAAATGTTTCAATATGTAGGAATTTACAGACTCATCTCCAATGAAGATTGAAGTGTTAGACGATATTAGAGAGCAGTGGGCTTCTTTCCTTTTATGTATTCAATCTTCATAGCAAATTTGACTTGTAACAATTTTGATTGAATTGATTTAAGTTAGCAAATTTACATTCGTTTAAGTAAATGAACTGTCTGGAACTGAGGTACATATATTGATTTCAATATGTTTCATATGTACATATCATGCCGGAACTATATATGAACTGTGCATATCTGTCTGTACAAGTGTTTGGATCTGTGAATATTTGTGCTGGAACTGTGATGAATAGGCAGGTCTACTCGAAGAAAGGTAGCATCCGTGAAGAAAATGCGAGATCTTGTAAAAAAATAACACTTTCTACGTCGGTTATGTCATTACCCGACGTAGAAAGTACTTTATACGTCGGTTAATGACATAACCGACGTAGAAAGTTTAACATTTTATGTCGGCTATAGGCATAACCGACATTGATAACACATACAATCACGGTTACGTTAACCGATATAGATCTCGGGGTTATAGAAAGTTAGAAAGTAAGACTTTCTATGTCGGTTATCAGTGTTAACCGACATAGAAAGTAATATGACAGGTCAGAATCAGTTATGATCGATCAGAATAGCTCTATGACCGATCAGAACTAGTTATGACCAATCAGAATAGCTCATAGAAAGTAAGTCTTTCTACGTCGGTTCCCTGACTAACCGACGTACTACGTCGGTTAGTCAGGGAACCGACGTAGAAAGACTTACTTTCTATGACCCCCGTATCTATGTCGCCGCTTTAACCGACGTAGAAAGCCCATTTTAACCAACGTAAAAATCCTTTTCTACAGTAGTGGTTGTAACCACACCAATAAAAAACACGAAAATTGGAAAGTCGAAACCATCGCGTCGCTCGGACCGCCTCGTTTTGACGGCGGCGACAGGGCCCTTCATCATAATCATAAAAAGTCCAGCAGGAGAATGTCAGTCGCTTCTCTAGATGCATTGATCAAAAAGAATAAATTGCATTTAGGGCATCCACGCACAAGTAGTCGCACAAAACGACTTTGTCAAGATAAAAAATGAAAGAAATAAAAATCACTTCAGATAAATTACAAAAATGAAAAGCATTCATGCATATAAGGAGACTAGCTCCATGTTTGTGATTGAAAACAGGATCACCAAGACTGAGTCTCCAAATAATGCCCTCAAGGAAGTGGAGCAAGTCGTCAATCAAGCGACTCAGCAGAATAAGAGCTTCTAAAAATCAAGAGCTCCAGCTACCATCTATCTACCTAGAAAAGAAGGCACAATAAAGTAATAAGTCTCCAAACATTGCTCTCCCTCAAGAAAGAAGAGCGAGTTGTCATAAGAAGCTTCCAGAAGCCAAAGCTCCAGTCATCATTCTTCTACCCAATAAAAGAGGGCACAATCATCAGATATGATAAAAGAAAAGCCGATGGAAAGGCTTAGTCATCCCCTAGAGGTTCCCTGCCTACTCCGAAGGCAAAACAAAAATACTCTTCACGACTCAGCATTACCACCACATGAGTCATCGAGCACACTCAACCAAATCTCCGCCACATTTCCCAATGAAGAATAAAGGCTCCAAGAGCACATCATCATCAACAGTCAAAAGAGTCCAAATCTCTATACCAACAAGGGCTCAACAAAAAAGGAAAAAAAAGAAGAAAACTCTTGCATCCCCAGCGGATGTCCAAAAGAAAGGGCTGCAATAGAGAAGGCCGAATAAATATCCCCAAGTGGATCTCCAAAAAAAAAAATCTACAAAAAGAAGGAATCAGAAATTCCCATCCCCTAGTGGAATAAGAGCTTCACAAGTTTAGCTCACATCAACATCAATCAAGGAATCAAGACTCCATCCCTAGAAAAGAAAAATCAAATCCCTAGGGAGTCAACTAATTCCCTGGTGGATCACCAAAGAAAGAAACTTCATCCCTAGTGGACCTCCCATTAAGAAGGAAAAAAGCCAGCATAATAAAAGGATACTAAAAAGTAAAAAGGCTTACGCATTATCCCGTAAAAGCCAAATTTCAAATCGTGAAAAAAAGAGATAAATCACAGAAAAAGGTGAAATCAAATGAAAATCCTTGCTTCCTAAGTGGGTCACCTCAGAAAAAGAAAAAAATCAACGAAAAAGAAGGAATCGGAAAATCCCAACAAAACAAGAGTATCGGCAAAGCCAGCTCATACCAACAACATCCAACAAGGAGTCAAAACTCCATTCCCTCAGGGGGAAAATCAAAATTAGATCCCCGGGAAGGAAATTAATTCCCCGGTGGATCACCAAAAAGAGAAAGATCATCCCAGTGAGCCTACTGCAAAGGAAAAACTCCATATGCATAGGCAAGACCTGGCAAGCAAGAGCCAGCATCCCCATATCAGCCTAGTCAAAGGAAAAGCAAATGAAACCAAAAGTCTTCACTTCCGATGAAGCATCTGCCTACTCAGAGGCATTACCAGAAACTCAATGGAGTATCTGCCTGCTCAGAGGCACCATCAAAATCAGCAAATTTTCAATAGGATATCCGCCTACTCAAGAGGCATCACCCAGATCAACAAATCCCCAGAGGATTCCTGCCTACCTAAGAGGCACTCATCAAAAATCCCCGACAACCAGCAAAGTCGGATGACAAATACTAAAAGATCAAAACAAAGAATCCCCAGCAATCAACAAGTTGGATGACTATCGGAAAAGCCAAAAAACAAATAATCCCTGGCACACTGGAATACTTTACCAGAGAGGTCTAAAACCATTTACCAAAACAGAAATCATTCCCCATGGAATACCGGTGCATGAGCTAGAGCAGTAAGTCGCCACCACAGCCAAAGGATCAGCTACCGTCAGAAGGAGCATCCGGAGGCACTTAACCAGATGAGGGTTTGTACTCGTCAACCAAGGGGTCAGCTACCGCATCAAAGGAGCATCCTAAGGTTTCCCAACTGGCGCATGAGCTAGAGCAGTAAGCCGCCACCACCAGTAGTCCTACAAAGTGGACTCAACACCAGATGGGGGTGTGTACTCATCAGGCCTTACAAAAGGGGGCTTACTAGACGGGGGTTCATACTCGTCAAACACCAGATGGGGGTGTATACTCATCAAGCCTTACAAAAGGGGGCTTACTAGACAGGGGTTCATACTCGTCAAACCAGATGGGGGTTCATACTCATCAACCGAAGGGATCAACTACCATCAGAAGGAGCATCTTGGAGGCGCACAACACACTTTTCCGCAGAAGATCAACCGCCGCAAGACAGAACATCCGAAGGGTAACCGAGAAAGAGGGTCAACTCCTTTACCCTTCAGTCGATCTTCTTGGCACAACTAGCCAACAGTCGACTAGCCAGGTAAAGGGGGGGCAGCTGTAGACCCCAAATCTTTCCCGACCTCAAAATAAGAGCAGAAGACCTACTATTTGAAGATGGACGAAGCCTAAAAAGTCACTAGGAGAGGCTATTAGGCCCCATGTTAGGGTAGGAAGGATTTTCTATACAAAAATAAGGATTTTCGCCTTTAGGATTCGAGACCGCCATCTCGCTGAATGGCAAAGTCGAGACCGCCGTCTCGTTTGGCGAGATGGCCGTCTCGCCACTTGCCAATGGCGAGACCCCCTTCCCGTTTGGCGAGAAGGCCTTCTCGCCACTTGGCAAATCGAGACCACCGTCTCGCCAAATGAGGTCGTTGTCTCGCCATTGATTCAAGGCGAGACCGCTGTCCCAAATGGCGAGACTGCCATCTCGACCTTGCCAGTCGAGACTGTCGTCTCGTCCTGACAGGCACGAATCCCTATAAATAGTGAGTGCTCCCCCTTTCATTTCACATAGTTCTTCCACTTTCCCTTCTACACTTTCTTCAAATTCTCCTCCAATAGCCCCTCCGAAGCATTTCTGGAGTTTCTGAGTGTCTTAGAGAGCTTTTTATAGCGTTTTCAAGAGATTTCCGGCATTGTAAGAGCGAAGGGCTGCCAAAATGCACCCTATTTTCAAGAGAATTAATCAAAAAGCTTGCTTCAGAGGTTTCTTCACTCTCTCCCTCTCTTTTACTGTCTTTATTTTCATAATTAAATTGCGTAATAGACATTAGGGCCATGTAGTCATTATCTTAATTCCACGAATAAAAGGGTAAAAACGTCTTTTCAAAAGTTTATCTATAAAATAATTGGCCCATCATAGGGAACCCAAAAGGGGTGTCATAAGGGAACTAACACTTCCCTTACACGTAACTAACTCCCTTACCCAACTCTGGTTTTAACGACCAAAGTTGGTTTTCGAAAACCAACGCCTTTTTTTTCTCCTTTTTCGATGTTTCCGGTAAAAACATCGGTGGAGACTCAATAAGAACCCTTTCAAACTTGTTCTTAGGTCAGCCCGATTATCGGACGACCTAAGAACACGTTTTCGAAAACCTCGCCCTTGGGTTCAGCCCGGTTATCGGACGACCTAAAGGCGTTGTAACATCACCCATAAAAATGCAAAAAATTGGAAAGTCGGAACCATCATGTCGCTCCAACATCCTCTTTTTGATGGCGGCGACATGCAGTAAAACGAATTTTAAAATATTTAAAAGGAACTACAGGATTTGGATTATGGTATCCATCTGACGCTTCTCCTAGTTTAATAGGATATTCTGATACTAATTATGGAGGATGTAAAATAGATAGAAAGAGTACTGGTGGAACATGTCATATGTTAGGATCATCCTTAGTGTCTTGGCATTCTAAGAGACAAGCATGTGTTGTTTTATCTACTACTGAAGCTGAATATATTGTAGCTGGTAATTGCTGTGCTCAAATTTTATGGATGAAGCAACAATTAGAAGACTATAGTATCTTTCTAAGTAATATTCTTTTAATGTGTGATAATACAAGTGCTATCAATCTCGCAAAGAATCCTGTTATGCATTCTAGAACTAAACATATTGAGATTAGGCATTACTTTTTAAGAGATCATATTTCCAAAGGAAATTGTCAAATTGAGTATATAGACACAAAACGTCAATTAGCAGATATATTTACCAAACCTCTTCCAAAGGATACATTCTATGAACTTAGAAGAGACTTCGGAATATTAGCAATAGCCTAAATTATGCTTAACTGATCAATTTTTGCATTTTGTACTGTAATAATCGATTATATAGGGATTTAATCGATTATCATGTGTCTAAACCTTGAAAAAATTGATGATTTCTCTGGAATAATCGATTATTTTGGGAAATAATCGATTATCTGCACCAAAAATGACCAAAATCAGAAATTTCTCTCTGGAATAATCGATTATTTGAAGAAATAATCGATTATCTGCATCACAATGACTATTTAATTGATTATCAGAACTAATTAATCGATTATCCTGTGCACTTGAAGGTTTAATCGATTATCAGAACCAATTAATCGATTATTCTGCTTTGTTTTTGATAAACTAGTCGTTTGTAACGACTATTTTTGCTTTAGTTATCCCAAATCTAGTCGTTTATGACCGTTATGATGTTTCTCTATATATAGGAAGGCTCCAATTCACATCTACACTCCTCCAAAACTTGAATCAAAGCATTCTTGAATCATTCAAGCTCTCTTGTTTCCCCAAAGCCTCACTTGCTTTCAAATTTCCTTATATTCCTTTCCTTTCATTCTAAATGGCTTCATTCTCTCGTAGAACGATTCCCACAAGGAGAAGATCAGCTCCAACTTCTCATCCTCGCCCAAATTTTCTTGAAGGGTGGATTTCGGATGATGAAGGAAGACAAGAATTCCTAAATTTATGGAAAGAAAAAGTTATTATCACTCCGAAATTTATTATAGGAAATCAGTTCATAAATAGGGGTTTCAATTTTCCTAATCTTCTTGAGCAACAAGGTGTTCTTCCATTCATAGAAATGCAAGGTACTTACTACCCAAATTTAGTTAGGGTCTTCTATTCACGCTTTAAATATAGAGATCATATCACCACTTCTAGAGTCAAGGGTGTGACCATCATCCTTGATGATGATATATGGGAAAATGTTGCTCATTTTTCTATAACGGATGATGCTATAAATGTTCTAGCGGATTTAGATTATTTTAATCGCATTTTAGCATACCATTCTTTTCTTCGAAATCCTGTTATGGAAATCGGGTGACTACTATTGGCCGAACCATAAAAGAAAGAAGAACACATGTTGTTGCATCTCATTGTATAGATTCTGTGTCCTCAAGCAACCAATCATGCACAATGTTCATCTATTGATCTTCGCATTATTCATGCCATCATGAATAATGAGCCAATTGATTGGGGTAGTCTTGTCACTATGACCATGCTTAAAGCTAAGTGTCATCCAACCTTTAAAATCCCATATGCTCTTCTTATTTCTCGTATCTTAGAATACAAGGGAGTAAATGTTGAAGGAGAGCAAAAGACCTGGACGTTAAATTCAAATCGAATGCTTGACAGTACATTCACTCAACTACAAATGGTGTGTGTAAATGGAATTTACGTTCACAAAGATGATGCTTCCAACATGGCTGAAGATGTTCAAGATTCTGATGAAGATATGCTTGCTGCTGAAATGCCTGCTGAAAACATTCATACTGCTGGGACGTCGTCTGCTCAAGAGTTCTTCTCTATCTCTCAAGAACGACATCAGGAAATTATTCGATGTATTTTGGATGTAGATGATAGGTGTAGACCCCAAATCTTTCCCGGCCTCAAAATAAAGAGCAGAAGACCTCCTATTCGAATATTGACAGAGCCTAAAAAGCAACTAGGAGAGACTATTAGGCCCCATATTAGAGTAGGAAGACTTTTCTATACAAAAAATTAGGATTTTCACCTCTAGGGGTTGAGACCGCCATCTCACTTTTCGGGGCCGTCGTCTCGACCAATGGCAAGTCGAGACGACCGTCTCATTTGGCGAGACGGTCGTCTCGCCACTTGCCATTGGCGAGACCACCCTCCCGTTTGGCGAGACAGCCCTCTCGCCATTTGGCAAGTCGATACCGCCGTCTCGCCAAACGAGACGGCGGTCTCGCCACTTATCAAAGTCGAGACTGCTGTCTCGAATGTCGAGATGACCGTCTCGACCTTGCCAAGCGAGACGGGCGTCTCGACCTGACAGGTGCGAATCCCTATAAATAGGGAGCATTCTCCCCTTCATTTCACATAGCTCTTCCACCTTTCCTTCTGTAATTTCTCAAAATTCTTCTTTTAGAGCCCCTCCGAAGCATTTCTGAAGTTTTTGTGTGTTTAAGAGAGTTTTTATAGCATTTTCAAGAGAAATTTCGACGTTGTAAGAGCGAAAGGCTGCAAAAACGCACCCTAAAGAATTAATGAAAGCTTGCTTTGAAGGTTTCTTCATTCTCCCTCTCTCTCTTTTATCGCTTTATTATTTATATATGCGTTAATTAGGGCCATGTAGTCATCATTTTTTATTCCGCAAATAAAAGGGTAAAGGCGTCATTTCAAAAAGTTTATTTATAAAGTAACCGGCCCATCATAGGGTGTTAGAAAAGTAGTTTTAAATCAAGAGGGGGGGTGAATTGATTTTTGAAAGTTTTTCGCAATACACAGATTATCTAATTCGAAAATTAAGATTACTTATCAATTCACAAATCACAAAGCAATCAAACAGTTTAAGTGCAGCAGCAGAAATTAAAGAGAGAAAGGTTAGGAAAGATTTCACCGGTAATTTTATACTGGTTCACCCAATACCAGGGCTACGTCCAGTCTCCAGCCAAATTCCAGTTGGGTTCCACTAGAATAGATGTTTTACAGACTCACCCTCTTACACCTATTCTAACTCTCCACCAAGAACCAAATTCCAGCTCTTGGAAACCTCCGCAACCAAATTCCAGACTGCGAGAGAAACCAGAGTGCCCAAATTCCAGGCACCACACACAAGAACCAAATTCCAGCTCTTGCTTTAACCTTTCCACCAAGAACCAAATTCCAGTTCTTGGCAACTTTCTACAACAGCTGCAGAAAACTTGTACCCAAATTCCAGGTACAAAACAAGTACAAAAGAATGAATAGAAATTTAAAAGAAGAAACAAAGAAAGCTCAAACCGGATTACACCAATCCACGGTCAGTTTCTTCTTCAAAGAAATGCAAAGTGCCTCAAGAAAGATTTCAAAAGAAGTTCACAAAAACAGTTGTGTATCTTTCTTGAAAAATGCTAATAGTTGTTTGTATTGATTGCTTGAATTGTGTAAAAGCTGATGTATGATCTATATCTCAAAGTTTCAAGCAAATCTGTTTATAAAAGAGTATTTTCAAATCTGCTGCATTAATTAATCTGTTGAAAGTTTGTTTTAATCTGTTGAAATAGCCGTTACAATCTGTTAAAAGTCCTTTCAACCCATTAATGCGTTCTTGATCTTTAACAGAAAATGTTTTAGTTGATACGACCACGTTTTTATCAGTTAAAACGTTTTACAAACATTTTCTAAGTATAAAACAATCGATTGAATCACGTATTAATCGATTGATTTGTTTAAAAACCTTCTTATAAAACTTTCCAAGTTATTTTAACTGATATAAAGTCGTTTCAATCGATTAAAAATCTGCACATATATTTTCAAGTCATTTTAATCGATTGAAAGTTCGTTTTAATCGATTGAAAAGATTTTCTAAGTTATTTTAATCGATTGAAATGCGTTTTAATCGATTGAAATATGTCTGATCGGTCATAATTCAATTCTGATCGATCATAACCAACTCTGATCGGTCATAATCTCATTCTGATCGATCATATTGACATCCAAAGTGATTTTAATCGATTGAAACGTGTTTTAATCGATTAAAATAATTCTAATCGCTCATATTTAAGATCTGATCGATTATATTGCATTCTGACCTATTATATTCGAATTCTAATCGGTCATAAAGAGTTTTAATCGATTAAAAGAAGTTTGTATCGATTAAAATATTGTAAAAACACTTTTTAAAACATTCTAAGTGTTTTAAATTGATTCTTTCAAACCTTTATCAGTTAATAACTTGTTTAAGAAAATTCTTTGCCAAAATGCTTTTGTTTTTTTATTTGTTTAAAACTATTTTTGAGGCATTTTGCAAATTGAGTGAAGAAGCTTTATGCAGTGGAAAAGGTAAAGTGGTTTTACCTAAGCTTTCTGTTAAGACACACTAAGTCTTCAGCTCCTTTGTTCTGAGTGACTTGTTTGACTGCTGCAGAGTTGACCCTTGACTTTATCTTTGACTTCATCAAATCAATGAGATCTTTGCTAGGATCACTTTCATAGGGAACCCGAAAGGGGCGTCGTAAGGAAGCTAATACCTCCCTTACACGTAACTAACTCCCTTACCCAACTCTGGTTTTAATGACCAAAGTTGGTTTTTCTTAAAAAACCAACGCCTTTTTCTTTCCTTTTTCGATGTTTCTGGTAAAAACATCGGTGGCGACTCCATAAGAACCCTTTCAAATTTGTTCTTAGGTCAGCTCGGTTATCGGACGACCTAAGAATACCCTTTTGAAAACCTCACCCTTAGGTTTAGCCCAGTTATCGGACAACCTAAAGGCGTTGTAACCTCACTCACAAAAACGTGAAAAATGGAAAGTCGAAACCATAACGTCGCTCCGACCGCCTCTTTTGACGACAGCGACAGATGGTGACTCCACTGGGGAAGCCTAGAGAGTTAATCCCATTTACTGATGGGCCAGTTTAATAAATAAACTCAGAAATTTCGCTTTTACCCTACCTTGTATTATAACATGCTTTAATTGCTTGACTTTAATAACTCTTGTTTATTTATTTTTACGCAATTGTTTGATATAAAAATTGTACACACAACCTTTGCACACAACAATTCCCTCTATACCCAGGGGCAAGTGAGAAATCCATAGGGAGTGGGTGGCAAGTATGGTTTGCCGTAGTCAGGGCCATGTGCCCACCGGTATGATCGGAAACCACCACTCAAGGTGATAACCTTCCTCTTTTGGCACAAAGACTGACTATGGCCTTAGTGCTAAGCATGGTCGGAAGGCTGGAGAGTGGGGACCCTATAATGGGGGCTCCTTGGGGGCCTAAGCCTTGGTGAGAGCAGTTAGAACCTACCCTTGCCAATGCACTTTTCTGCTGGAAAACCCTACCTCGTGATTAAAAATGACTTCTCACGTGTTCGCGGATGAGTGAATTGTATGTGAATTTGTTTGTTGCATTTGATTACATAGCATAACTGTAGACCCCAAATCTTGCCCGGCCTCCAAATAAAGACCAGAAGACCTCCTTTTCGAAGATGGATGAAGCCTAAAAAGCCACTAGGAGAGACTATTAGGCCCCCATACTAGGATAGGAAGGATTTTCTGCACAAAAAATAACTTTTCTCGCCTCTTTGGGACGAGACCGCCGTCTCGAAATCGAGACCGCCGTCTCGTTTGATGAGACGGCGGTCTCGCCACCTGCGAATGGCAAGACGGCGGTCTCGCTTCCCTAGACGGCAGTCTCGCCACCTGCGAATGGCGAGATGGCGGTCTCGTTTGGCGAGACGGCGGTCTCACCATCCGCGCAGGACGAGACAACAGTCTCGTTGGGCGAGACGGCGGTCTCGACCCTGTCAGACGAGAACGGCGGTCTCGCCACTGACAGGCGCGAAAACCTATAAATAGGGGTCCTCCCCCCATCATTTCCACACAACACAAGCTTCTAGCTCTGCCTTCTCTCTAAAAACTTCTCTCTAGAATCCCTCCGACGCATTTCCGGAGTTTTTGAGTGTATTTGAGAGCGTTTTTCGGCGTTTAGAAGAGTTTCAGACGTCTTGTAGAGTGAAGGGCTGCCAAAAAGCACCCTCTTTTTAAATAGAAATAACAAAGAAAGCTTGCTTCGGAGGTTCAAATTCTCCCTCTCTACTTTTTAATGCTTTAATTTAAATTATGCAATAAATTAGGGCCATGTAGTCATCATTTTAAATTCCGCACAATAAAAAAGGGCAAAAGCATATTTTCAGGTTTATTTATTAACAATAAAAGCTGGCCTATCATAGGGAACCCGAAAGGGGCGTAGTAAAGGAACTAATACTTCCTTTACCACGTAACTAACTCCCTTACCCAACTCTGGATCTAATGACCAAAGTTGGTTTTCGAAAACCAACACCTTTCAAAAACCTTTCCCGATGTTTTCGGTAAAAACATCGGTGGCGACTCCATAGAACCCAAAATAAATAAGTCCTTGGGTTAGCCTGGTCATCGGACAACCCAAGGACACCTTTCAAAAACCTCGCCCCTAGGTTAGCCCGGTTATCGGACAACCTAAAGGCGTTGTAACCACCAATAAAAAATGCGAAAAACAAAAGGGTCGAAAAAACCATTGCGTCGCTCCGACCGACCTTCTCTTTTGAGACGGCGGCGACAGATGGCGACTCCACTAGGGAAGCCTCGAGAGTTGATCCCATTTAGTGATGGGCCGGCTTAAATAATAAATAAACCAAGAAAATAACACTTTTGTCCTTAACTTGTATTATAACATGTTTTAATGTTTGGCTTTAATAAATTGTTGTTTGTTTATACTTACGCAATTGCTTGAAATATAAACTGCACACAATCCCTTGCACACAGCAGTTCCCCCTATACCCGGGGGCAAGTGAGATAACCATAGGGAGTGGGTGGCAGGTACGGTTCGCTGTAGTGAGGGCCTTGAGCCCACCAGTGTGATCGGAAACCACCACTCAAGGTGATAACCTTCCTCTTTTGGCAACAAGACTGACTACGGCCTTAGTGCTAAGAATGGTCGGACGGCTGGAGAGTGGGGACCCTATAATGGGGGCACCTTGGGGGCCTTAGCCTGGTGAGAAAAGTTAGAACCAACCCTTGCCAATGCACTTTTCTGTAGGAAAACCCTACCTCGTAAAAACGAAATCTCGCCTGTTCGGGGATGATCGAATTGTGTGTGCATATGTTTGTTGCATTTGTCTGTTGCATAGCATAAACAAACAACAAAACAACAAAAACCAAAATATATTTTTCACAAATAAACACCCTTATCTTGGACAGTCTGCCTTTTAGCTAGCCTGGTTTCAGGTTCTTTGTAAGCTAAGTAGCCACGCAGTTCCGACAGAAGAGATAAGGGATGCTAAAATATTCTTTCACATAAAGCCATATTTTATCTCGGACAGTCTGCCTTTTAGCTAGCCTGGTTTCAGGTTCTTTGCAAGCTAAGTAGCCACGCAGTTCCGACAGAAGAGATAAAAGGCTCTAAAATAAACAAATAAACATCAAAATACCAAAATACCAAAAAATAAATAAACTTCTGACAAAGTCAAAACATTCATATTACATCATACCATGAGTGAATAAAAACCAAGAGAGAAAATAAAAAAGTGATAGCGCATGCAGCATCATTCGAACAGAATCTCTCATGCATAAACATATCCATGTTAGTTTAAGCACTCAACATGCATTAATAAAATTCTTCCGGGCATTCTAGAAAGTGGTTGGTCCTCTCCACGTCCGCACTCGAGCACAAAAAGCAAAAGCAATGGAAAGTCTAGAAGAGCAAAACCGAAAGCTCACTGCGGAAGTCAATACCCTCCGTGAGCAGATGGCCCAACTGATGGAGGTTGTGCGCCAGGGACAGAGCAAGGACAAAGAGCAAGCTGAACACATCCCTCCCCATGAGGAGGACGAAGAAGAATACTTCTATGACGATAAGGATGCTAAGACCGCACGCATCCTTACTCCAGAGGTGTCCAAACAACAATTCTCTGCCCTGGAGGAGAGACTCAAGGCGGTCGAAGGGCACAACTTTGACGTCAAAGAGGTGGCGGACATGTGCCTCGTAAAGAACATCCACTTCCGTCCCAAACTAATCCCATATCTGGAACACATCCAAGACTTAGTTTCAAGAATGGAAAGTGTCACCTTCCAGTATATCCCTAGGGAGGACAATCAAATTGCTGACGCCCTCGCCACCCTATCATCCATGTTCGCCCTAGATCAAGAACATGAGATGCCAATTATTCAAGTTAAGCTGCATGACAAGCAAGCTTTCTGCATGGCAATAGATGGCGAGCGCGATCAAAGCCCCTGGTACTATGACATCAAGCAGTACCTCAGGAAGGGCGAATATCCCGAAGGAATCAGTGACAATGATAAGAGAACCATTCGCAAAAGGGCCGTAGGGTTCACGTTGATTGAAGGAACCCTCTACAAAAAGAGCCCCAATTCCACCCTCCTAAGGTGTGTGGACCAAGAGGAAGCCCAAACCTTGATAAAAGAAATCCACAAGGGGACTTTTGGAACCCACGCACCCGGGCATGTCATGGCAAAGAAAATCCTCAGGGCAGGGTACTATTGGTCCACGATGGAAGCTGATTGTCACCAATATGCCAAGAAATGTCACAAGTGCCAAGTATACGCCGATAACATCCATGTACTGCCCGCACCTCTCAGTAACCTGGCTACACCATGGCCATTTTCCATGTGGGGCATGGATGTCATCGGACCCATCGAACCCAAAGCGTCCAATGGCCATCGCTTCATATTGGTAGCAATCGACTATTTCACCAAGTGGGTTGAGGCGGCAACATACGCACATGTAACCCGGAAAGTGGTGAACATCTTCATCAAAAAAACATTATATGTCGGTACGACATCCCTCATAGGCTCATTACTGACAATGGGACCAATCTCAACAATAAGATGATGGAGGAATTATGCCAAGACTTCAAAATCCAGCACCACAATTCCTCTCCGTACCGACCAAAGATGAACGGTGCAGTAGAGGCAGCCAATAAAAATATCAAGAAAATTATCCAGAAAATGGTGGTCACCTACAAAGATTGGCATGAAATGCTCCCCTTCGCCTTACACGGCTACCGAACGTCGGTACGAACCTCCACAGGGGCTACCCCATTTTCCCTCGTATACTGAATGGAGGTCGTACTACCAGTAGAGGTCGAAATACCCTCCCTACGAGTTATCATGGAAGCAAAATTGACAGAAGCTGAATGGGTCCAAAACCGGTATGATAAGTTGAACCTAATCGAAGAAAAATGGTTGGACGCCATATGTCGGGGGCAAGTTTATCAAAGGAAGATCAAGAAAGCCTACGACAAGAAGGTCAACCCTCGCACTTTCCAAGAAGGGAATCTAGTGATGAAGAAGCTGCTTCCAACACAGAAAGACAAAATCGGGGAAATGGACAGCAAACTACGAAGGGCCCTTTGTGGTCAAACGAGCCTTCTCAGGAGGAGCCCTTATCCTCACCAACATGGATGGAGAAGAGCTTCGATACCCCATCAATTCAGATGCAGTTAAGAAATACTACGCCTAAAGACATTGCTCATGACCCGTCAGGATCAAAACTCGCAAAGAGCGTCCTGGGCAAAAGATAGGGTCTACATTCCTCGGTAGGACACGTCCTAGGCAAAAACTAGAGGTTTCAAAAAAAAAAAATAAGAGAAAAACAGAGCAATGATTACCTTAGCCGAAAACCGCAAAGGCGACTAAGGTAATACCTCCACAATAGCAAGCAGACTTCGCATTGTCTTCACTCTGGATTCGAGCATCTCAACCGAAGAGACCAGGAAAAACGGGGAAACAGAGACCACAGACATGATTGTGGCACCCTCATACAGTTTAGCCAACCTTGACCAGACATGCTTACAAATTCCTTTGTAAACCCCCCATGTAAAAATAAACCATCTGTTTATATCAATAAAATTGTCTTTTCCTCTCTTTACCTACTTGTGTAAATGCCTCTGTATTAATGAAATATGAGCATGCATAAAACAAGCAATTCGAGAAAGCATAAAAACAAAAGACGAACATCACAAACCAGGGTCGTCCCAAGTAAAAAGTACAGGGTAGCCTGCTAGATCGAAAACCCGCAAAGGGCAGTCTAGGCAAAAGATAAGGCTTTCGTAAAAGGGAAAAAACCCATCAAAATATCTCAAACGAAGAATCAAAACCCAGTAGATCGAAAACCCGCAAAGGGCGGTCTAGGCAAAAGACAGGGTTAAAACAAGAGTACAAAAAAAAAGAATAGTCACGAGAGAACAAAAGAAAGGAAAGTACCGGTTACTTTCTAGATGTCCTCAAATAAAATTGCATCAACAACATCCACACACGAATGATCGCACAAAAATGACTTTGTCAAAAGTAAAACAAACAAAAATACAGTAGACAAATAAAAGGCATTCATATAGGAAGGTCAACCTCATGCTTGCATTTCATAAAGAACAAAAAAGGGTATCCCGGTACGACTTTGCCGACCTTTTGCCATCCTTTCCAAAAGTCAGCGTAACAAAAAGCCACGAGTAAAAAGACATACGCTCAAGGAAAAAGCCAAAATCCTAAATCGCGAGAAAAAAAAAGAGATAAAACCGCGAGAAAAAGGCAGGATTAAGCCATCACCTCAACCAACAAAATCTCGACTACCAAGCAAGAGTCGAACAAAACCAAGACCCATCCGACCAACCAGCAAGGATCGGATGATCACCACCAAAAGAACAAAAACAAGGAAATCCCCAGCAACCAACAAAGCTGGATGAAACACAAAGTTCCCGGCACAGCCCGGATGATCATTCAAGAAGCCCAAGAGCATCTACCAACACAGAAAGCACTCCCCAGAGAGCAGGCGCATGGGCCACTTGAACAGTAAGCCGCCACCACCACCAGTCCTACGCAGTGGACTGTACCAGCCTGATAGGGGGTTTATACCTATGAACCTGCGCACGCGTTGCGCCTGATCTGCGCTTGAGCCGGATCAGTAAGTCGCACTACCACCCTGATGGGGGGATCATACCCATCCAGTCCCACACAACTGACTGTACCACCCTGATGGGGGGATCATACCCATCCGGTCCCACACAACGGACCGTGCCAGCCTGATGGGGGGTTCATACCCATCCGAGTCCCACACAACGGATCGCAACTACCGACTCGATGGGGGTTTATACCCATCAACCGAAGGATCGGCTACCGTCGAAGGAGTATCCCGAGGTTTTACCACGTGTTAACCAAAGGGATCGGCTACGTCGAAGTAGTATCCCGGAAGTGCACGAACATCGAAGTTTTCCCCGTAAGATCATCCGCCGCAAGACGGAACATCCGAAGGGCAACCGGCAAGAGGGTCAACTCCTTTACCTTCCTGTCAATCTGTCTAGCACAACAGACCAACAGTTGACTAGTCAGGTAAAGGGGGGGGCAGCTGTAGACCCCAAATCTTGCCCGGCCTCCAAATAAAGACCAGAAGACCTCCTTTTCGAAGATGGATGAAGCCTAAAAAGCCACTAGGAGAGACTATTAGGCCCCCATACTAGGATAGGAAGAATTTTCTGCACAAAAAATAAGTTTTCTCGCCTCTTTGGGATGAGACCGCCGTCTCGAAATCGAGACCACCGTCTCACCTCAGGCAAGTGGCAAGACCGCCGTCTCGTTTGATGAGACGGCGGTCTCGCCACCTGCAAATGGCGAGACAGCGGTCTCGCTTCCCCAAACGGCGGTCTCGCCACCTGCGAATGGTGAGACAGTGGTCTTGTTTGGCGAGACGGCGGTCTCGCCATCCGCGCAGGATGAGACGGCGGTCTCATTGGGCGAGACGGCGGTCTCGACCCTGTCAGACGAGAACGGCGGTCTCGCCACTGACAGGCGCGAAAACCTATAAATAGGGGTCCTCCCCCCCTCATTTCCACACAACACAAGCTTCTAGCTCTGCCTTCTCTCTAAAAAATTCTCTCTAGAATCCCTCCGACGCATTTCTGGAGTTTCTGAGTGTATTTGAGAGCATTTTTCGGCATTTAGAAGAGTTTCAGACGTCTTGTAGAGTGAAGGGCTGCCAAAAAGCACCCTCTTTTTAAAGAGAAATAACAAAGAAAGCTTGCTTCGGAGTTTCAAATTCTCCCTCTCTACTTTTTAATGCTTTAATTTAAATTATGCAATAAATTAGGGCCATGTAGTCATCATTTTAAATTTCGCACAATAAAAAAGGGCAAAAGCATATTTTCAGGTTTATTTATTAACAATAAAAGCTGGCCTATCATAGGGAACCCGAAAGGGGAGTAGTAAAGGAACTAATACTTCCTTTACCACGTAACTAACTCCCTTACCCAACTCTGGTTCTAAAGACCAAAGTTGGTTTTCGAAAACTAACGCCTTTCAAAAACCTTTCCCGATGTTTCCGGTAAAACATCGGTGGCGACTCCATAGAACCCAAAATAAATAAGTCCTTGGGTTAGCCCGGTCATCGGACAACCCAAGGACACCTTTCGAAAACCTCGCCCCTAGGTTAGCCCGGTTATCGGACAACCTAAAGGCGTTGTAACCACCCATAAAAAACGCGAAAAACAAAAGGGTGGAAAAAACCATTGCATCGCTCCGACCGACCTTCTCTTTTGAGACGGCGGCGACAATAACCAAACAACAGATAAAAACAAAAAAAATATCTTTTATAATAAACGCCCTTATCTCAGACAGTCTGCCTTTTAGCTAGCCTGGTTTCAGGTTCTTTGCAAGCTAAGTAGCCACACAGTCCGACAGAAGAGATAAGGGACGCTAATATTATTCTTTCGCAATAAACCATTTTATCTCGGACATTCTACCTTTTAGCTAGCCTGGTTTCAGGTTCTTTGTAAGCTACGTAGCCACGCAGTCTGACAGAAGAGATAAAAGGCTCTAACATAAAAATAAAATCAAATAAAGATCCAAATCAAATAAATGAGACCTTGTTCATAGACATTAAATTCATAAATCATCCATATAGGTAGTTTATTTTGAAAATAAACACGCGAATACTATCATACATCATGTAGAAATAAAACATGATAAATAAATAGGAAAAAACAAACACTCGCATGCATACCCACAATAAACATCATATTCATCAACATGGATTTTGGTTTTAGAAAATGGAGGGGACTAGAAGACAATTGAAGAAAGTGGTCATTCCCTGGTACCATACTGAGAAGCTAGAATGGCTTTGCACGATAATGCCACCAGAGGTCCGCTCCGACATCGAAAAATCCTATGCACGGATTCTCGACCTGTTGAAGATCTGTGTCGATCCCATTTTTATCAGGGTTCTAGTTCATTTTTGGAACTCTATTCTGCACTGCTTCAAATTCCCGCAATTCGATATGGTGCCTACTTTGGAGGAGTATGAGATTATGCTAAAATGGCCCATATCAATCGGGGTTCATATTCGCCACGGGGCATATACTTCTGCAGCACAAGTCGCTGCCATCATCCGATTGCCATTCCGGCAGACTACCCTGATAGAGAAAGGAAATATCCAAGGATGGAAAGTCGCCATGTTAGAAGACCATCTGTCCTCTTTGGCTGAAAGGGCAGAATGGGCTGCTTTTAATAAAACCCTGGATTTAATCATATTTGGAACAATCTTGTTTCCCTTCCATATCGACACAGTAGACCAAGCCGTCATGGACACCTTCTTCGCCTGGGGTATGAACTCGAAGAGTCCCCTGCCTACACTTCTTGCTAACACTTGCTCTCGGTGGAATTTTGTCACCAGAAGCAAGGAAAAACACTACGATGTTGCTCTTCGCTACTATTCGTGTGGGGTATCATGCATTTCTACGCCTCTAGTCACATGGGGGAGTTCCCCGACCCTTTATGAAGCTTCTCCAAAATCCCTCTCCACCGACGCCTGACCTTAGAGTGGAAGGTCAAGTTGGAACAATGGGACGCCAAACAATTATCCTGGGTTTGCCCTTGGTTTCGACCCGACCCAGTCCTCATCAGATGTGGGGATTAACCGAGCATACCGTTGATAGGACTCAAGGGTTGCATAGCCTACTCGCCGAGAGGAGCTCGGAGGACTATGTTTCTTCGGAGACCCATGCACTGTTGCTAATTCACTAGCTGTGCAAAGAGCATGGGAGAAACCAGTCTGCATGGGAGATAGAGAGCTAGGAAAAGCTCGAGTAGTTGTCTCCAGTGACTATGAGGAATGGAGACGAAAAAGAGGGATGTTGCAACCATCCACCTCACTTGCTACGCGTTCAAACAGTGAAGAGCTACAAAATCAAGTTGACGCCTTGACCCGGAGGATAGAAATCATGGGAGCCCAGATGAGGGCCCTTGAAGAGAGAGAACAAGAATCTATCCTCACCATAGACGATCTACAGAGGCAATGCAAGAAAAAAGATCATGAAATAGAGTGTCTCAAGGATTAGTGTGTTGATTCTAACAAGCAACTTATCCGAGCATCCAAAGCTATTAAAACCAGCTCGGATAGCCAACTTCAAGAAATAACCACCAAATCAGCACGCCTTGAGGCCGAATGTACAAAATAGGCTCAGATGATCAAGGACTTGGTACAAGACCTTCCCAAAACTAGGTCTGAAATACGCCAAGAGCGAGAGGCTAACCAGAGGCTTAGCAAAAGTCTCACTGAGCTACGTTGCAAAGAAAGAGATGGGCTAGCTCAGTATGGTCAAGTACTGCAAGAAAAGGACCGAACCCTTACAAAAATCGACGAACTACAAGCCCTGGTCGTCCATCAAGAGGCAAAGATCAAAGAGGCTCAAAAGTACAGTGAAGATATGAGCCAGGCAGTCCAAAAGCAAATCAAAGCACTCGCTTGTCACGTCCAGGAAGCCAAAAGAGAATTGTACAGAGATCAAGACCCGCCTGTGGGTTTCTTTAGGCATTTCTGTTTCTGTCAAAAGTTGCTTCGTAGTATGGAATAGGGGAATGTACACTTTCTACGAGTAAATGAAATTTTTCTTATTCAACAATTGTCTATTTGCATGCATATCATTCATTCATTTACATGTTTAATTTCCCCTCCTTCACTTTTAATAAATAAGATAATAAAAAGGAAGGATTAACTGACACATCTTCCAAATCAGAAGAATGGAGAGAAAACCGCTTTTAATCAAGCTCTCCCCAACGGTCGATCCACCACAAGAGGATAATAAGCCTCGGTCGTTGGATCTCAAAATCAATAAGGAAGAGGGGGCAAGGACGCCCGTGCGACTATTTATGCCACGTCCTTTCCCCTACGAATCAAATAAAGATGTACCGTGGAGATACGGAGAATCTTCACCAATAAAGGAGGATATCTCCAATATAGCCGACATTGGGGGCATGACCAGAAGTGGAAGGATCTACTCCCCCAAGGAGTTACAAGAGGATTCCCCCAAGAATAAAGGGAAAAATAAACAGACCGAGGAAAAAGAAGGAAAAGAAACCAAGGAGGAGACTGACGAAGTAATCCAGTTCATAAGGCAAAGCGAGTATTCCATTATTGACCAGCTCAATCATACACCTGCAAAGATAACTCTGTTATCTCTAATTATGAGCTCGGAACCGCATAGAAACGCCCTGATGAAGGTCTTGAGCGAAGCGCATGTACCTCATAGTATATCCCAAGAAAAAGTTGAGTGGATCGTCGGTCACATTACGGCAAACGATCACCTCACCTTCACAGAGGAAGAACTCCCCCTCGAGGGGTCAAGCCACAACAAGCCCTTGCACATTTCTATCAAGTGCAAGGAGTACCTCATTGCTAAAGTTCTTGTGGATAACGGGTCATCCTTGAACGTGATGCCCAAGTGCACACTCGACAAGTTGACTATCCAAGGAACCCGTCTGTGCCCAAGCAACACTATCGTTCAAGCCTTCGACGAATACAAGCGAGAAGTAGTGGGAGAAGTCAATATGCCAATCCAAGTCGGATCCACTATCTTCAACGTCGATTTCCATGTAATGGACATTACTCCGGCGTATAGTTGTCTCCTCAGCAGGCCTTGGATTCACGACGCTAAGGCAGTACCTTCAACGCTCCACCAGAAAGTCAAGTTTATAGTGGACGAAAAACTGGTCACGGTCCAAGCAGAAGACAATATCTTGATCAGTGGACCGTCTACCCAACCTTATGTGGATGCGGTTGAAGAGGCCCTTGAAGCATCTTTTCAAGCGCTCGAAATTACCAGTGTAGAGAGACTTCCCAATAATACGAAGGTAGCCCTCATGTTGATGAAGCATGGTTACCATCCTGGCCAAGGACTGGGGGCAGATTCCCAAGGAATGAGGGAACCCCCAGAATTCAAAGATAATCCCTTTAAGTATGGCCTAGGATATGACCCTACAAAGGGCCGAGCAGAGAGAAGAAAAGGGAAGTCTTCCCTTCACACACTCAAGCAGATATTCAAAAGCAGAGGGATGCAAGCGTCAAGAGCTACCTTAGTCATTAGGAGATCTTTTTCTTTGCTTAAGGGATGTAAACCCAGTGATTGTTAGAGATTATCCCCCGGGGCTAGCCCGACCCCTGGACATTTTTGGGCACATATTCCCTTACTAATTAATAAAGAATACATTTCTTACTATATGCTTCTCTTCTTGCTACTTCATATCTAGACCTCATAATAACCTTGTCTAAACAAAACAAAGGAAGAATAAAAGCACGTCTAAATAATCAAAATATACCATTGCCATAATAATCAAGATGGTTGATTAGAAGCACAAAATAAGGTTTTACCCCACTATAAATAAAGTCGTGTTTTGCCAATTGTAGACCCCAAATCTTGCCCGGCCTCCAAATAAAGTCAGAAGACCCCCTATTTGAAGACGACCGAAGCCTAACAAGCCACTAGGAGAGACTATTAGGCCCCCGTACTAAGATAGGAGGGTTTTTTGGCCCGAAAAATAAAGTTTCTCGCCCTGAAGGGACGAGACCGCCGTCTGGAAGGACCAGACCGCCGTCCCGCCTCACGCCAGGGACGAGACGGCATTCTGGATTATCCAGACGGCGGTCTCGACTTCTGCCTAGTCGAGACGGCGGTTTGGATTATCCAGACAGCGGCCTCGACCCCCTACCATGGTTGAGACGACGGTTTGGATTATCCAGACAGCGGTCTCGACCCCCTACCATGGTCGAGACGGCGGTCTGGATTGTCCAGACGGCAGTCTCGACCCTGTCAGACGAAACGGCGGTCTCGACCTGTCAGGCGCGAAAAACTATAAATAGGGGCTCCATTCCCCCTTCCCAACACACCAAAAACACAGTAGCTCCTCCTTCTCTCTAGATTTTCTCTCTCTAGAACCCCTCCGAAGCATTTCCGGAGTTTCTGAGTGTCTCTAGGTATAAATTGAGCGTCCTAAATCTTCTTTAGAATCCCTCCGAGGCATTTCCGGAGTTTCTGAGAGTTGTAGAGTGAAGGGTTGCCAAAAAGCACCCACTCTTTAAAGAGAAATATAAAAAACTTGCTTTGAAGGTGCACCCTCTCTCTTTCTAATTTTACCGCTTTCATTTAAAATTATGCAATAGACGCTAGGGCCATGTAGTCATAATCTTTAAATACCGCATAATAAAAGGGTAAAAGCGCAATTTTCCAGTTTAATTATTTATCCAAAGTAGCCGGCCTGTCATAGGGAACCCGAAAGGGGCGTCGTAAAGGAACTAACACTTCCTTTGCACGTAACTAACTCCCTTACCCAACTCTGGTTCTAATGACCAAAGTTGGTTTTCGAAAACCAACGCCTTTTTAAAATCATTTTCCGATGTTTCCGGTAAAAACATCGGTGGCGACTCCACGAACCCTTCAAAACTCGTTCTTGGGTTAGCCCGATTATCGGACAACCCAAGAACACTTTTCGAAAACTTCGTCTCTAGGTTAGCCCGGTTATCGGACAACCTAAGGACGTTGTAACCACCCATAAAAAACGCGAGAATCAAGAGGGTCGAAAAACCATCGCGTCGCTCCGACTGCCCCTTCGTTTTTGGGAGGCGGCGACAGATGGCGACTCCATTGGGGAAGCCTAGAGAGTTGATCCCATATAGTGATGGGCTGACTTAAAAATAATTAAACCAAGAAAATAGTGCTTTTACCCTGCCTTGTATTATAACATGCTTTATTGTTTGGCTTTCAAATAACTGTTGATTGTTTATACTTACGCAATTGATTGAAATATAAATTGCACACAAACCCTTGCACACTACAGTTCCCTCTATACCCCGGGGCAAGTGAGATAACCATAGGGAGTGGGTGGCGGTACGGTTCGTCGTAGTTAGGGCCTTGTGCCCACCAGGTGTGATCGGAAACCACCACTCAAGGTGATAACCTTCCTCTTTTGGCAACAAGACCGACTCTGGCCTTAGTGTTGAGCATGGTCGGACGGCTGGAGAGTGGGGACCCTATAATGGGGGCACCTTGGGGGCCTTAGCCTGGTGAGAATAGTTAGAACCTACCCTGACCAATGCACTTTTCTGCAGGAAAACCCTACCTCGTGATAAAACGAAATCTCGCCTGTTCGGGGATGATCGAATTGTGTGTGCATATGATTGTTGCATTTGTATGTTGCATGGCATAAACAAACAATAGAACAAAAACACAAAAAATATTTTTCACAAATAAACACCCTTATCTCGGACAGTCTGCCTTTCAGCTAGCCTGGTTTCAGGTTCTTTGTAAGCTAAGTAGCCACGCAGTTCCGACAGAAGAGATAAGGGACGCTAAATATTCTTTCGCATAAAGTCATATTTTATCTCGGACAGTCTGCCTTTTAGCTAGCCTGGTTTCAGGTTCTTTGTAAGCTAAGTAGCCACGCAGTTCCGACAGAAGAGATAAAAGGCTATAAAATAAACATCAAATAAAAATACAAAAACATCAAAAAACTTCTGATAAAGTCAAACTCATCCATACTACATCATATCATGAGTAAAGAAAACCAAGAGAGAAAATAAAAATGAAAGCACATTCAGCATCATTTAAATAAAATCTCTCATGCATAAGCATATTCATGTTAGTCTAAGCACTCAACATGCATTAATAAAACTTTTTCGGGCATTCTAGAAAGTGGTTGGTCCTCTCCCCACTCGCACTCGTGCACAAAAGGCAAGAGCAATGGAAAATTTAGAGGAGTAGAACCGAAAGCTCACTGCAGAGGTCAATACCCTCCGCGAGCAGGTGGCCCAATTAATGGAGGTCGTGCGCCAGGGTCAGAGCAAGGGTGAAGGCCAAGCTGAACACGTCCCTCCCCATGAAGAGGACGAAGAAGAATACTTCTATGACGAGAAGGATGCTAAGACTGCACGCATCCTTACTCCAGAGGTGTCCAAACAACAACTCTCTGCCCTGGAGGAGAGGCTTAAGGCAGTCAAGGGGCACAACTTCGACGTCAAGGAGGTGGCTGACATGTGCCTCATAAAGAACATCCACTTCCCCCCCAAGTTCAAAATCCCAGACTTCCCCAAGTACGCCGGGATGACCTGCCCAAAGAACCATCTTACGATGTATTGCCGTAAGATGGCCGCCCATGCTGACAACGAAAAACTCCTGATCCACTACTTCCAGGAGAGTCTGGCGGATACAGCTCTCAATTGGTACATGCAGTTAGAGAGAGGGCAGGTCTAGAACTGGAAACAGCTGGCTGACACTTTTCTCCGTCGTTACCGATACAACATCGATCTGACCCCCGACAGGTCAGACCTTAGAGCCCTGAGCAAACGGGACGACGAGGCCTTCAAAGCGTACGCCCAGAGATGGAGGGAAATGGCTGCTCAGATAGAGCCCCCACTGACGGACAAAGAAACGGTGGCTATATTCATAGACTCACTGACCGGAGCGTACTACGACAAGGCGATAGCCAGTACCTCCAATCTCTTCTCGAACATAGTCACTGTAGGAGAAAGAGTGGAGCAAGGGCTGAGGAGTGGCAAAATAGCACGACCCTCTCCTCCCAGCACATCATTCAAAAAGCCCTTCAAGAAGAAGGAGGAGGTCGTGCACGCCATCAATTTCGCAACTCCTTCCTCCACCCCTCAGACAGAGCGGCAGCCACGAAAAAAGGAGAGGAAGTTCACGCCTATCCCCACCTCCTATGCGAAGCTGCTGCCCCAGCTGTTGGAGGCCAGCCTCCTGGCCCGCGTTCCTCCCTATCCTGAGTGGTACAAGCCCAACGAAAAATGTAGCTACCACTCGGATGCACCAGGGCATTCAACCGACAACTGCTTGACCTTGAAATATAAGGTCTAGGAATTAATCGACGCTGGTTGGATAACCTTTGATGGCTCTGCTTCCAGCACGAATGTCAAACCTCTGTCAAAACCAGAGTAGCAGAGAGGGAGGACTGGGAGGATCAGCCCTAGGGTCTTTTCTTTTTTAAGCTTTTCTCTCTATCTTCTGCGGTCCCTGCCCGTGGCCGCAGGAACTTTGATTAAAAGGGCTTGTACATACATCTTCATCTTCATTAATATACGAGGCATTTTTGTCATATTCTTTCTTTTCCCTCTTCTATTTATTATTCTTTCAAAAATAAAATGAATAATAAAATCTATGACTAAAAACAGAACCTAAAACGCATCATGTCTATGATTGATGAATCTCCGTGGACCCTGGAAACGGAAGACGAATGGATTGAGTCCGACAGTGAGCAGGAGACCATTTCTTCGGATATGCAAAGGATGCTGGAAAAGGAAACACGCATCATACAACCGCATCAGGAGGAAATAGAAACTGTCAATTTAGGAAAAGAGGATGAGGAGAAAAGAGTGAACATCGGCACCCAAATGGAAAGTAGCATGAAAAAGGGATTGATACAACTTCTGAGGGAATATGTGGATGTATTTGCTTGGTCTTACCATGACATGCCTGGGCTTGACACGAGTATAGTGGAACACAAATTGCCACTGAAAGAGGGGTGCCGACCTATAAAACAAAAACTTAGAAGAATCAAGCCCGACTGGTCCTTAATGATAAAGGAGGAGGTGCAAAGGCAATTGGATGCCAATTTCCTGGTGGTTTCCAAATACCCAGAATGGTTGGCCAACATAGTACCCCTCATCAAAAAGACCGGGAAGGTCAGGGTTTGCGTGGATTATAGGGACCTCAAACAAGCAAGTCCAAAGGATGACTTTCCCCTACCACACATAGATACACTAGTAGACCATACCGCTACCAACACGTTGTATTCCTTCATGGACGGGTATGCAGGGTACAACCAAATCAAACTGGCTATGGAGGATAGAGAAAAAACCTCATTCATTACACCATGGGGTACCTTCTGCTATCGGGTAATGCCGTTTGGGCTAAAAAATGCAGGGGTTACCTACCAAAGGGCTATGGTCACGCTATTCCATGACATGATCCACAAAGAAATAGAAGTATATGTGGACGACATGATCACCAAGTCCAGAAATGAAATGGACCACATTCAATATCTCCGAAAACTTTTTGATCGGCTTCGGAAGTATCAACTTAAGCTAAACCCAGCAAAATGCACTTTCGGAGTACGATCAGGAAAACTCCTAGGGTTCATTGTCAGCGAAAGTGGAATTGAGGTGGACCCCGACAAAACCAAGGCAATTTTGGAAATGCCTCCACCAAGCACGGAAAAGGAGGTCAGAGGTTTTCTAGGCCGAATAAACTACATTGCCCGTTTCATCGCACAGTTGACGGATAAATGTATCCCCATCTTTAAGCTGTTGCGCAAAAACCAACCAACGGTGTGGAGCGAAGAATGCCAACAAGCGTTCGATAAAATCAAAACATGTTTAACCAATCCACCAGTATTGGTACCACCCGTTGAAGGGAGACCTCTGATCCTATATCTATCAATGCTCGAAGAGTCCATGGGATGTGTGCTCGGCCAACATGATGAAACTGGGAAAAAGGAGCGGGCCATTTATTATCTTAGTAAGAAATTCTCGGACTACGAGACCCGTTATACACCATTCGAAAAAACTTGTTGCGCATTGGTGTGGGTCACTCAACGTCTCAGACAGTATATGGCTCGACATACAACATGGTTGGTCTCCAAAATGGATCCAATCAAATACCTCTTCGAGAAGCCCATTTTAACTGGGAGAATAGCTAGGTGGCAGGTTCTCCTCTCATAATTTGACATCATTCACGTCACCCAGAAAGCTATTAAAGGAAGTCCCCTAGCGGATTATATAGCCCATGGATCCACAGACGAATACCAATCCTTACAAGATGACTTTCCCGATGAGCACATCATGCATATTGAACACGAAGAGACCAAAGAAGAGATGTGGACCATGTTCTTCGATGGGGCTTCAAACATGCTTGGACACGGGGTAGGAGCTATTTTGATATCCCCCGAAAAGAAACACATTCCTGTAACGGCCAGGCTTAATTTCGATTGCACTAACAACATGGCCGAATACGAAGCATGTGCGCTAGGAATCCAAGCGGCTTTAGATCATGGGGTCACTAAAATCAAAATATTCGGTGATTCATCCCTTGTCATCTACCAACTTAAAGGTGAATGGGAAACCCAAAACTCCAAATTAATCCCATACCTAGAGTACATCCGCAAGCTGGTCTCGAGAATGGAAAGCGTCACTTTTCAGTACATCCCTCGGGAAGACAACCAAATTGCCGACGCCCTCGCCACTCTATCATCCATGTTTGCCCTGGACCAGGAACATGAGATGCCAATCATTCAAGTCAAACTGCATGACAAACAAGCTTTCTGCATGGCAATAAATGGCGAGCACGATCAAAACCCCTGGTACCATGACATAAAGCAGTACCTCATGAAGGGCGAATATCCTGAAGGAGTCAGTGACAATGATAAGCGAACCATTCGCAAAACGGCTGTAGGGTTTACGTTGATTGAAGGAACCCTCTACAAAAAGAGCCCCGATTCCACTCTCTTAAGGTGTGTGGATCGAGAAGAAGCTCAAACCTTAATAAGAGAAATCCACAAGGGGACTTTTGGAACCCACGCACCCGGGCATGTCATGGCAAAGAAAATCCTCAGGGCAGGGTACTACTGGTCCACGATGGAAGCTGATTGTCACCAATATGCCAAGAAATGTCACAAGTGCCAAGTATACGCTGACAATATTCATGTGCCGCCCGCACCTCTTAATAACCTGGCTACACCATGGCCATTTTCTATGTGGGGCATGGATGTCATCGGATCCATCGAACCCAAAGCGTCCAACGGCCATCGCTTCATATTGGTAGCAATCGACTATTTCACCAAGTGGGTTGAGGCAGCGTCATATGCGCACGTAACTCGGAAAGTGGTGACCACCTTCATCAAGAAAAACATTATATGTCGGTACGGCATCCCTCATAAGCTCATTACTGATAATGGGACCAACCTCAACAATAAGATGATGGAGGAATTATGCCAAGACTTCAAAATCCAGCACCACAATTCCTCCCCGTACCGACCAAAGATGAACGGTGCAGTAGAGGCAGCCAACAAAAATATCAAGAAAATCATCCAGAAAATGGTTGTGACCTACAGAGATTGGCATGAAATGCTTCCCTTCGCCTTACATGGTTACCAAACGTCGATACGGACCTCCACAGGGGCTACCCCGTTTTCCCTCGTATACGGGATGGAGGCCGTACTACCAGTAGAGGTCGAAATAGCCTCTCTGCGAGTTGTCATGGAAACCAAATTAACAGAGGCTGAATGGGTCCAAAGCCGGTATGATCAATTGAACCTAATCGAAGAAAAACGGCTAGACGCCATATGTCGGGGGCAGGCTTACCAAAAGAAAATCAAGAAGGCCTACGACAAGAAGGTCAATCCCCGCACTTTCCTAGAAGGAGATCTAGTAGTGAAGAAACTGCTTCCAGCCCAGAAAGACAAAATCGGGAAATGGGCAGCCAACTACGAAGGACCCCTTGTGGTCAAGCAAGCCTTCTCAGGAGGAGCCCTTATCCTCACCAACATGGATGGAGAAGAGCTCCGATACCCTGTCAACTCAGATGCGGTGAAAAAATACTACGCCTAAAAGACATTGCTCATGACCCATCAGGATGAAAACTCGCAAAGAGCGTCCTGGGCAAAAGATAGGGCCTACATACCTCGCTAGGACACGTCCTAGGCAAAAAGTAGAGGTTTAAAAAAAAATATATATATATATATATATATATACCAAAAAAAATAATAATAATATATAGAGCAATGATTACCTTAGCCGAAAACCGCAAAGGCGACTAAGGTAATACCTCCACAATAGCAAGCAGACTTCGCATAGTCTTCACTCCGGACTCGGGCATCTCAACTGAAGGGACCAGGAAAAACGGGGAAACAAAAATCACAGATATGATTGTGGCACCCTCATACAGTTTAGCCAACCTTGGCCAGCCATGCTTACAAATTCTATTGTAAACCCCCATGTAAAAAATAAACCATCTGGTTGTATCAATAAAATTGTCTTTTTCTTCTCCTTACCTACCTGTGTAAATGCCTCTGTATTAACGAAACATGAGCATGCATAAAACAAGCAATTCGAGAAAGCATAAAGACAAAGACAAACATCACCAACCAGGGCCGTCCCAAGTAACAAAGTACAGGGTAGCCTGCTAGATTGAAAACCCGCAAAGGGCGGTCTAGGCAAAAGATAAGGCTTAAAAGAGCCCACTAAAATACCTCAGACAAAAAATCAAAACCCGCTAGATCGAAAACCCGCAAAGGGCGGTCTAGGCAAAAGACAAGGTTAAAAAGTGCAAAAAGAATAAAAAGAAGGAAAGTACTGGTCACTTTCTAGATGCCCTTAACTAAAACAAAATTGCATCAACAACATCCACACACAAATAGTCGCACAAAAATGATTTTGTCAAGAAGAAACAAAAGTACATATACAAGCATTCAAAAGGATCATTTTCATGTTTGCATAAAGACATCCCGGTACGACTTCACCAACCCTTTTGCCATCCTTCCCAAAGAAGTCAAGCGTAACAAAAAGAAAACTAAGAGAAAAGGCGTACGCTCAAGAAAAAAGCCGAAATCCAAAATCACGAGAAAAAAGAGATAAAACCGCGAGAAAAGGCAGGATTAAAACAAAACCACTACCTTAACCGACAAAATTCCGACTACCAAGCAAAAGTCAAACACAAAAAGAGAAGAGAAGAAACCGACCAGCCAGTAAGAGTCGGATGATTACCACAAAAAAAAAATCAGAAACAAAGAATCCCCAGCAACCAACAAAGCTGGATGGACAACCAACGAAAAAACCCCGGCACAACCCGGATGAACACATCTACCAACAAACATAGAGGTCACTCCCCAGTGAAACGGCGCATGATCAGAATCAGTAAGCCGCCACCACAGCCAAAGGATCAGCTACCGCAAGATGGAGCATCCGGAGGCTTAACACCAGATGGGGGTGTGTACTCATCAGGCCTTACAGAAGAGGGCTTACCAGGCGGGGTTTCATACTCGTCAAACACCAGATGGGGGTGTGTACTCATCAGGCCTTACAGAAGGGGGCTTACCGGGCGGGGGTTCATACTCGTCAAACCAGATGGGGGTTCGTACTCATCAGCCAAAGGGGTCAGCTACCACGACAAAGGAGCATCCCGGAAGCGCACAACACAACATCTCCCCAGAGGATCACCCGCCGCAAAGACGGAGTATCTGAAGGGAAACCAGGCAAGAGGGTCAAACTCCTTTACCCTCCAATCGATCACCTTGGCACAAAAGGCCAGCAGTCGACTGGTCGGGTAAAGGGGGGGCAGCTGTAGACCCCAAATCTTGCCCGGCCTCAAAATAAAGTCAGAAGACCCCCTATTTGAAGACGGTCGAAGCCTAACAAGCCACTAGGAGAGACTATTAGGACCCCGTACTAAGATAGGAGGGTTTTTTGGCCCGAAAAATAAAGTTTCTCGCCCTGAAGGGATGAGACCGCCGTCTGGAAGGACCAGACCGCCGTCCCGCCTCACGCCAGGGACGAGACGGCGTTCTGGATTATCCAGACGGCGTTCTGGATTATCCAGACGGCGGTCTCGACCCCCTGCCATGGTCGAGACGACGGTCTGGATTGTCCAGACGGCGGTCTCGACCCTGTCAGACGAAACGATGGTCTCGACCTGTCAGGCGCGAAAAACTATAAATAGGGGCTCCATTCCCCCTTCCCAACACACCAAAAACACAGTAGCTCCTCCTTCTCTGTAGATTTTCTCTCTTTAGAACCCCTCCGAAGCATTTCCGGAGTTTCTGAGTGTCTCTAGGTATAAATTGAGCGTCCTAAATCTTCTTTAGAATCCCTCCGAGGCATTTCCGGAGTTTCTGAGAGTTGTAGAGTGAAGGGTTGCCAAAAAGCACCCACTCTTTAAAGAGAAATATAAAAAGCTTGCTTTGAAGGTGCACCCTCTCTCTTTCTAATTTTACCGCTTTCATTTAAAATTATGCAATAGACGCTAGGGCCATGTAGTCATAATCTTTAAATACCGCATAATAAAAGGGTAAAAGCGCAATTTTCCAGTTTAATTATTTATCCAAAGTAGTCGGCCTGTCATAGGGAACCCGAAAGGGGCGTCGTAAAGGAACTAACACTTCCTTTGCACGTAACTAACTCCCTTACCCAACTCTGGTTCTAATGACCAAAGTTGGTTTTCGAAAACCAACGCCTTTTTAAAATCATTTTCTGATGTTTCCGGTAAAAACATCGGTGGCGACTCCACGAACCCTTCAAAACTCGTTCTTGGGTTAGCCCGGTTATCAGACAACCCAAGAACACTTTTCGATAACCTCGTCTCTAGGTTAGCCCGGTTATCGGACAACCTAAGGACGTCGTAACCACCCATAAAAAACTCGAAAATCAAGAGGGTCGAAAAACCATCGCGTCGCTCCGACCGCCCCTTCATTTTTGGGAGGCGGCGACACTAATATTGTGTAAAAAGAAAAGAAAAGAAAAGAAAAGAAAAGAAAAGAAAAGAAAAAGCCCATAGAAGCCTAAGGCCAAAAGAAAAGGGCAAAATACCCGGTAGGAAACCCACTAAGGGGGCTACGCAAAAGATAGGGTCAACCCATTAGGACACCCGAACAAAAATAAAGAGTAGCCTAGACAAAAGTTAGGGTTACAAAATAAGGTCCGCTAGGATTTCCTAAAACAGAAAAGACAAAAAAAAAGAAGAAGGAACCTAGACAAAAGATAGGACCAAAACACAATATCCTAGTTCGAAAACCCAAAGGGCGGTCTAGGGAAATCAATCAGCTATAAAAAGCAATGAAAATAGACTAAGGCGCAAATCCACAGAGAAAAACGTTTGCTTAGACAAAAGCTTAAACATTCAGGCCTAACCTTAGCCAACCATTCTTACAAAATATTTTCTGAATAAAATCAACCGTCTAAACACACAAGTCATTGAATTTATCCTCTACTTCTTTTCTCTTGACCCTCACAACATTATTCTAACAATTAGTTTGGGAATATGGAGGTGTATAATCAACAAGAGGATTGAAATCTCTAAAGCAAAGAAAAAAGGCACCAACGTGGCATAGTGTGCTCTCCAGAAAAAAGAAGATAAAGTCATTCTTCGGTCACGCTATGTCCGAAACGACATGAAAGAGTACAACAGAAAAACAAAGATCAGAGGGCTCCCGTCTCTATAAGACGCACCAGTTAATCCTTCTGAAAAACTAATGAAATAGGCATTATAGGACATCAAACATGAAAACATTGCATGCATAAAATGTTTTTGAACAAGGTACTATTTTCTTCAAAAAAAAATCCTCCTAAAAATCGAGACTGTCATCTCGACTTTGCAGACCGCTGCCTCGACCCATGCAAAACAAGACCGCCTTCCCGAAAGTCGAGACCGCCATCTCACTGTTAGGCAGAAACGAGACCGCCTTCTCCCTTGGTGAGAAGGCTGTCTCGCCATAAGATAAAAGCGAGACTGCCGTCTCGAAGTTCCAGACGGCGGTCCTGAGTCCCGCAAATTCGAGACAGAGGTCCCGAAATCCCAGACGGCGATCCCGACTTGCAGTGAGAATTCTATAAATAGAGGCCTTTGGGGGGGGGGGTTTCAAGCATCCTTTCCTGCACCTCCTACATACCTTTCTTCTATTTTTGAGCATTTTCTCACCAAAATGCATAGAGGCGAAACTTCCAGAAAGAGGGGAAGGGGTTCTGGCCCAAGTGCTTCTACGGTCCCAATCCCACCGGACCCGACCCGGCTCTCACCCCAGCATCAGGCCCGCCTAGAGCACATCCAGGGGTACGCATGGCATCCCATGCTGAAGCTGGACTTCCACATCCTTGCCGAGTTCGGATGGGAGGATGACGTGCGGGCCTACTTCGACAACATCGGGTGGGGCTTCCTCCTCCAGTCTCCCCCCACCCACATCTACCCGTAGGCGGTGATGCAATTCCTTGCCTCCATCACGTACTTCGAGCTCCCCACGATGGTACCGGGACTCCCGCTGGTCAAGATGGTGTCCTACTAGATGAATGGGTCGTACCAGACGATGACCCTAGACGAATTCAACGTGTCTATCGGCTTCATTCGGCCCGAAGACATCCTGACCCAGGAGTACCGAGGGGCCATCTGCGAGCGGCCTCCTACCCTCATAGCTGGTGAGATGTGGGAAGATCTCACCGGGATGCGCATCCTGTTGTCCCTGCTGAAAGGGTCTGCGCTCACTCCTGCTCTCTGCATTTGCCACAAGCTGCTGGCAGGAACTATCCATGGGCGGAAGGAGAGTTAGGGGAAGGTCACATACCCGAACCTCTTCGCCCTCCACTGCATGAGCCAAGGGCGTCGGTGCAATCCTGGTTACTTCTTCGTGAAGGCACTCAAGGATATTGGGTGCCGCCCTGTGGGAGCCATCCTTATGGATCCCCTCATCACCCTGCTGGCAGAAAAATGGGGGTGCAGTGGCGGAGAGAGCATCTCCTCCGATCTTCGACCCGAGTCTATCAACGGGTCCATGCTTGTCAGCATGGGGATGTTGATCCGTCAAGGATCCCAGTTGGTCCTCCACCCCTCGCTAGCCATGACTCTAGACCTCCAGGACCTGGTGGCGATGCAAGACCTCCCGACACCCCCGGAGTTCCAGCAACAACAACAATAACAGTAACAACAATAGTAACAACAACAACAACAACAGTATGGGGACAACTTTGCTGGCATCAACTGCAACATCTATAGCTTGCGCCAACAATTCGACCAGATGTCCCTAAGGTAGGATGTCTTCGAAACGCGAATGGAGACCTTCGGCCAGGTACAAGAAGCGATGAGACAAGACCTGGCACTGCTCCGACAAGAACATCTCGACTCAGTCTGAAGCCAGGCAGAGTTCCAGAGACATATGTATCGGTAGTTCCCTCCTCCCGGATCGTCTCCCGGCTCGAGCCCACCATAGTCTTAGGGATATTACCCCAAAATAATTGTTGTAATAAAATTTTATCATAAATAAAATTTCTCTCATTCATTTTTGCTCTCTTTCCGAAAAAAGTCAGCGTAACGGAAAGAAAATAAAAAAAGTAAAAAGACTTACGCTTAGTCCCGAAAAAGCCAAGATCCGAAGTCGCGAGAAAAAAGATAAAACCGCGGAAAAAGGCAGGATTAAAAACCAAAACAAAAGTCAAGACAGTTTGGCAAGTGAACCACATTGACCAAGAATTTTTTCGATAACCAGCAAAGTCGAACTACAAAGCAAGACTCCTCGGCAACACCGGATGACTACTCCAGAAAAGTCAAAAACAAATATAAAAAAGCAAGGGAACGCATCTCACCGCATCATCGCATGAGCTACAGAGCAGTAAGCCGCCACCACCACCAGTCCTACGAAGTGGACTGTACCAGTCTGACGGGGGGTTTATACTCATCCAGTCCTACGCACAGTGGACTGTAACTACCAGCCTGATGGGGGGTTTATACTCATCAACCGAAGGATCGGCTACCGCCAGAAGGAGTATCCTAAGGTTCTACCATGTGTTAACCAAAGGGATCGGCTACCGTCAGAAGGAGCATCCTAGAGGCGCACAACGCATTTTTCCCCAGAGGATCAGCCACCACAAGACGGAGCATCCGAAGGACAACCGGGCAAGAGGGTTAACTCCTTCACCCTACATCCGATCTTCTTTGCACAATAGGCCAACAGTCGGCTAGTCAGGTGAAGGGGGGGGGCAGCTATATACCTTAAATCTTGTGCCACCTCAAAATAAAGAGCAGAAGACCTCCTATTCGAAGATGGACAAAGCCTAAAAAGCCACTAGGAGAGACTATTAGGCCCCATATTAGAGTAGGAAGGCTTTTCTGTACAAAAAATAAGGATTTCCACCTTCAAGGGTCAAGACTGCCGTCTCGCTTTTCGGGACCGCCATCTTGACCAATGGCAAGTCGAGATGGCCGTCTCGTTTGGCGAGACGGCCCTCTCGCCATTTGGCAAGTCGATACCGCCGTCTCGCCAAACGAGACGGTGGTCTCGCCACTTATCAAAGTCGAGACCACCGTCCTGAATGTTGAGACCGCTGTCTCGACCTAACAGGCATGAATCCCTATAAATAGGGAGTGTTCTCCCCTTCATTTCACACATCTCTTCCACCTTTCCTTCTGCAATTTCTCAAAATTCTTCTTTTAGAGCCCCTCCGAAGCATTTCCGGAGTTTTTGAGTGTTTAAGAGAGTTTTTATATCATTTTCAAGAGAGATTTCGACGTTGTAAAAGTGAAGGGCTGCAAAAGCGCACTCTATTTTTCACAAGAATTAATCAAAGCTTGATTCGGAGGTTTCTTCATTCTCCCGCTCTCTCTTTTATCGCTTTATTATTTATATATGCATTAATTAGGGTCATGTAGTCATCATTTTTTATTCCGCAAATAAAAGGTAATAGCGTCATTTCAAAAAGTTTATTTATAAAGTAACCGGCCCATCATAGGGAACCCGAAAGGGGCGTTGTAAGGAAGCTAATACCTCCCTTACACGTAACTAACTCCCTTACCCAACTATGGTTTTAACGAACAAAGTTGGTTTTTCTTAAAAAACCAACGCCTTTTTCTTTCCTTTTTCGATGTTTCTGGTAAAAACATCGGTGGCGACTCCATAAGAACCCTTTCAAATTTGTTCTTAGGTCAGCTCGGTTATCGGACGACCTAAGAATACCCTTTTCAAAACCTCAGCCTTAGGTTCAGCCTGGTTATCGGACAACCTAAAGGTGTTGTAACCTCACCCACAAAAACACGAAAAATGGAAAGTCGGAACCATTGCGTCGCTCCGACCACTTTAGATGATAGATTTGATGCCCAATTTAACATTGATGAAAGTGAAGAGTTTTAATCTCTTCAACATATTTCTTGTTTGTAATTAATTTGCTTTATGGAATAAATTTTTTATTATGCAATTATTGAGGGGGAGCTTTCATTTTTGATAATAAACAAAATAGGGGGAGAAATTATTTAAATCCTCTTATGTTTATTAATTTTTAAATGTTGTCTTGTATGTTTAATGTGTTTGTTAGTTGTGACAGATAAAACAGGTTATTAAAAAGGGCTTTAAAGGAAATTTTGATCATCATCAAAAAGGGGGAGATTGTTGAACATACAAGGATATGAATGTTGAACATACAAGGATATGAAACTTCTAGATTTTGATGATGATTCAAGAATAAAGGACTTAGAGATTTGAAGACTTGTAATCTTATGTAATAACTCTTTTTTTATATTTTTGAGTCTGTAATATTAGAGTCCAAGATAGCCAGCACATAGACCACTCTTTAAAAGCTCTAAAATCTCATTTTTATCAAAAATTTACTGGAATAATCGATTAAACCACAGGATAATCGATTATTACAGAAATAAAACCATTTTCAGTATATGCTCACTGGATTAATCGATTAAATCATCAGATAATCAATTATCTAGGGAAAATAATCGATTAAATGGGTTGTTAATCGATTATCTAGCCATGTCTTGCTTTTCTGCTAGAATGGACCAATTTACGTCTGTTGTGCGTTTTGAAATTCAAAATTGGACCAATTTACGAAAACCCTATCCCAATTCATCTGTTTTCGCAAATCATAATTCCCCAGACCCTATTCTCTCTACTTAAGGTTCTCTATGGCTCTCTGAAAAATAACAAACCTTTTTCATACAAAAGTTAAGAGTTGTGACTGCTAGAGAACTTTTTGTAGGGAAGAAAAAGGGGTTTTTGAAACCTAGTGTGGGCTAGAAGCGATAAGAATCACTGAGTGGGTTTCTTGGTGGATTGTGTGTTGTGCCATCTCTAGGGAAAGTTGTTCTTCATCCTTTGTGAATTCAAAGGAGGTGTTAATCTCTTGTGTGACTCAAGAGAGGTGTTTTCTTTACCTTATCTTTTCAATTTGTAATCTGTTTGTAAACTGTGATTATAGTGACAACGTTAATCCTCTGTTTGAGTGATTAGCAACTGGGCGTAGGGTCTTTTGATCCGAACCAGTATAAATCAACTGTGTAATCTTCTATCCCTTATCTATTTACTTTACACAACATTTTAATCGGTGAAATTTGGGGAAAAATTTTAAAACCCTAATTTTTGTTTAAAAAACCAATTCACCCCCCCTCTTGGTTTTCATCCGTAAACGCAAACATTCCGCTGTACGATTCTAACAGTAATCAATAGGAGGATTGACATCCCCAAGGAAAGGGAGGGGCGCACTGACATGGCAAGTTGCTCTACAATCAACACAATCATTCTTCAGTCATGGAAAAATCGAGACGGCAAAATCGGTACAACCTATCATGTCGGCAAAGCAAATAACGTCAGAAGCTCATCAGAAGTAAAAGCACATTGGTTAATATTGAAATAGTATTTGAAGGATGCATATCACGAACATTGCATACATGCATAGGGTCCTTTCTCTCAAAAAGAAAAGAGAAAAGAGAAATGAGAAAAAAAAAAAAATAATGCCTGTTAGGAGATTCTTAGGCAAAAGTTAGGGTAGCCCGCTTGATCGAAAACCTGCAAAAGGCGCTCTAGGCAAAAGTTAGGGTATTCATAATGTAACATCCTGATTCTCAATACCCCTGGTTTGTTAAATTTTGACAAAATCTTTGTCAAAATTTTAATAATTAAATTATTATGAATTGGGTAAAGAAACTGTAGAGTTTGATGTTTGTTAGATTATTTGTGTTTTTCTAGAATTTTTCTGGAATTTTTAGAAAATACTTAAAATTGATTCGTTTCGCGGGCAACTGGACGCCTGATAGTAATTATATGATTTAGGGTTGAAATTGAAAGAGTATGGACTTAACAATTTTAATTGTCACATTTAGAAATTATTGTTTTCTTGTATGTATTGAGTGTGGGTACATTAAAACTTTATTATGTGTATAAATTGACAAGAAACATATGATGGTTAATATGGTTTGGAGTGATGTTGGAGTCTTAGGGGTTGTGGGTTCAAATCCTGGCTAGAGTAAAAAGAAGAAAATAATCGATAAATTTTTTGAAATATAATCCGCTGAACGCATGGAAATCCGCTGAGCGGATTATATTTGGAATCTCTCTTACTTGCGGCCTCATATCCGCTGGGCGCACGAGAAATACGCTGAGCGGATTGTGAGTCGAAATCTTATACTTGCGGCCTCATATCCGCTGAGCGCACGAGCAATCCGCTGAGCGGAAAATTAGGTGAAATAGGACTCAACCATTTGACTTTTAAATGAAACATTCTGCAAGTTTTTCGTAGTTCCTCATTTCTCTCTTTCTCTTAAAACTTTTCTTACCTTCAAGTGTCATTTTGAGGGAGAAATCTTGTTTTTCTTGAGGAGCTCCAAGAGGTAAGTTGGTTTATCTCAATCTCCTCTACATTTCTACCGTTTTATTTTTCAAAACGGTGCCTTTTCTATTTTTATCCTCACTTGAATAAGTTGAATGGGAGTAGGAAGAGTGTTATTGTAGGTTTTACACCTAGGATACTACAATAACGTTTAAAATTGAGGATTAGAAGTGGTTAAGCTAAAAACTTTAAGAGTCCTAATTCGTAGGTACTATTAATTGAATTTTTGGGACTTGTGTGAACAGAATTAGGAATTGGTAACCTCATTAAAGTTGTAGCTCTATAAGTTTCGAAATTTAGAAACTGATTTCACATTAAACGGATATTTATAGCTTAAGTTATGCACATTTTACTATCAAGTGTTCTAGCTGTGACGTTAAGAGGTAGCCCTGTTTCAACAGCCTAGGTTTTTGAATTACTGAGATTGATACGTGTGAAATTAGGACTTAATTCCTTCATAAAAGTTGTAGGAAATTATATCCCCAAAATTTAGAAATTTATTTCATGTTAATATCTTATGTGTAGCAAGAGTTATAATCCAATTACCAAGGCATGTTCAGAGTGTTATTGTAGTTGAGCCTAGTTGGAAACAACTACTGAAAACCGCATCTATTCTATAGGGTATTTGAATTTATTTCCTTCATCAATATTGTAGGTAATTAAGTTATTGAAATTTTGGCTCAAATCTCATGCCAAAACAGCTTTTATAACTCTAGAAAATTTCGAAATACTGAACCTTGTCCATGGTTGTTATTAGGATTCTTTCTACTATAAGTGCCTACAAAATAGGATAATTTTCTAAGTTAATTGTAAGCTGAATGTGAGCTTAAAATATTATTAGAAATGAATTAGCAATACAAAGTGAATCTAAATTCTCATGAGATAGAATCATAAAAATATAAGATTCTAACTAGCATTTTATTACGTATATAGATTTTGCTGAAAAACAACATCAAGCAATTAAAGGATTAAGTGTGAACGTATCAGGTAAGGGGTGGACTATATAGTAAGGATTACATCATAAACTTGTTTGACCTTATTTGTTGAATTTGTCTAAATTTGTTATGATTGATAATTGTGATTTCATTATATGCTTGGTTGTGAAAGTGATAATGAATTGCTTACGTGTATGATGGTGTAAAATACATGTTTGGTACTCTATTATGATATGTATTGTCTTTGAGTGAGCATTTATATGCATGGTGGTTTTTCATGAGAAAATTCATTGAAAATTAATTTAAAAGAATTGGATGATGGGTTGTGAACCCTTTTTGAACTGTATTGGAAGTTTTCTGCTTGTAACAGGTGATTTGAAATTTTTGGGAAGTGCGTATTACAGGGGAAACTCTGTCAAAATTTTTGGAAAAATGTGAATTTCTAAGAAAAACCACTTAGGGACTCATACACTACTCATTTGAAAATGGTGATTTGTGAAATCTGGGGAATCAGAGATTATGGACTCTGAGAATACGATAGGGAGGCCCTGAGGGAGGACTTGAGGATAGGAAGGGTAGTGGTTGGAGGCCCCAAAAGACCCAGGCTCGCTACCTGTTGTCGGGGATCCCACTGTACAAACTCTCCTGTACCTGACTGTGCTCTTACCGTATATCAATGGTCGGTGAGCTACTGGGTTTATATTTGAGCATGGGTCTCAACAATCCCGTGGGTGGATTTTCCATGCCTAGTAGTGTCAACTCCTGGCTACCCCAGTACTGATTTGAGAAATGATTCGGGCCCGCATGCATAAACATTTTAGAAAACATATTAGGATCATGCATCATTAACATCAATCATTTGGAATTTGATTGACTTGTGAATGTTTATGATGTTGATTTTAAAATGATGTATGAACTGTTGCTCACCCTCTTGTTTTTCTGTTTTATTTATTTCCTTTGTGCTTGCAGTACTCATTGGACCTGATCGGTCATTGTTTGAAGAGAGGGGAGATGGTACAGATTCCACACCCGATGAATATGATATTCATACTCATTAGCTGAGAGCCACAATGATGGCAACATGTATTGGGATAAACATACCCAAACTTTTATAGATAGTCTTTTGTAGTATATAGACCTACATGGTACTGAGTAGTATTCACTATTTTGTGTAGTTAGCTGCTCTGTAGGAAGTATCCCCAATGTTGCCTTAATATTTTGGAGGACTGTACTAATATTTTATCTATATGTAATTATGAATGTTTACTTTTAGTACTTTTTAAAATGATGAAATGCAGGAATGTATTATTGAAAATTTATGTATATTAATATTATGTACAAGGGAAAAATTATTATCGGTTAAAAAAAAAATTCTACTAAAAATTATTAATTCTTCTGATTGAGGGTTTATAAGGTAAGGTGTTACACATAAAAAAGGAAAAAGCCCGCTAAGATATGCTAGGAAAAAATTAAGGCAGCCCGCTAGACCGAAAACCCCAAAAAGGGCGGTCTAGGCAAAAGATAGGGCTAAACCAAAAAATGAATAAAAGAGAGGGGTCCTTCATCATAATCATAAAAAGTCCAGCAGGAGAATGCCAATCACTTTTCCAGATGCATCGATCAAAAAGAATAGATTGCATTTAGGGCATCCACGCACAAGTAGTCACACAAAACGACTTTGTCAAGATAAAAAATGAAAGAAATAAAAATTACTTCAGATAAAAAACAAAAAACGAAAAGCATTCATGCATATAAGGAGACTAGCTCCATGTTTGTGATTGAAAACAGGATCACCGAGACCGAGTCTCCAAATAATGCCCTCAAGAAAATAGAGCAAGTCGTCAATCAAGCGACTCAGCAGAATAAGAGCTTCCGAAAATTAAGAGCTCTAGCTACCATCCTTCTACTCAGAAAAAGAAGGCACATATAAGAAGTCTTCAAACATTTCTCTCCCTCAAGAAAGAAGAGAGAGTTGTCATCATTAAATAAGCTCAGAAGAAATAAGAAGCTTCTAGAAGTCAAAGCTCCAGTCATCATTTTTCTATCCAATAAAAGAGGGCACAATCATCGGACATCATAAAAGAAAAGCCAACAGAAAGGCTTAGTTATCCCCAAGCGGATCCTTGTGTTAGAAAAGGAGGTTGAAATCAAGACGGGGGGGGGGGTGAATTGATCTTTGAAAGATTTTCGCAATTTATAGATTATGTATTTCAAAGATTAAGAGTTCTGACCAATTCTTGAATCAAACAAAACAAACAATCAAAATAAAGGCAGCAACAAAATTAAAGAGGGAAAGATTTAGAGAGATACAACCAATATTTATACTGGTTCACCCAATCCCAGGGCTACATCCAGTTCTTAGCCAAATTCTAGCTGAGTTCCAGTAGATTGAATGTTTTATAGATTACAGATTCCAATCACACACCCAATCTACCACAAGAACCAAAATTCCAATCCTTGCACCTAAACCTTCACCAAGAACCAACTTCCAGTTCTTAAACCACCCTGCAGCCAAATTCCAGCCACAGAAACCAGTGCCCACACTTCCAGACACTCACAATACAGTAATGAAATGTAAGAGAAACAAAGAAAAGAAACTAGAACACTCAAACCCGGATTATGCAGCTCTACAGAATGAGTTTCTTCATAAAAGAAATGCAAAATTTGCCTCAAGAAAGAACTTTAAAAAACTTCACAAAACTTGCGTGATTCTTTCTTGAAAGTAGCTCTTATGATTGCTTGATTGATTGCTCAAAGGTATGTTTTAAAAGACTCAAGCAATCCTGTTTATATAGAGAATTGTTCTAATTGCTGGTTTAATTAATCTGTTAAAACAATCTTTTAATATTTTAAAAGTCTTGAATTAATCTGTTAAAACTTATTTTAATCTATTAAAATGTTCTTGATCATTTTCTAGATTTGTTTTAACTTATGCGACATCATTTCAATCGACTAAAACTCTTTGTAAAAAATCCCCTAAGTTGTGTTTAATCGATTAATTCACCTTTTAATCCATTAAAATACTGCCAAATGTTTTCATAAAACTTTCTAAGTGATTTTAACTGATAACAGTCTGTTTTAATCGATTAAAACACTTTGAAAAAAAATCTCTTAGTGGTTTTAATCGATTAATTCGCATTTTAATCGATTAAAATCCTGCCAAATATTTTCATAAAACTTTCTAAGTGATTTTAACTGATAACACATTGATTAAAATCCTGACAAAACTTCTTTCAAAACCTTTCAAGTGGTTTTAATCGATTAATTAGAGATTACATTAATTAAAATACTGACAGAACATATTTCAAAACACTTCAAGTTATTTTAATTAATTATTTCGAGTTTGTATCGATTAAAATACTGCTAGAACACTTTTCAAAACATTTTAAGTCATTTTAATCGATTATTTCGAATCTACATCAGTAAAAATACTGGCAAAAGGTTTTCAAAAACTCCTTTAATGAAAACAATCGATTAATTCGAAGATATATCGATTAAAACAGTTCCAGTGTATGTTTTAAAAGGTTTTAATCGATTATTTTGAAAACTTATCAGTTAAAAACCTGTTATGTAAGTGTTAAGAACATTTTAACTGATAAAGCTCATATAATATCAGTTAAAACAATTACTTAAAAATCATTTAACCGATTACTTTGGTTTTTAACAGATTAAACACGTTTAGAGGCATTTTCAAAATCTTTTAAATGATGAAACCTCATGCAGTAGAGAGATATGAATGATTATACCTATGTATAGATGCAGACTCACTAATCACTCTACCCTTTTAACCAAGTAACGTTTGACTTCAACAGAAAAGCCTTTGACTTCATTTGACTTCATCAAATCAACAAGATTTTCGTTTCATCAAATGATTCAATAAGATCTTCATCACTTTCAGTCTCCCCCTATTTGATGAAGACAAACACCTCTTTGAATAATATCTCTGCAGAAGAAGTCACTTGAATATATAGATTAGTTAGTATTCAAAAATTAATCATTTCTCCCCCTAAAATAGTGAGAATATCAAAATGTAGATTTCTCCCCTAAAATATCAAAATCAATCATTTCTCCCCCTTTGACTTCATCAAAAATAGAGAATAGAGAAGTAAAACAAACAATAGGCATGGTATGTAACAAAATTTATTTTTATAAAACAACATTATAAAAAATTATGATATCATCAAGATGTATTACTCTTTTAAGAACCAATTAAAGTTTATTCAAACTTATCTTCATTAACACGTTTGTAATGAATCCAATAGACACGTGTAAAGATAAGGGAACCATGCTTTAGTAGTGTAGACCCTAAATCTTGCCCGGACTCAAAATAAGAGCAGAAGACCTCCTATTCGAAGATGGACGAAGCCTAAATAGCCACTAGGAGAGACTATTAGGCCCCATATTAGAGTAGGAAGGATTTTCTGTACAAAAATAAGGATTTTCGCCTTCAGGGGTCGAGACCACCGTCTCGCTTTTCAGGACCGCCGTCTCGACCAATGGCAAGTTGAGACCGCCGTCTCATTTAGCGAGATCGCTATCTCGCCACTTACCATTGGCGGGACCCCCCTCCCGTTGCCACTTGGCAAGTCGAGACTGCCGTCTTGCCAAACGAGACCGCCGTCCCGAATAGCAAGACCGTCGTCTCGACCTTGCCACTCGAGACCGCTGTCTCGACCTGCAGACGCGAATCCCTATAAATAGGGGGCACTCTCCCCTTCATTTCAGACAGTTCTTCCACCTTCCCTTCTACAATTTCCCAAAATTCTTCTCTTAGAGCCCCTCCGAAGCATTTCCGGAGTTTTTGAGTGCTTAAGAGAGCTTTTTATAGCATTTTCGAGAGAGAATTCGACGTTGTAAGAGCGAAGGGCTGCCAAAACGCACCCTATTTTTCAAGAGAATTAATCAAAAGCTTGCTCCAAAGGTTTCTTCACTTTCTCCCTCTCTTTTACTGTCTTTTTTATTCATATTAAATTGCGTAGTAGATACTAGGGCCATGTAGTCATCATTTTAATTCCGCAAATAAAAGGGTAAAAGAGTCATTTCAACAGTTTATTTATAAAATAACTGTCCTGTCATAGGGAACCCGAAAGGGGCATCGTAAGGGAACTAACACTTCCCTTACACGTAACTAACTCCCTTATCCAACTCTGATTTTAACGACCAAAGTTGGTTTTCGAAAAACCAATGCCTTTTCTCTCCTTTCTCGATGTTTCTAGTAAAAACATCGGTGGCGACTCCATCAGAACCCTTCCAAACTTGTTCTTAGGTCAGCTCGGTTATCGGACGATCTAAGAACGCCATTTCAAAATCCTCGCCCTTAGGTTCAGCCCGGTTATCGGACAACCTAAAGGCGTTGTAACCTCACCCATAAAAACGCGAAAAAATGGGATAGTCGGAACCATCGCGTCGCTCCGACTGCCTCTTTTGACGGTGACAACAGATGGTGACTCCATTGGGGAAGCCTAGAGAGTTGATCCCATTTAGTGATGGGCCAGTTTAATAAATAAACTAAGAAATTTCGCTTTTACCCTACCTTGTATTATAACATGCTTTAATTACTTGGCTTTAATAACTGTTGTTTGTTTATTTTATGCAATTGTTTGAAATAACAACTGTACACAAACCTTTGCAAACAACAGTTTCCTCTATACCCGGGGGCAAGTGAGAAATCCATAGGGAGTGGGTGGCAGGTACGGTTTGCCGTAGTGATGGCCATGTGCCCACTGGTATGATCGAAAACCCCACACAAGGTGATAACCTTCCTCTTTTGGCACAAAGACTGACTATGGCCTTAGTGCTAAGCATGGTCGGAAGGCTGGAGAGGTGGGACCCTATAATGGGGGCACCTTGGGGGCCTAAGCCTTGGTGAGAATAGTTAGAACCTACCTTCACCAAAGCACTTTTCTACAGGAAAACCCTACCTCATGATTAAAATGACCTCTCGCCTGATCGCAAATGATTGAATTGTATGTGCATTTTTTTGTTACATTTGATTGCATAGCTTAACCAAACAATAGATAAAAACAAATAAAAATAGAAAAAACATTTTTTGCAATAAACACCCTTATCTCGGACACTCTGCCTTTTAGCTAGCCTGCCTTCAGGTTCTTTGTAAGCTAAGTACCAACGCAGTCCGACAGAAGAGATAAGGGAAGCCAATATTATTCTTTCGTAATAAACCATTTTATCTCGGACAGTCTGCCTTTTAGCTTGCCTGGTTTCAGGTTCTTTGCAAGCTAAGTAGCCACACAGTCCGACAGAAGAGATAAAAGGCTCTAAAACCAAAATAAAACCAAATAAAAACCAAAATCAAATAAATGGGACTTTCTTCACAAACATTAAATTCATAAATCATCCATATAGTTAGTTTATTTTTCCAGAAAATAAATGCGCAAATACTATCATACATTATGTAGAAATAAAACATGATAAACATTTATGTAAAAACAAACACTCACATGCATACCCACAATAAGCATCATATTCATAAAGCATGCATTTTGGTTTTTAGAAAATGGAGGGGACTAGTAGACAATTGAAGCAAGTGGATATTCCCCGATACCATACTAAGAAGCTGGAACGGCTTTGAAAGAATTAATGGTTGAGTTCAAGAGGGGGGGTGAATTGAACTTTAAAACTTTTTCGCAAAACTTACTTTCTTTTGGAAGAATGAGTTATCTTTATTCAATCTTTGCAAAGATAATTTGGTTTAAACACAGCACAATTAAAGACAGAAATTAAAAGAGATGAAAGAAGAATATTAACACACAAATTTATACTGGTTCACTCTAATCCAGAGCTACATCCAGTTCTTGACAAACCAGTCAAGTTCCACTAATACCAAGTGAAAATTACAACCAGTAGATACTCACCAATCTACCCCAAGAACTATCTTGCAAAACCCATAAGACAAAATCTTGAAAACCACCCAGTAACCAAATCCAGTTACTGTACCAAGTGCAGATTACAATCCAACCTGCACAATCAACTTTTACAAAAGAATATGGAAAGAAAAAACCTGGACTTGAAGTTTCTAATTGTCCAGAACCAATTCTATCAGCACTTTCTCTCTTTGAATGACCACAATTCTGATCACAGCACCTTATGATATGAAAAAGATTCTTGAATGCAGAGAAAGTCACGTATGAAAGTTTCACAGATTGATTTCACAAGTTTTCTCAAGTAGTGTATTGTATTGTATCTTTCAAAAGATAGATCAATTCTGTATATATAGAGTAAATCATAGAATCAGACTATTCCAACTGTCAAAAACTGTTTCAGAGAGTCAAAAGATCGATTAGTTTAAAATAAAACAGTTTAGAAGAGACTCTGATCGATTAGAACTGAAGTATGATCGATCAGACCGAGTTATGATCGATTAGAACTAAAGTATGATCGATCAGACCGAGTTATGATCGATTAAAATGAAACTATGATCGATCAGAATATTATTTCAATCGATTAAAATATCGATTCAATCGATTGATTTCATTTAAAGCTCCATTCAATCGATTAAAACATCGATTCAATCGATTGATTTCATTTAAAGCTCCATTCAATCGATTGATTCGAGTTTTTAATGGATTGAAACAACTTAATGAAAAATGACAGCTCTCTGTTTCAATCGATTGAAAATCATTTCAACAGATTAAATTCCTGCAAACACTTAGTTAAAAAATAGTCTCTCTGTTTCAACAGATTGAAAAATATTTCAATAGATTGATTTTCTAAAAACTCTTAGATCGAAAAAGGTCTTTCTGTTTCAATGATTTAAAATCATTTCAACAGATTGAAAATGCGAAACTTGATATTGAAAATTCATTGAGTTATTTTAACTTGTTGATTCAGTGAATCAATCAATTGAATTTTCCATTATGTATGACCATTTATTATGTTAAGTGATTTTAACAGATTGAAAATCCTTTTCAACAGATTGAAAAAAACTTAGTTTATTCTTTTAATACTTAAACGTAAGTTTTTCATGCGAGAAAAATGATTTTCAATGAGATGCAACATTTTAAGGTGCTTATCACAAAATATTATGGCCTATCAAGAGATTAAGTGCTTAGACTTAAAAACCTAATCATCTACACACCCACAACCTAAGTTATATCTATGTCTTCATCAAATCCACCAAGTGCTTCAATCTCCCCCTATTTGATGGAGACAAATAACCACTGCACCTGCAAAACAAAAATACCAGACCAGAGACATATATTTTGTGATGTGTGTGTAGTGACAGTTTTAAGCAAAATACTTCTCCCCCTATTTGATCGCATCAAATAGATTGTTTTAGTTACGAGTCCAATGGGGCCACGTGGGTACCCCGAATATAAAACAGAACATTAAAAACTAAGAAAAGAAAACAGAATAACAAAAACAAAGAAAATCTTCATTCGTCCCCGGGGCCTTGATTGAATTGCGGTTCCACAATCCTGTTGTAAATATCTTCTAGTTGATTATCAATATGCTTGGAACCTTGCAATGAAATTTTCATCCAAATAATGCTGTCGAGCCCTCGGAGCGGCGAGTCATCTCCATATGCCTCCTTTGGTCGGTTTGCGGTTCACTCATTTGATGTAACATTGTTCTTTCGAGCCGAGACAGAGGAGTGCCACGGTCGAGCGGTGGATTGTATGGAATCATCTCCATTGGGTTCACTTCTTCCATTGGATCGAGACGGACGTCTTTGCGAAGTTCCGGGAATATTAGTGTTGATCTCTTCCTCTTGCTCTTCTTCTTCACTTTCTTCACTTCTCCCGAGCATCTTCTTTCGAGATCCATTCACCATCAACTTTAATGAATCCCATTTTGTGAAGCACAGAGTTATTTATTTCATTTGTTGATCGGACGGTTTCAACAAGTTCTCCTTCAACATCGACACCAAAATGTGTTAAAAATTTAGAAATCGGAATAGCATAGGGATACACGAAATCACTAAGTCTCTTGGCTTTGATCATGTGATCCTTGATGATGAAGACCCAGTTCACTCGTATTCTATGATGAATGCAGTACATCAGTACTAAATCTCCTTCATTTAGCACTGCATGATTGCTCCCCCTGGGTGTGAGCTGCCAGGAAACAATGAAAGCAAGAATCCTCTCTTCTAGTTTCAACTTCCTAGTGTTGAATGAACTTACAGAATCATGCCTATTCTTCAGGCAGGAGCGGAAATACTGAACTTTATTAAATTCTTCAACATCTGAAGTACACCCTTTGGTGACTTTCACACCTACATCCTTTATTCCAGCAACCTCCTTCCAGACATTAGGTGTTATCTCAATGTTTACTCCTTTGACTTGAGTTATTAGAGTGGAACCTTCAAAGGACAAGTTAGTGAAAAAGACTTTGATTAAGTCAGGGTAAATCCTACCATTCAACTCCAGAAATTTCTGAAGTTTTTGATGTTGCAGTAATTTCCGAATGCCTCTGAATCCTTCGGCATCAAACCAGGAGAACTTTAACACCTTCGGAATGTTTACTTGCTTCCTGCTCAATTCATGGATAAACAAATTCATTTTCTCTTGATCCCCATTGAACCAAGTTTCAATCCTTCCTACAACATTCTGTTCTTGCCTTGCAGTAGAGGACTCGCCTCTGCTGGACTTTTTCCTACCAGACTTTGTGCGCTTGAGCATGCTTGATCTTTGGGATGAGCAGAACAGAGAAGAACCGAGAAAAGAGAAAGTTCAAAGAAAATAATACTAAAGGAATGATAATACACAATCTTTTCAGTTTCAAGGTTTTTGTCTTTACTATATTACTGCTACTGTGCAGTGATGATAAAGGTGGAGAGAGAAGAAATTGCTACTGTACAACTTAATTATCTTCACAGTAGATATCCAATCAGTATCCATCAACTTTTATTGGATATCTTGGATATTGAAGAGAGTAGTTGAAGTTTATCTTGTTGTAAATGCATTCAATCCACTCTGCAGAAATTGTTTAGAGACAAAGTACATACAACTAGCCCTAGAAGAAAAATAATCAATTGATATTTCGTGAAACCAATTGATTTTGTAATCGTAGATACTTATAAGTGAAATAAACCGATTGAATAAAAAATTAAATCGATTGTTTTGTAAAAGAAAATTATTCAGAGTACCATTAGTGAATTCAATCGATTGAATCGAAGATTTAATCGATTGATTTATAGAAGAAAGTGTGCAGAGCTACAAGATTAATGAAATAAATCGATTAAAAGCTTATTTAATCGATTGAACTAATAACACATCAATATCAGTGAGTAAGAATCAGAAAATCAACAGATTATTTCACAATTACAATCGATTGAAACAAATAATATCAAGTTATTCATGCAATTATTAATCGATTGAACTTGTTATCAACTTTTTAAAAAGCATATAATCACTATAAAGAATCAGTTATGCAATACTAGATATATCTAGAATTCCTAATTCAGTCCTAAGCATATTAAGTCTATCTCTAGGAAGTGGTTTAGTGAATAAATCAGCTAAGCTGTTTTTCGATTCAACGAATAAAATCTCACAGATCACCCCTAGATACGTGTTCTCTAATAAAGTGATGTCTAATTTCAATATGCTTAGTTCTAGAGTGTTGAATAGGATTCTTAGTTAAGTTTATTGCACTAGTATTGTCACAAACCGGAGGTACCTTGTTTAGAGTAACTCCATAATCTGTTAGTTGTTGCTTGAGGTAGATGCTTTGAGCACAACGGCTCCAGTACTGCAATGTATTCAGCTTCGCAGTTGACGAGGGCAACACACGCTTGCTTTTTCTTGTGCCACGATATAAGATCGCTCCCCAGTAAATGACAAGTACCGGAGGTACTTTTTCTATCCAATCTACATCCTGCAAAGTCGAATCAGAAAATCCAACAAGTTTAAGGGATGCACCTTCAGGATACCATAGTCCAACATTAACTTGTTCCCTTAAGGTATTTCGAGAATCCTTTTGGCAGCGGTAAGATGTGATTCCTTTGGATTTGCTCGAAATCTTGCACAAAGGCATACACTAAACATAATGTCGGGTCTACTAGCGAGTTAGATATAGTAGTGAACCAATCAAACCTCTATATTTAGTTTGATCAACGGGTTTTCCTTTTTCATCTAAGTCTAGACAACAGTTAGTAGACATGGGTGTAGAGGACACCTTGCAATTTTGCATACCAAATTTCTTTAACAATTCATTGCGGTATTTAGATTGACTAAGAAAAATGCCATTTCTTAATTGTTTAACACTGGAGACCAAGGAAGAAATTCAATTCTCCCATCATAGACATTTCAAATTCACTTTGCATTTCTTTTACAAACTTATTACACATGGTATTATTAGTGGAACCGAAAATGATGTCATCCACATACACCTGCACCGGAATAATGTCGGTTCAGATTTCTTAATGAACAGAGTTTTATCAACCTCACCTCGCTTGTACCCTTGATCAATTAGGAAGTTACTCAACCTCTCATACCATTGTCTAGGTGCTTGCTTTAAACCATAAAGGGCCTTTTTCAATTTGTAGACATGGTCAGGATGCTTGTGATCTTCAAACCCAGGAGGTTGAGAAACATATACTTCTTCATTGATGAGTCCATTCAGAAAGGCACTCTTTACATCCATCTGTAGTAATCTGAAACCACTTAAACGGGCATAAGCTAATAACAATCTAACGACTTCAAGTCTAGCTACGAGTGCAAAGGTTTCATCAAAATCAATACCCTCTTGTTGGTTATACCCTTTGGCTACCAATCTAGCTTTATTTCTAGTAATAATGCCGTGTTCATCTAGCTTGTTTTTGAATACCCACTTAGTACCAATTACATTGATATCTTTGATTTTAGGAACTAATTCCCACACTTTATTTCTTTCAAATTGATTAAGCTCATCATGCATGGCACTAACCCAGATATTCATCATTTAATGCTTCTTTAAGCTGTCTTAGGCTCTATTTGTGAAATGAATGCCATATGATTACAAAATTGATTAAGAGAATGTCTAGTAGATACTCCCTTATTAATTTGCCCGATGACATTGTCTAGAGAGAGATCTCTTTGGACAATCCACTCTTTAGGAAGCTCTTCCGGAACATCTTCTTCCTGTTCTTCGAGTAATTGTTGGTGGATCAGCTTTTGCGGGGTCCATCGATGGATCATCTTCTTCAACGAGTACACTCGATCTGTGTTTACGGCACGTTTCAACCGATAAGAATTATCAGTTAAATCTTCTTCATCTGTAGTACTTGTTGTTCTATTACGCACCACTCGAGGAGACTCATTAAACACAACATGTACTGATTCTTCAACTGATTTCAATCTTAAATTGTAAATTCTATATGCATGGCCGAATTTCATTTGGATGTTTTGAAAAATGATTTTCAGGAACAAACTGATTAAACAAATTATTTTACTAATTTGGTCTTTAATATTCGTTTTGAAAATGCAATAGTAAAATGATCGAATAATACTTGAAAGAATCGATTGTTTCTGTATTGGAAGAGATCTAGAAGATGATACCAGAATTTAAATCGATTAAAACGAAAATGAGTCGATTAAATTTGATACCTTAGTGATTTTAGTTGATAGAAATTCATTCTAATCGATTAAAACAGACTAAAACTCAAATCATGAGAACATTTTAATCGATTGATTCGCATTTCAATCGATTAAAACTGTACGGACATATTTACTAATATCTTCCGTAAGTTATTTTAATCGATTAATACTTGGTTTATATCAATTAAAACAATCAGTTTAGACAAACGAACCCGATTCGTAGCTCCGAACTTCAAGGGATTCCCATACTTTGTTCCTGCAAAACAAGTTAAGTATTTTTCTGGTACCCTTTAAATATTTTGGGTCCTTAGGAGTCAATTTTTCAGTTTAACATGTTTTGGAACCCATCTCTTCCTACCTTGCGGCACAAAATATTTTTTAGCATGACGAAATTTTATAGTATGTCCTTTCTTCATGCGAGTAATGACAAGATGAGAAAGGGAATGCTTCGTTGTTTTTACGTATGAAAAGAAATTCAAATATTTTTTAGTTTTTACCCCATTCTTAGGTTTGTACCGATTCCAGAATGTTCAAACACACAGTTTTGAGACCCAAGAAGTGCATCTAAATTCTCTTTACCTTGAGTAAATTTTGTCAAGGTTTTAGTCAAGTAATCAACCTTATTTTGTAAAACAATACACTTTTCACAATTCTTATTAACAGCAACATTATCCATGAGATGAATAGATAATATCTAGATGTTCTAAATCTGTTTTGCTTTCTAATAGTTCATTTTCCAGGATTTTAACTCTATTTTCTAACCAGTTATTTAAACCTTTCAACCGATTATTTGTATGAGATAAATTTCTGGCTTCACTATGCATTTCATTGAAAGCATTCGGTAATGTGCTTGTAATTCATTTCATTCTCTGTAGGAGTTGAACTTACATGTGATGAAGAGGATTCATAGCCGACCATCAAACACAGGTTCACCTCTTCACTTTCGGATTCGAGCTGGAAGATGAATCATTGTCTTGCCAGGCTATATAGGCCTTTTTCCCTTTGTATCTTGATTCTTTCTTGTTCGATTCTTGGTCTTTTCCGGACAATCACTCTTTATGTGACCACTGTTTACCACAAGAATAACAAGTAATATTATTTTGAACAGATTCGGTCTTTTTATCATTGTACCTTTTTACTTGGCCAATTCTGTTTCTTTCTTCTAAGAAATTTCCCAAATTTCTTAACCAACAAAGTCGAGTTCTCCGATTCATCTTCTTCGAGATCCATTGTTTTCTTCAATTGTCTTGAGAACAATATTTCTACTTTTCTTTTCTGCATTCTCTTGTTCTTTGAACCGATTGATTTCCAACTCATGTTCCCTCAACTTACCAAAAAGTGAAGCGGTAGTCATTTCAGTCAAGTCTCTTGATTCCGATATAGTCTGTCACCTTTGGTTGCCACGTTCTGTCCAAACACTTTAAGATTTTGATGTTCAACTCTTCTTTGTCAAAAGTCTTTCCTAACCCAATTAGATGATTTACTATGTGCGTGAACCTTTTACGCACATCTGCAATTGTTTCTCCTTGCTGCATTTTAAACAACTCATAGTCCACTGATTAACTCATGCTTTCTTGCCCTTTTCACATCGAGATGTTCCTTCATGTGTGACCTCTAAAATTTCCCACATCTCTTTGGTAGAGGCACACTTGAGACACCACTGAAAAACTCATCAAGATTTAAAGCGAGAGGTAATAATATTTTTGCGAGTATAATCATATTGGACTCTCCTATTTTCTACATCGGTTAATTCAGCCCAATCTTTTTCGACTACTTTACCATCTACGGTATGAGTTGGTTTGTAAGGACCATTAACAATTGTTTCCCAAATGCCTCTATCAAGAGATTCAATAAAGATTTTCATTCTAACCTTCCGGAAAGAATAATTCACACCGAGAAAAAAGTGGAGGCCTGTTTATGGAGGCTCCTTCTAAAAAATTCATCTTTCCCTCGACCATTGGACCGATTCCTTGAGTAACTTACAAGAACCAGCTCTGGTACCAATTGAAAGAATTAATGGTTGAGTTCAAGAGGGGGTGAATTGAACTTTAAAACTTTTTCGCAAAACTTACTTTCTTTTGGAAGAATGAGTTATCTTTATTCAATCTTTGCAAAGATAATTTGGTTTAAACACAGACACGATTAAAGACAGAAATTAAAAGAGATGAAAGAAGAATATTAACACACAAATTTATACTTGGTTCACTCTAATCCAGAGCTACATCCAGTTCTTGACAAACCAATCAAGTTCCACTAATACCAAGTGAAAATTACAACCAGTAGATACTCACCAATCTACCCCAAGAACTATCTTGCAAAACCCATAAGACAGAATCTTGAAAACCACCCAGGTAACCAAATCCGATTCATTGTACCAAGTGCAGATTACAATCCAACCTGCACAATCAACTTTTACAAAAGAATATGGAAAGAAAAAACCTGGACTTGAAGTTTCTAATTGTCCAGAACCAATTCTATCAGCACTTTCTCTCTTTGAATGACCACAATTCGATCACGAGCACCTTATGATATGAAAAAGATTCTTGAATGCGAGAGAAAGTCACGTATGAAAGTTTCACAGATTGATTTCACAAGTTTTCTCAAGTAGTGTATTGTATTGTATCTTTCAAAAGATAGATCAATTCTGTATATATAGAGTAAATCATAGAATCAGATCTGTTCCAAGCTGTCAAAAAGCTGTTTCGAGAGTCAAAAGATCGATTAGTTTAAAATAAAACAGTTTAGAAGAGACTACGATCGATTAGAACTGAAGTATGATCGATCAGACCGAAGTTATGATCGATTAAAATGAAACTATGATCGATCAGAATATTATTTCAATCGATTGAAATATCGATTCAATCGATTGATTTCATTTAAAGCTCCATTCAATCGATTAAAACATTGATTCAATCGATTGATTTCATTTAAAGCTCCATTCAATCGATTGATTCGAGTTTTTAATGGATTGAAACAACTTAATGAAAAATGACGACTCTCGTTTCAATCGATTGAAAATCATTTCAACAGATTAAATTCCTGCAAACACTTAGTTAAAAAATAGTCTCTCTGTTTCAACAGATTGAAAAATATTTCAACATATTGATTTTCTAAAAACTCTTAGACTGAAAAAGGTCTTTCTGTTTCAATAGATTTAAAATCATTTCAACAGATTGAAAATGCGAAACTTGATATTGAAAATTCATTGAGTTATTTTAACTTGTTGATTCAGTGAATCAATCAATTGAATTTTCCATTATGTATGACCATTTATTATGTTAAGTGATTTTAACAGATTGAAAATCCTTTTCAACAGATTGAAAAAAACTTAGTTTATTCTTTTAATACTTAAACGTAAGTTTTTCATGCGGAAAAATGATTTTCAATGAGATGCAACATTTTAAGGTGCTTATCACAAAATATTATGGCCTATCAAGAGATTAAGTGCTTAGACTTAAAAACCTAATCATCTACACACCCACAACCTAAGTTATATCTATGTCTTCATCAAATCCACCAAGTGCTTCAGGCTTTGCGCGATAATGTCATTGGAGGTCCGCTCCGACTTTGAAAAATCCTATAGACGGATTCTCGACCTGTTGAAGATCTGTGTTGATCCCATTTTTATCAGGGTTCTAGTTCATTTTTGGAACTCTAGTATGCACTGCTTCAAATTCCCGCAATTCGATATGGGGCCTACTTTGGAGGAGTATGAGATTATGCTAAAATGGCCCAAATCAGCAGGGGTCCATATTCGCCACGAGGCATATACTTCTGCAGCTCAAGTCGCTGCCATCATCCGATTGTCATTCCGACAGACTACCCTGATAGAAAAAGGGAACATCCAGGGTTGGAAAGTCTCAATGTTAGAAGACCATCTGTCCTCTTTGGCTGAAAGGGCAGAATGGGCCACTTTTAACAAAACCCTGGCCTTGATTATATTTGGAACAATCTTGTTTCCTTTCCATATCGACACAGTAGACCAAGTCGTCATGGACGCCTTCTTCGCCTGCGACGTGAACTCGAAGAGTCCCTTGCCTGCACTTCTTGCCGACACCTTGCTCTCGGTGGAATTTTGCCGCTAGAAGCAAGGAAAAACACTTAGATGTTGCTTTTCACTAATTTTTCTATGGGGAATCACACATTTCTACGCCTCTAGTCACATGGGGATGTTCCCCGACCCTTTGAGAAGCTTCTCCAAAATCCCTCTCCACTGATGCCTAACCTTGGAGTGGAAGGTCGAGTTGGAACAATGGGACACCAACCAATTATCCTGGGTTTGCCCTTGGTTCCAACCCGACCCAGTCCTCATCAGATTTGGGCATTACCCGAGCACACCATTGATAGGACTCAGGGGTTGCATAGCCTATTCACCAAGAGTATCTATGAGACAACTCATGAGGACCCAAACCGCAATATCCCAAGAGGAGCTCGGAGGACTATGTTTCTTCAGAGTCTCATGCACGATCGCTAACTCATTGACTGTGAGAAGAGCATGGGAGAAAGCAGTGGCAGACTAGGGAAGTCAATCAGTCATAGCAAGCGCCATAGAATAAGACGCCACTTCATAAACAAAATGTTGTTTAAACTAGCCTAAACACTCTAACCAACCTTGGCTAGCCGTGCTTACAAAAAACCATTTTTTGACAAAATAAAACAATTCTAAAACACAAGCCTTTGAATTAAATATCCTCTTATTTCTCTTCTCTTGACCCTTACTACTACAACATTCTAGTAATTAGTAGGGAAATGTGGAGATAGTAATCAATAGGAGGATTGACATCCCCAAGGAAAGGGAGGGGCTCACTGACATGGCAAGTCACTCTACAATTAACACAATCATTCTTCGGTCACGACAAAGTCAAGACGACGAAATCGGTACAGCCTATCGACAAAGCACTTAACGGCAGAAGCTCATCAGAAGTAAAAGTACATTGGTTAATCCTTTTGAAAAATTAATTGAAATAGTATTATAGGATGCATATCGCAAATATTGCATGCATATGATAGGCTCCTATCTCTAAAAAAAAGAAGAGAAAGAAAAATGACAATAGAAAGAAAAATGACAGTAAAAAGAATAATGCCTGCTAAGAGATTCTTAGGCAAAAGTTAGGGTAGCCTGCTAGATCGAAAACCCGCAAAGGGCGGTCTAGGCAAAAGTTAGGGCATTCATAAAAAAGGAAAAAGCCCGCTAAGATATCCTAGGCAAAAATTAAGGCAGCCCGCTAGACCGAAAACCCCAAAAGGGCGGTCTAGGCAAAAGATAGGGGCCCTTCATCATAATCATAAAAAGTCCAACAGGAGAATGCCAGTCACTTTTCCAGATGCATCAATGAAAAAGGATAGATTGCATTTAAGGCATCCACACACAAGTAGTCGCACAAAACGACTTTGTCAATGTCAAAAATGAAAGAAATAAAAATCACTTCAGATAAATAACAAAAAAAAAAAAACATTCATGCATATAAGGAGACTAGCTCCATGATTGTGATTGAAAACAAGATCACTGAGACTGAGTCTCCAAATAATGCTCTCAAGAAAATGGAACAAGTCATCAATCAAGCGACTCAACAGAATAAGAGCTTCTGAAAATCAAGAGCTCTAGCTACCATCCTTCTACCCAGAAAAGAAGGCATAAGAAAGTAATAAGTCTCCAAACACTGCTCTCCCTCAAGAAAGAAGAGCGAGTTGTCAACAGAAGCTTCCAGAAGCCAAAAATCATCACCCAATAAAAGAGGGCACAATCATCAGGACATCATAAAAGAAAAGCCGATGGAAAGACCTAGTCATCCCCAAGAGGATCCCTGCCCACTCTGAAGGCAACACAAAACAAAAATACTCCTCACGGCTCAACATTACCACCACATGAGTAATCGAGCACACTCACCCAAAGTCTCCTCCACACTCCCCAATGGAGAATAAAGGCTCCAAGAGCCCATCATCATCATCATCAACAGTCAAAAGAGTCCAATCTCCATACCATCAAGGGCTCAACAAAAAGGAAAAAAGAAGAAAACTCTTGCATCCCCAGAGGATGTCCAAAAGAAAAGGCCGAATAAAAATCCTCAAGTAGATCTCCAAAAAATTCTACAAAAAGGAATCAGAAATTCCCATCCACTAGTGGAATAAGAGCTTCACAAGAATAGCTCGCATCAACATCAATCAAGGAGCCAAGACTCCATTCCTAGAAAAGAAAAATCAGATCCCCAGGAAGTCAACTAATTCCCTGGTGGATCACTAAAGAAATAAAATGTCATCCCTAGTGGACCCCCCAAAAAAAGAAGGGAAAAAGCCAGCGTAATAAAAAGAGACTAAAAAGTAAAAAGGCTTACGCATTATTCCCATAAAAAAGCCAGATTTCAAAATCGCGATAAAAAAGAGATAAATCGCGAAAAAAAGGCGAAATCAATCCTAACTTTTAGGCAATCAATAAAATCCCTAAGTGGGTCACTGCAGAAAAGGGAAAATCAATGAAGAAGAAGGAATCAGAAATCCCAATGAAACAAGAGTATCGGCAAAGCCATCTCATACCAACAACATCCAACAAGGAGACAAAACTCCATTCCCTTAAAGGGGAAATCAAAATTAGATCCCCGGGAAGGAAACTAATTCCCCGGTGGATCACCAAAAAAAGAAAGATCATCTCAGTGAGCCTAGTGAGCCTACTGCAAAACTTCAAGTTCATCCTCAGAATGTCATTTTCCTACGCATAGGCAAGACCTGCCAAGCAAGAGCCAGCATCCCCATAAGGGAATATCAGCCTAGTTAGAGGCAAAACAAATGAAACCAAAAGTCCTCACTTCCAATGAAGCATCTGCCTACTCAGAGGCGTTACTAGAGACTCAATGGTGTATCTGCCTACTCAAGAGGCCTCACCAAGATCAACAAATTCCCAGAGGATTCCTGCCTACCTAAGAGGCACTCATCAAAAATTCCCGACAACCAGCAAAGTCAGATGACCACTACCAAAAGATAACAATCAAAGAATCCCCAGCAACCAACAAAGCTGGATGAAACACAAAATCCCCGGCACAACCCGGATGACCATTCAGAAAGGTCCAAGTACATCTACCAATACAGAAATCACTCCCCAAGGAGCCGGCGCATGAGCTAGAGCAGTAAGCCGCCACCATAGCCAAAGGATCAGCTACCGCAAGAAGGGGCATCCAGAGGCACCAAACCAGACGAGGGTTCGTACTCGTCAACCAAGGGGTCAGCTACCGCGTCGAAGGAGCATCCCAAGGTTTCACACCGGCGCATGAGCTAGAGCAGTAAGCCGCCACCATGGCCAAAGGATCAACTACCGCAAGATGGAGCATCTGGAGGCTTAACACCAGATGGGGGTGTGTACTCATCAGGCCTTACAAAAGGGGGCTTACCAGACGGGGGTTCATACTCGTCAAACACCAGATGGGGGTGTGTACTCATCGGGCCTTACAAAAGGGGGCTTACCAGGCGAGGGTTCATACTCGTCAAACCAGATGGGGGTTCGTACTCATCAGCCGAAGGGGTCAGCTACCGTCAGAAGGAGCATCCCGGAAGCGCACAACATTTCCCCAGAAGATCGTCCGCCGCAAAGACGGAGCATCTGACGGGCAACCGGGCAAGAGGGTAAACTCCTTTACCCTCCAGTCGATCACCTGGGCACAAAAGGCCGACAGTCGACTGGTCGGGTAAAGGGGGGGCAGCTGTAGACCCCAAATCTTGCCCGGCCTCCAAATAAAGAGTAGAAGACCTCCTATTCGAAGATGGACGAAGCCTAACAAGCCACTAGGAGAGACTATTATGCCCCATACTAGGATAGGAAGGATTTTCGGCACAAAAATAAGGTTTCTCGCCTTTTTGAGGACGAGACCGCCGTCTCGCCAAACGAGACGGCGGTCTCGCCACTTGCGAATGGTGAGACGGCGGTCTCGCCACCTACGAAGGACGAGATGGCGGTCTCGACCCTGTTAGACAAGAACGGCGGTCTCGCCACTGTTAGGCGCGAAAACCTATAAGTAGGGGCTCCCCCCCTCATTTCCACACACCACACAGCTTTTGCTCTCCCTTCTCTCTAAAACTTCTCTCTAGAATCCCTCTGACGCATTTCCTGAGCTTCTGAGTGCCTTTGTGAGCGTTTTTCGGCGTCTAGAAAAGTTTCCAGCGTCGTGTAGAGTGAAGGGCTGCCAAAAAGCACCCATTTCCTTTAAAAGAAATAAAAAGAAAGCTTGCTTCAGAGGTTTAAATTCTCCCTCTCTACTTTTACTGCTTTAATTTTAGATTATGCAATAGATTAGGGCCATGTAGTCATAATTTTAAATTCTGCAAAATAAAAAGGGCAAAAGCGTGTTTTTCCGGTTTATTAATTAACAAAATAGTTGGCCTATCATAGGGAACCCGAAAGAGGCGTAGTAAAGGAACTAATACTTCCTTTACACGTAACTAACTCCCTTACCCAACTCTGGTTCTGATGACCAAAGTTGGTTTTCAAAAACCAACGCCTTTTAAAACCCCTTTTCCGATGTTTCCGGTAAAAGAATCGGTGGCGACTCCACAGAACCCTACAAAAATTAGTCCTTGGGTTAGCCCGGTTATTGGACAACCCAAGGACGCCCTTTCGAAAACCTCGCCCCTAGGTTAGCCCGGTTATCGGACAACCTAAAGGCGTTGTAACCACCCATAAAAAACGCGAAAACAAGAGGGTCGAAACCATCGCGTCGCTTCGACCTCCTTCTCTTTTTAGACGGTGGCGACAAGCCTCCTTATCCCGAGTGGTACAAGCCCAATGAGAAATGTAGCTACCACTCGGATGCACCAGGGCATTCAACTGACAACTGCTTGACCTTGAATTATAAGGTCCAGGAATTGATCGACGCCGGGTGGATAACTTTTGATGCCTCTGCTTCCAACGTCGACGCCAAACCTCTGTCAAAGTCAGAGTAGCAGAAAGGGAGGACTGGGAGGATCAACCATAGGGTGTCTGTTTTTTTTAAGCTTTTCTCTATATCTCCTGCGGTCTCAGCCCGTGGCCGCAGGAATTTTGATTAAAAGGGCTTGTACATACATTTTCATTAATACACGAGGCATTTTGTCATATTCATTCTTTTCCCTCTTCTATTTATTATTCTTTCAAAGATAAATTGAATAATAAAATCTATGACTAAAACAGAACCTAAAACACATCATGTCTGTGAATGATGAATCTCTGTGGACCCCGAAAACGGAAAGCGAATGGGTCAAGTCCGACAGTGAGCAGGAGACCATTTCTCCGGACATGCAAAGAATGCTGGAAAAGGAAGCACGCATCATACAACCACATCAGGAAGAGATAGAAACTATTAATTTGGGAGAAGGGGATGATGAGAAAAAAGGTGAACATCGGCACCCAAATAAAAGATAGCGTAAAGGAAGAATTGATACAACTTCTAAAAGAATATATGGATGTATTCGCTTGGTCTTATCATGACATGCCTAGGCTCGACACGAGCATAGTGGAACATAGATTGCCTTTAAAAGAGGGGTTCCGACCTGTAAAGCAAAAACTCAGAAGAATCAAACCCGACTGGTCCTTAATGATAAAGGAGGAGGTGCAAAGACAGTTGGATGCCAATTTCCTTGTAGTTTCCAAATACCCAGAATGGTTGGCCAACATAGTACCTGTCATCAAAAAGACGGGGAAGGTCAGGGTCTGCGTGGATTATAGGGACCTCAATCGAGCAAGTCCAAAAGATGACTTTCCCCTACCGCATATAGATACACTAGTAGACCATACCGCTACCAATACGCTTTACTCCTTCATGGATGGGTATGCGGGATACAACCAAATCAAGTTGGCCGTTGAGGACAGAGAAAAAACCTCCTTTATCACACCATGGGGCACCTTTTGCTATTGCGTAATGCCCTTCGGACTCAAGAATGCAGGGGCTACTTATCAAAAGGCTATGGTCACGCTATTCCATGACATGATCCACAAGGAAATAGAGGTGTTTGTGGATGACATGATTGCCAAGTCCAAGAATGAAATGGACCACATTCGTTATCTCAAAAAGCTCTTTGACCGACTTTGAAAGTATCAACTCAAACTGAACCCAGCAAAATGTACTTTCGGAGTACGATCAGGAAAACTCCTAGGATTCATTGTCAGCGAAAGGGGAATTGAAGTGGACCCCGACAAAACCAAGACAATTTTGGAAATGCCTCCACCAAGCACGGAAAAGGAGGTCAGAGGTTTTCTGGGCCAGATCAATTACATTGCCCGTTTCATCGCACAATTGACGGACAAATGTATACCCATCTTTAAACTGTTGCGCAAAAGCCAACTAACGGTGTGGAATGAAGAATGCCAACAAGCGTTCGATAAAATCAAAACATGTTTAACCAATCCGCCAATATTGGTACCACCTGTTGAAGGGAGACCTCTGATCCTATATTTGTCAATTCTCTAAGAGTCCATGGGATGTGTGCTTGGCCAACATGATGAAACCGGGAAAAAGGAACGAGTCATTTACTATCTCAGTAAGAAATTCCTAGACTATGAAACCCGTTATACCCCATTCGAAAAGACCTGTTGCGCATTGGTATGGGTCACTCAACGTCTCAGACAGTACATGGCTCGACATACGACATGGTTGGTCTCAAAAATGGACCCAATCAAGTATCTCTTCGAGAAACCCATCATGACCGGAAGAATAGCCAGGTGGCAAGTCCTTCTCTCAGAATTCGATATCATTCATGTCACCCAGAAAGCTATTAAAGGAAGTCCCCTAGCGGATTATCTAGCCCATGGATCAACAAATGAATATCAGTCCTTACAAGACGACTTTCCCGATGAGCATATCATGCACATTGAACACGAAGAGACCAAAGAAGAAGCATGGACTATGTTTTTCGATGGGGCTTCAAACATGCTTGGACACGGGATAGGAGCTATTTTGATATCCCCTGAAAAGAAACACATCTCTGTAACGGCCAGGCTTAATTTCGATTGTACTAACAACATGGCTGAGTACGAAGCATGTGCGCTAGGGATCCAAGCGGCTTTAGATCATGGGGTTACTAAGCTCAAAGTCTTTGGTGATTCATCCCTTGTCATCTATCAACTCAAGGGTGAATGGGAAACCCGCAACTCAAAACTAATCCCATATCTAGAACACATCCAAGACTTAGTTTCAAGAATGGAAAGTGTCACCTTCCAGTACATCCCTCGAGAAGACAACCAATGTGCTGATGCCCTCGCCACTCTATCATCCATGTTTGCCCTGGATCAAGAACATGAGATGCCAATCATCCAAGTCAAGCTGCATGACAAACAAGCTTTTTGCATGACAGTAAATAGCGAGCACGACCAAAACCCCTGGTATCATGATATCAAGCAATATCTCATGAGGGGCGAATATCCTGAAGGAATCAGCGACAATGACAAACGAACCATTCAAATTGATTGAAGGAACCCTCTACAAAAAGAGCCCCGATTCCACTCTCTTAAGATGTGTGGACCAAGAAGAAGCCCGAACCTTGCTAAGAGAAATCCACAAAGGAGCTTTTGGAACCCACGCACCTGGGCATGTCATGGCCAAGAAGATTTTAAGGGCAGGATACTTTTGGTCCACAATGGAAACCGATTGTCACCAGTACGCCAAATAGTGCCACAAATGCCAAATTTATGCTGATAATATCCACATACCGCCCGCACCTCTCAGTAACCTGGCTACACCATGGCCATTTTCTATGTGGGGCATGGATGTCATCGGACCCATTGAACCCAGAGCGTCTAACGGCCATCGTTTCATCTTGGTAGCAATTGACTATTTCACCAAGTGGGTTGAGGCGGCGTCATATGCGAATGTGACTTGGAAAGTGGTAACCACCTTCATCAAGAAAAATGTTATATGTCAGTACGGCATCCCTCATAGGCTCATTACTGATAATGAGACCAATCTCAATAATAAAATGATGGAGGAGTTATGTGAGGACTTCAAAATTCAACACCCCAATTCCTCCCCGTACCAACCAAAGATAAATGGTGCAGTAGAGGCAACCAATAAGAATATCAAGAAAATCGTCCAGAAAATGGTAGTAACCTACAAAGACTGGCATGAGATGCTTCCCTTTGCCTTACACGGATACCGAACGTCGGTACGAACCTCCACAGGAGGTACCCCGTTTTCCCTCGTATACGGCATGGAGGCCGTACTACCCGTAGAGGTTCAAATGCCCTCCCTACGAGTTGTTATGGAAGCAAAATTGACAGAAGCCGAATGAGTCCAAAGTCGATACGATCAGTTGAACCTAATCGAAGAGAAACGGCTGGACACCATATGTTGAGGGCAAGTGTCGCCGCCGTCCGTTCTGACGTCCAGGGACATCTCGAACGTTTAATGCGAGCGGTCGCGAAAAGATGGTTTAGACTCGCGTTTTTTGTTTAAAATATGTTCATTGCTTCCGAGGTTCTCAACAACTGAACTATCCTCTAATAGAAGCAAGGTTTTCGAAAAAGGGGTTCTTTTGGAGTCGCCACCAATGTTTTGACCTTAAACATTGGAAAAGGAAAAAATGTTGATTTTAAGAAAAATCGCACTTGGCCATTATAACCAGAGTTGGGTAAGGGAGTTAGTTACGTGTGGGGAAGGTATTAGCACCCCACAACGCCCCTTTCGGGTTCCCTATGACGGATTAATTCATTTAAGTAGAGATTACGAGAAATTACGCTATTACCCTATTTTATTCGTACAATAAATATGGCTATCTACATGATTTTATTTACATTTCATAAAGCAATAAATAAAGCAGTAAAAGAGAAGAGATTTGAGAAGAACCTCTGTAGCAAGCTTTATATAGCAACTCTCTTACAATAAGGACGCGTTTCGGCAGTCCCTCGCTCTACAACGACTCTCCTCACGACAAAACTCGACTCAACTAAAATTTTCTAGAAGAATCGAATGCCGGAATATAATTCCTTAACTGATTGTTACCTATATAAGGCAATCAGAAATATCATTCGAAAGAGGGAGAGAAGTAGACAAGTGCTCTGAGTTGTCTGGGGTGTGGAAATGAGCAAATGAGCCTCCTATTTATAGTTTTTGCTGCCTGGCACATATGGGACGGCCGTCTGGGCCAGTACGGCCGTCTGGGGTGGGACGGCCGTCCCACTTGCATTTTTAACACAGAGCCAGCCCCCCTGAGACTTGGGACGCACTTGTCCTAGGTTAGTTGGGACGGCCGTCCCAACTCTGGGACGGGGGTCTCGACCTGTTTTGTCCAATTTTGCGTTCTGGGACCCTGGGAAGCTTTCCTTGCTTTTTTCGGATGTTGGTTGATGCCGATAGGTGTCCGTTGAAGCTTGATCTTCTTATAGGAAGTCTTCTTGACCCTTATTGAGATGCCGGACGAACTTTTATCTTTGTTATAGGAGGTCTCTTTGGCCTTTGTCGAGAAATTGGATGAACTGCGTGTGGTTGTGGGAGGTCTTCTTAGTGTTTATTGATTAGTTGGGCGATCTTTATCTTCGTGTGAAGTTTCCCTAGCTTTTATTGAGAGGTTAGGCAAAATTAGGGGTCTACAGCAAGTTTACCAAAAGAAGATCAAGAAAACCTACGACAAGAAGGTCAATCCTCGCGCTTTCCAAGAAGGGGATCTGGTGATAAAGAAATTGCTTCCAGCCCAGAAAGACAAAATCGGGAAATGGACAGCAAACTACGAAGGACACTTTGTGGTCAAGCGAGCCTTCTCAGGAGGAGCCCTTATCCTCACCAATATGGACGGAGAAGAGCTTCAATACCCTGTCAACTCAGATGCGGTAAAGAAATACTACCCCTAAAGACATTGCTCATGACCCGTCAGGACGAAAACTCGCAAAGAGCGTCCTGGGCAAAAGATAGGGTCTACATTCCTCGCTAGGATACGTCCTAGACAGAAATCAGAGGTTAAAAAAAAAAAAACACAAACAAAAAAGAGAGCAATGATTACCTTAGCCGAAAACCGCAACGGCGACTAAGGTAATACAAGCAGACTTCGCATAGTCTTCACTCCAGGTTCGAGCATCTCAATTGAAGTAACCGAGAAAGACAGAGAAACGGAAATCACGGACATGATTGATGTACCCTATACAGCTTAGCCAACCTTGGCCAGCCTTGCTTACAAATTCTTTTGTAAATCCCCATGTAAAAATAAACCATCTGTTTATATATCAATAAAAATTGTCTTTCCTCTCTTTACCTACTTGTGTGAATGCCTCTGTATTAACGAAATATGAGCATGCATAAAACAAGCAATTCAAGAAAGCATAAAAACAAGACGAACAAAACCAACCAAGGCCGTCCCAAAGCCTGCTAGATCAAAAACCCGCAAAGGGCGGTCTAGGCAAAAGATAAGGCTTTCATAAAAAGAAAAAGCCCGCCAAAATATCTTAGGCAAAAATCAAAACCCGATAGATCGAAAACCCGCAAAGGGCTGTCTAGGCAAAAGATAGGGTTGAAACAAAAAGTGCAAAAGAATAGTCATGAGAGAAAAAAAAAAGAAGAGAGTACCGGTCACTTTCTAGATGCCCTCAACTAAAATAAATTGCATCAATAGCATCCACACACAAGTAGTCGCACAAAAATGACTTTGTCAAAACTAAAACAAACAAAAATACTGTAGACAAACAAAAAGCATTCATATAGATCAACTTTATGCTTGCATTCATAAGAAACAACAAAAAAGGTACCCCGGTAAAGCTTCACCGACCTTTTTTGCCTTAACCAAAAAAGTTTCTCCGATTACCAAGTAAAAGTCGAACAACAAACAAGACTCATCTGACCAGCCAGCAAGAGTCAGATAATCACCACCAAAGATAAAAAACAAAGAATCCCCAGCAACCAACAAAGCTGGATGAAGCACCGACAAGATCCCCGGCACAACCCGGATGACCATTCAAAGAGGTCCAAGTACATCTACCAACACAAAAATCACTCCCCAGGGAGCCGGCGTATGTGCTAGAGTAGTAAGCCGCCACCACGACCAAAGGATCAGCTGCCGCAAGATGGAGCACCCGGAGGCTTAACACCAGATGGGGGTGTATACTCATTGGGCCTTACAAAAGGGGACTTACCAGGCGAGGGTTCATACTCGTCAAACTAGATGGGGGTTCATACTCATCAGCCGAAGGGGTCAGCTACCGTCAGAAGGAGCATCCCGGAAGCGCACAACATTTCCCTAGAGGATCATCCGCCGCAAAGACGGAGCATCAGAAGGGTAACTGGGCAAGAGGGTCAACTCCTTTACCTTCCTGTCAATCTGTCTGGCATAACAGGCCAATAGCCGACAAGTCAGGTAAAGGGGGGGGGGGGCAGCTGTAGACCCCAAATCTTGCCCAACCTCCAAATAAAGAGTAGAAGTCCTCTTATTCGAAGATGGACGAAGCCTAACAAGCCACCAGGAGAGACTATTAGGCCCCATACTAGGATAGGAGGGATTTTTGGCACAAAAAAAAGGTTTCTCGCCCTCTTGGGACGAGACCGCCGTCTCGCCTCATGCAAATGGCGAGTCCGCCGTCTCGTTTGGCGAGACGGCGGTCTCGCCACCTGCGAAGGGCGAGACGGCGATCTCGTTTGGCGAGACGGCGGTCTCGCCACTTTGGCAGGGCGAGACGGCGATCCTGGTTGATGAGACGGCGGTCTCGACCCTATCAGACAAGACGGCGGTCTCGACCTGTCAGGCGCGAAAAACTATAAATAGGAGGCGTCATTCCCTCATTTCCACACAGTTTCTCCTCCTTCTCTCTAGAAATCACCTAAGTTTCTCTCTCTAGAATCCCTCTGTCGCATTTCCGGAGCTTCTGAGTGTTTTTGTGAGTGTTTTTCGGCGTTTCGAGAAGTTTCCGACGCTGTGTAGAGTGAGGGGTTGCCACAAAGCACCTTTTTTTTAAAAGAATTAATATAAAAGCGTGCTTTGGAGGTTTATATTCTCCCTCTCTACCTTTATCGCTTTAATTTTAAATTATGCAATAGATACTAGGGCCATGTAGTCATAATTTTAAATTCCGCAGAATAAAAGGGAAAAAGCGTAATTTTCATCGGTTTAAATATTTTTAAAATAGCTGGCCTGTCATAGGGAACCCGAAAGGGGCGTCATAAAGGAACTAACACTTCCTTTATACGTAACTAACTCCCTTACCCAACTCTGGTTTTAACGACCAAAGTTGGTTTTTCAAAAACCAACGCCTTTTAAACTAGCTTTTGGATTAGCCCGGTTATCGGACAATCCAAGAGCGCCTTTTTGAAAACCTCGCCCCTAGGTTCAGCCCGGTTATTGGACAACCCAAAGGCGTTGTAACCACCAAAACGCGAAAATCAAGAGAGTCGAAAACCATCGCGTCGCTCCGACCGCCTCTTTTTGACGGCGGCGACAAGTACCATACTCACTTCGGTGTAATGGTTCCTTCCCCATCATGGATTTCACAATTATTACGAAGGTTACCGCACCTTAACACCTTTGTCCTTCCTTGTGGATGGTTACAAATGTGCTTGGGGCCTCTTTCGCTTTTGTCTTAAGGATATCTAACCCATCCTAGTAATGAATGAATTTATGTTTGAGAAATTTTATTAAAATGATGTGTATGCATTCCTTTATTATGCATTTATTTTCTCTCTTTGGTTTTACCTCTCTTAAGATGATGAGAGTATGAATGGTTTGACTTTGTCAAAAATCGTTTTATTGAGTTTTGTTATTTTTAAATGAATGCTTTGACTTTGTCAAAATATATTTTACTATATATATTTTTTTAAACCTCTTTATCTCTTCTGTAGGTCAACGTGGCTACTTAGCTTATAAAGAACATGAAACCAGGTGTAGACCCCAAATCTTGTCCGGTCTCAAAATAAAGGACAGAAGACCTCCAATTCGAAGATGGGCAAGGCCTAAAAGGTCCCTAGGATAGACCAAAAGGGCCCCATATTAGAATATGAAGGTTTTTTGTACAGAAAAATAGGAAGGTCAACCTAGAAGGTCGAGACCGTCGTCTCGCCATCAGCAAAGGGCGAGATCGCCGTCTTGTTTGGCAAGACCGCCGTCTCGCCACTTCCCAATGGCGAGACTGCCTTCCCGTTTGGTGAGATGGCCTTCTCGCCATTTGCCAAAGTGAGACCGCCTTCTCGATTGGTGAGACATCCGTCTCACCATTTGTCAAAGGCGAGACCGCCGTCCCATTTGGCGAGATGGCGTTCTCGACCTTGATAGGGGAAATGGTCATCTCGACCTGACAGGCATGAATCCCTATAAAAGGAGGGCGCAACCCCCTCCTTTTCACACCATTCTCCAACTTTTCCTTCTGTAATTTCTTCAAATTCTCCTCCTAAATCCCTCTGAAGTTTCTTAGTATTCTTAGAGAGTATTTTGTAGCGTTGCAAGGAAGAGCGATCAACGTTGTAGAGTGAAGGATTGCCAAAAAGCATCCTACTTCGAGGATATTAATTACGAAAGCTTACTTCGAAGGTTTTCATACTTTCTGTCCTTCTTTTACCGCTTTTTCTTTACATTTATCTGTGCATTAGCTGCTAGGGCCATGTAGTCAATATTGAAAATTCTGCAAATAAAGGGTAAAAGCGTCATATTAAGGTTTACTTATGAAATAAATGGCCCATCATAGGGAACTCGAAAGGGGCGTCGTGGGGGTGCTAATACCTTCCCCACACGTAACTAACTCCCTTACTCGACTCTGGTTATAATGACCAAAGTTGGTTTTTCTAAACCAATGCCTTCCTTTTTTTTTCCTTTTCTGATATTTTCGGTAAAAACATCGGTGGCGACTCCATAAGAACCCTTTTCAAAAACCTCGCCCTTAGGTCCAGCCCGGTTATCAGACAACCTAAAAGCATTGTAATACCACTCTAAAAACGCGAGTCGAAAGTTGGAAACCATCGCATCGCTCCGACCGCCTCTTTTGATGGCGGCGACAAATGGCGAATCCACTGGGGAAGCATAGAGAGTTGATCTCATTTAGTGATGGGCCAGTTTAATAAATAAACTTAAAAATTTCGCTTTAACCCTACCTTGTTTTATAACATGTTTTATTTGCTTGGCTTTAATAACTATTATTTGTTTATTTTACGCAATTGTTTGAAATACAAACTGTACACAAACCTTTGCGCACAACAATTCCCTCTATACCCGGGGGCAAGTGAGAAATCCATAGGGAGTGGGTGGCAGGTACAGTTTGCCGTAGTGAGGGCCATGAGCCCACTAGTATGATCGGAACCACCACTCAAGGTGATAACCTTCTTCTTTTGGCATAAAGACTGACTATGACCTTAGTGCCATGCATGGTCAGAAGGCTGAAGAGTGGGGACCCTATAATGCGGGCACCTTGGGGGCCTGGCCTTGGTGAGGAAATTAGAACTACCCTGAATATGCACTCTTCTGCAGGAAAACCCTACCTCGTAATTAAAATGTCATCCTATTTGTTCGCGGATGAGTGAATTGTGTGTGCATCTGTTTGTTGCATTTGATTGCATAGCATAACCAAACAACAGATAAAAAATAGAAAAAAACCACAAAAATATTTTCGCAATAAACAACCTTATGTCGGACAGTATGCCTTTTAGCTAGCCTGGTTTCAGGTTCTTTGTAAGCTAAGTAGCCACACAGTCCGACAAAAGAGATAAGGGACGATAAAATTATTCTTTTGCAATAAACCATTTTATCTTGGACAGTCTGCCTTTTAGCTAGCCTGGTTTCAGGTTCTTTGTAAGCTAAGTAGCCACGCAGTTCGACAGAAGAGATAAAAGGCTATAAAACAAATAAAAACCAAGTCAAATAAAACCGAGTAAAATAAAAATGGGATCTTGTTCACGAACATAAAACATCCATATAGGTAGTTTATTTTCTTTTTGAAAAAAAAATATACGAAAACCAAAACTATCATGCATCATGTAGAAATAAAACATGATAATGTTTAGGAAAAATAAACACTTGCATGCATGCCTACATTAAGCATCATATTCATAGCATGCATTTTGGTTTTTAGAAAATGGAGGGGACTAGTAGACAGTTGAAGAAAGTGGATGTTCCCCGATACCATGCCGAGAAGTTAGAACGACTTTGCACATTAATGCCATCAGAGGTCTGCTCCAACTTCGAAAAATCCTACGGACGGATTCTCGACCTGCTAAAGATTTATGTCAATCCTATTTTCATCAGGATTCAAGTTCATTTTTGGAATTCTAGTCTGCACTACTTTGAATTCCCGCAGTTCGATATGGTGCCCACTTTGGAGGAGTATGAGATTATGTTAAAATGGCCCAAGTCAGTCGGGGTCCACATTCGCCATAAGGCATATACTCCTGCAACACAAGTCACTGCCATCATCCAATTGCCACCTCGGCAGACTACCCTGATAGCAAAAGGGAATGTCCAGGGTTGGAAAGTCTCAATGTTAGAAGACCATCTATCCTCTTTGGCTGAAAGGGCAGAATGGTATGCTTTTAACAAAACCCTAACTTTAATCATATTTGGGATGATACTATTTCCCTTCCACCTCGACACAGTGGATCAAGCCATCATGGACGCCTTCTTCGCCTAGGATTTGAACTCGAAGAGTCTCTTGCCTGCACTTCTTGTCGACACCTTGCTTTCGGTGGAATTCTGTCACCAAAAGCAAGGGAGAACACTCAGATGCAACTCTTCACTGCTATTTATGTGGGGTATCACACATTTCTACACCTCTAGTCACATGGGGATGTTCCCCGACCCTTTGAGAAGCTTCTCCAAAATCCCTCTCCACCGACGCCTGACCATGGAGTGGAAGGTCGAATTAGAACAATGAGACGTCAACCGTTTTCTTGGGTATCTCCTTGGTTCCGACCCGGCCCAATCCTCATCAGATGTGGGGATTATCCGAGCATACCATTAATAGGACTTAGGGGTTACCTAGCCTATTCTCCAAAAGTGGATATGAGACAACTCATGAGGACCCAAACCGCGATATCATGGGAAGAGCTCGGAGGACTGTGTTTCTTTAGAGACCGATGCACTGTTGCTAATTCGCTTGGTGTACAAAGAGCATGGGAGAAACCAGTCTTCATGGGAGATAGAGAGCTAGGAAAAGCTCGAGTAGCTGTCTCCAATGAATATGAGGAGTGGAGAAGAAATAGAGGGATGTCACAACCATCCGCCCCACCTACTGCGCTTTCAAACAGTGGAGAGCTTCAAACCCAAGTCGATGCCTTGACCCAGAGGATAGAAATCATGGGAGCCCAGATGAGGGCCCTTGAGGAAAGAGAGAAAGAATCTATCCTCACCATAGACAGTCTACAAAGGCAATGCAAGAAGAAGGATCACGAGATAGAGCGCCTCAAGGATCAGTGTGTTGATTCTAGTGAGCAAGTTATCGGAGTATCCAAAACTGCCAGAATCAGCTCAGATAACCAACTTCAATAAATGACCGCCAAATCAGCACGCCTTGAGACCGAATGTGCAAAACAGGCTCAGACGATCAAGGAGTTGCTACAAGATCTCGCAAGGATTCGGTCTGAAATACGCCAAGAGCGGGAGGCTAACCAGAGGCTTAACAGAAGCCTTGCTGAGCTACGCTGCAAAGAGAGAGATGGATTAGCTCAGTATGGTCAGGTACTACGAGAAAGAGACCGAACCCTTGCGAAACTCGATGAGTTACAAGCCTTGGTCGTCCATTAGGAGGCAAAGATCGAAGAGGCTCAAAAGTACAACAAAGATATGAGCCAGGCGGTCCAAAAATAGACCAAAGCACTTGCTCGTCATGTCCAGGAAGTCGAAAGAGAATTACATAGAGATCAAGACCCTCCTGTGGGTTTCTTTAGGCTTTTCCGTTTCTGTCAAAAAATGCTTCGTAGCATGGAGTAGGGGAATGTACACTTTCTACAAATAAATAAAATTTCTTTATTCAACAATTCTCTACTTGCATGCATTACATCCATTTGCATATTTGAATTCCCCTCCTTCACTTTTTAATAAATAAGATAATAAAAAGGAAGGATTAATTGACACGTCTTCCAATAAGAAGGATGGAGAGAAAACCGCTTATAATCAAGCTCTCCCCGACGGTTGATTCACCGCAAGAGGATAATAAGCCTTGACCGTTGGTTATCAAGGTCAACAAAGAAGAGGAGGCAAGGACTCCTATGCGATTATTTTTACCTCGTCCTTTCCCTTATGAATCAAATAAAGCTATATTGTGGAGATATGAAGAATCTTCATCAATAAAGGAAGACATCTCCAACATAGCCGACATTGGGGGCATGAACTGAAGCGGAAGGATATACTCCCCCAAAGAGTTACAAGAAGACGCCTCCAAGAATCAAGGGAAAAATAAACAGACCGAAGAAAAAGAAAATAAAGAATCCAAGGAGGAGATCGATGAATTACTCCAATTCATAAGGCAAAGCGAGTATTCCATTATCGACCAGCTCAATCATACACCTACAAAGATAACTCTGTTATCTCTAATGATGAGTTCGGAACTGCATATAAACGCCCTGATGAAGGTTTTGAGCGAAGCGCATGTACCTCATAATATATCCCAGGAAAAGGTTGAGAGGATCGTCGGTCACATCATGGCTAGCGATCACCTCACCTTCCAGATGAAGAATTCCCCTTAGAGGGGTCGAGCCACAACAAGCCCTTGCATATTTCTATCAAATGCAAGGAGTATCTCATCACTAAAGTTCTTGTGGATAACGGGTCATCCTTGAACATGATGCCCAAGTGCACACTTGACAAGTTGACTATTCAAGGGTCCCGTTTGCATCCAAGTAGCACTATCGTTCGAGCCTTTGACGGATCTAAACGAGAAGTAGTGGGGGAAATCAATCTGCCAATCCAAGTCGGACCCAATATCTTCAACATTGATTTTCACGTAATGGACATTACTTCTGCATATAGTTGTCTCCTTGGCAGACCTTGGATTCATGATGCTAAGGGAGTACCTTCAACGCTCCACTAGAAAGTCAAGTTTATAGTGGATGATAAACTGGTCACGGTCCAAGCAGAAGATGATATCCTGATTGTAGACCCTAAATCTTGCCCGACCTCATAATAAAGACCAGAAGACCTCCTTTTCGAAGATGGATAAAGCCTAAGAAGCCATTGGGAGAGACTATTAGGCCCCATACTAGGATAGGAGGGATTTTCTACATGTAAATAGGGATTTTCTGCATGTAAATAAGGATTTTCGCCTTTTAGGGTCGAGACCACCGTCTCGCTTCTCGGGACCGCCGTCTCGCCACTTGCGCAAGTCGAGACCGCTGTCTCGTTTGGCGAGACAGCCGTCTCGCCACTTGCGAATGGCGAGACAGCCTTCCTGGTTGCCGAGACGGCCGTCTCGACCTTGTTAGACGAGATGACCGTTTTGACCTGACAGACGCTAATCCCTATAAATAGCCGCGCCTTCACCCTCATTTCACACAGTTCTTCCTTTCTCTCTCTAGTCACTTCTTCAAATTCTCTTCCTAGAACCCCTCCGAAGCATTTCTGGAGTTTCTTAGAGCTTTTTAGAGTTTTTTATAGCGTTTTTGAGAGATTCCTGGCGCTGTAAAGAGTGAAGGTTTGCCAAAAAGCACCCTAGTTTTCAGGAAATTAATATAAAGCTTGCCTAGGAGGTTTTTACATTCCCTCTCTCTCTCTTACTGCTTTATTTTTAATTATGCAATAGATATCAGGGCCATGTAGTCGTAACTTTAATTTCGCAAATAAAAGGGTAAAAGCGTCTTTTCACCGGTTTACTTATTTAAATAGTTGGCTTATCATAGGGAACCCGAAAGGGGCGTCGTACGGGAACTAACACTTCCCTTACACGTAACTAACTCCCTTACCCAACTCTGGTTCTAATGACCAAAGTTGTTTTTTCGAAAACCAACGCTTTTTCACTCCTTTTCTGATGTTTCCGATAAAAACATCGTGAAAGTGATGAAGATCTTATTGAATTACTTTGGGAAAGATCTTGTTGATTTGATGAAGTCAAAAATGAAGTCAAAAGCTACTTAGTGGCAGTCAAAGGTCACTTAGATAAAAGGGTAGTGGGATTACTGAGTCTGCATCTCTGCTTAGGTATAATCATTTTTATCTCTCTGCTGCATGAGGTTTCTTCATTTAAAAGATTTTGCAAATGCATCTAAAAAATGTTTAAACGGTTAAAAACAAATTATTTTGTTAAAAGGTGTTTAATTAACTATTTTAACTAATAGTATATAAGCTTTATCAACTAAAATGTTCTTAACACTTTGTAACAGGTTTTTAACTGATATGTTTTCGAAATAATCGATTGTTTTCATTAGAAGGATTTTTGAAAACCTTCTGCTAGTATTTTAACTGATATAGAATTGATATAATCGATTGAAATAACTTGAAGTGTTTTGATAGTTGTTATGTCAGTATTTTAATCGATACAAATGCGAAATAATCGATTAAAACAACTAAGACATTTTTCCAGAATGTTTTAATTGATTAATACAAGCTTGCTATCAGTTAAAATAACTTAGAAAGTTTTATGAAATCTTTTGGCAGCATTATAATTGATTAAAATGCATTTCAATCGATTAAAATAACTAAGTGAATTTTTTTTTCAAAGTGTTTTAATCGATTAAAACAGATTTTTATCAGTTAAAATCACTTAGAAAAGTTTATAAGAATGTTTTGCAATATTTTAATCGATTGAAAGACGAAACAATCAATTAAAACAGTTTGGAAGATTTTTTACAAAGAGTTTTAATTGATATAAATGGTGTCGTATCAGTTAAAACAAATGTGGAAAATAATCAAGAACTTTTTAACAGATTAAAAGAAGTTTTAACAGATTAAAACAAGACTTTTAACAGATTAAATAAAACAGCAGTTTGGAAAATCTTCTATAAAATCAGAATTGCTTGAACCTTTTGGAAGACATCTTTTAGCAATCAATCAAGCAATCATAAGTGCTACTTTCAAGAGAGAATCGCGCTAGTTTTGTGAAGTTCATAGAAGTTCTTTCTTGAGGCAAAATTTGCATTCTTTTGGAGAAGAAACTCACACTGCAGAACTGCATAAATCTGGTTTGAGCGTTCTAGTTTCTTCTCTTTGTTTCTTTACTTTCTTTATTGTATTGTGGGTGCCTGGAATTGTGGGCACTGGTTTCTGTAGCTGGAATTTGGCTGCAGGGTTGGTCAAGAACTGGAATTTGGTCCTTGGTGAAGGTTTAGGTGCAGGGACTGGAATTTTGGTTCTTGTGGTAGATTGAGTGTGAGATTAAAGTTGTAATCTGTAAAACATTCAATCTAGTGGAACCCAGCTGGAATTTGGCTGGAAACTGGACGTAGCCCTGGGATTGGGTGAACCAGTATAAATCTTGGTTGTATCTTTCTAAACCTTTCTCTCATTCAATTCTGTCACTGCCTTTATTTTGATTGCTTGTTGTGTGTGATTCAAGAACTGATCAGAATTCTTAATCTTTGAAATAGATAATCTGTAAATTGCGAAAATCTTTCAAAGATCAATTCACCCCCCCCCCCTCTTGATCTCAGCCTACATTTCTAACAATTGGTATCAAGAGCAAGGTTCTTGAGAATTATTCAAGTCTTTCGATCCAAATGGTTGGAAATAAATTTTCTGAGGGTGCTTGTATTGATAGACCTCCACTGTTTTGTGGTACAGATTACTCTTTTTGGAAGATTAGGATGAAGATCTTTATTGAATCTGTTGGTATAAATGTTTGGAATATCATTGAACAGGGAACTTATGTTTTTAACAAAGAATGGTCTAGCTTAAATGTTTGTGAAAAGAAATTAATCCAAGATGATTGTATTGCTAAGAATATCATCATATCTACACTTAACAGAAAAGATTTTTTCAGGATAGCACATTGTCAAACTGCTGCACAAATGTGGAAAACCCTTGAAATGGCCTATGAAGAAACAATAAAGATATGCTTAATGGTCAATTTGGATTCCCCAATAACCAGTGTAAGTTTTGACACAACAACTACTATGAATTATAGTTCATTACAAGATGCTTTTTATGAAATGCATGCAGTAGCTAAGAGATTAGAAATTGAAAACAAAAGATTAAAAAGCATGAATAGTTTATTAGAAAACAAGATCACTCTTCTTGAAAAGAAAATAGTTGATGAAGAAACCAAGAATGAAAATCTGGAAATAGGTAATAACTCTGATTGCACGTGTAATGATAAAGATTGTAAAAATTGTCCTGAGTTACAAGAGAAATTAACATATTTAATAAAAACTGCATCTAAACTTGCACAAGGAAAAACTAGTCTTGATATGATACTTGATTCTCAAAAATTGGTTATTGATCGTGGTGGTATAGGTTTTACACCTCCTATTGGAAAGAAAACTAGAGCATTTAAAAACTATTTTGCATATAGTAAATATGTTTCGTCTCCATTTATTAAATGTTTTTACTGCATGAAAAAAGGTCATTCTGTGAAATATTGTAGAATTAAGAAATATGCTATTCCTAAAGGTAGAATGAAGTGGATACCCAAAAATTCATTTCAAATAACATGATTGGACCCAGTAATTAAAAAGGGGTACCAGAAATATGCCAAATCTGTTATGCAGGAACAAAATCTAGAAGTCCCTGGGTATCAAATAAGCAAATTCTGTTTCTAGATTCATGGACTGAGTATTTTAATTGATATAAAACTATTTTAATTGGTTAAAATCACTTACAGAGAATACCAAAAAAGATGTCCTTACAATTTTAATCGATTGAAATACGAATTAATCGATTAAAATGTTCTCTGGAATCTAGTTTAGCTGTTTTAATCGATTAAAATGGATTTATATCAGTTAAAATCATTAAAAGGATAAATTTAACCGATTATTCCTCGTTTAAATCGATTATTATTATGATATATTTTCTCCAGAACTTGATTAATCGATTGAATATCAAATTAATCGATTAAAATTTTACTTCCAGTACAGAATTAATTGTTTATTTCAATTCTGTATCATTTTGTACTGCAACTATACTAATTTCTCTTTCAAGCAAAAAAACTAAATATCTCTGGTACCTTGACAGTGGTTGTTCTAAACACATGACAGGTGATATTACAAAATTTTACAACTTAAAACTAAAGAATGGTGGGACTATTGTCTATGGGGATAATAACAAAGGAAGAATCCTTGGAATAGGTGACATCAAATGCACAGAATCAGGTATTATTAACAATGTATTATATGTCGAGGGGTTAAAACATAATTTGATTAGTATTAGCCAGCTTTGTGATAAAGGATACAAAGTTGTCTTTGGTCAAGATCAATGTCAAATAATCAAATCAGATTCAGAACAGATAATGATTACTGGTAAGAGGATCAACAATATTTACATGTTAGATACTAATTCTGCTAAAAATTGTTGCTTAATCTCTAAAGAGAATAATTCCTGGTTGTGGCATAGGAGGTTAGCTCATATTCATATGAATCATCTTAATAAACTTATTTTTAAAGATCTTGTAGTTGGCTTACCTAAACTTAAGTTTGTGAAAGACAAAGTATGTGATGCATGTCAAAAGGGGAAACAAGTAAGGAATTCTTTTTCACAAAAAAATATTGTTTCAACATCTAGACCTCTTGAACTTTTGCACATGGATCTCTTTGGTCCTTCTAGAACTATGAGTTTAGGAGGAAATCTATATGCACTGGTTATAGTAGATGATTACTCAAGATTTACCTGGACATTATTTTTAAAATTAAAATCTGATACTTTCCATTTGTTTAAGAAATTTGTGAAACAAATTCAAAATGAAAAAGGCTATTTCATCTCTTGTATTCAAAGTGATCATGGGGGAGAGTTTTCAAACGAAAATTTCAATAAATTTTTTGATAAACATGGTATCAAGCATAATTTTTCTGCTCCTAGAACTCCTCAACAGAATGGTGTAGTTGAAAGGAAAAATCGTTCTCTTGAAGAGTTAGCTAGGACAATGCTTAATGAGAAAGCATTACCAAAATATTTTTGGGTTGATGCCGTTAGTACTGCTTGCCATGTATTAAATCGTGTTTTAATCAGACCTTTTCTTAAGAAAACTCCCTATGAATTATACAAAGGTAAAAAGGCTAACATAAACTATTTCAGAGTATTTGGAAGTAAGGTTTTTGTTTTAAACAATGGAAAGGAAAATCTTGGAAAGTTTGATTCCAAATCAGATGAAGGTATCTTCTTGGGATATTCATTGAATAGCCATGCTTATAGAATCTTTAACAAAAGGCTAAATACTGTAGAAGAATCTGTTCATGTTGTATCGGTTAAATAAATCTGGAAAATAATCAAGAACTTTTTAATAGATTAAAAAAAGTTTTAACAGATTAAAACAAGACTTTTAACAGATTAAAAGATTATTTTAATAGATTAAATAAACCAGCAGTTGGGAAAATCTTCTATAAAATCAGAATTGCTTGAACCTTTTGGTACACATCTTTTAGCAATCAATCAAGCAATCATAAGTGCTACTTTCAAGAGAGAATAACGCTAGTTTTGTGAAGATCATAAAAGTTCTTTCTTGAGGCAAAATTTGCATTCTTTTGGAGAAGAAACTCATACTGCAGAACTGCATAAATCTGGTTTGAGCGTTCTAGTTTCTTCTCTTTGTTTCTTTACTTTCTTTACTGTATTGTGGGTGCCTGGAATTGTGGGCACTAGTTTCTGTAGCTGGAATTTGGCGGCAGGGTTGGTCAAGAACTAGAATTTGGTTCTTGGTGAAGGTTTAGGTGCAGGGACTGGAATTTTGGTTCTTGTTGTAGATTGAGTGTGAGATTAAAGTTGTAATCTGTAAAACGTTCAATCTAGTGGAACCCAGCTGGAAACTGGACGTAGCCCTGGGATTGGGTGAACCAGTGTAAATCTTGGTTGTATCTTTCTAAACCTTTCTCTCATTCAATTCTGTCACTGCCTTTATTTTGATTGTTTGCTGTGTGTGATTCAAGAACTTATCATAATTCTTAATCTTTGAAATAGATAATCTGTAAATTGCGAAAATCTTTCAAAGATCAATTCACCCCCCCTCTTGATCTCAGCCTACATTTCTAACACATCGGTGGCAACTCCAAAAGAACCCTTCAAAATTAGTTCATGGGTTAGCCTGGTTATCGGACAATCCAAGAACACTCTTTCGAAAACCTCGCCTCTAGGTTCAGCCCGGTTATCGGACAACCTAAAGGCGTTGTAACCACACCAATAAAAATGCGAAAATTGAAAAGTTGAAACCATCGCATCACTCCGACTGCCTCGTTTTGACGGCGGCGACAGATGGCGACTCCGCTAGGGAAGCCTAGAGAGTTGATCCCATTTAGTGATGGGCCAGCTTAAAGTAAATAAACCAAGAAAATTATTCATTTACCCTACCTTGTATTATGACATGCTTTAATCTTTGGCTTTAATAACTGTTGTCTGTTTATAGTTACGCAATTGTTTGAAATACAAACTGTACATAAACCCTTGCACACAACAGTTCCCTCTATACCCGGGGGCAAGTGAGAAATCCATACGGAGTGGGTGGCAAGTACGGTTCGCTGTAGTGATGGCCTTGTGCCCACCAGTGTGATCGGAAACCACTACTCAAGGTGATAACCTTCCTCTTTTGGCACAAAGACTGACTATGGCCTTAGTGCTAAGCATGGTCGGAAGGCTGGAGAGTGGGGACCCTATGATGGGGGTACCTTGGGGACCTTAGCCTTGGTAAGAACAGTTAGAACCTACCTTCGCCAATGCATTTTTCTGCAAGAAAACCCTACCTCGTGATTAAAACGACTTCTCGCCTGTTCGCGGATGATTGAATTGTGTGCGCATTTGTTTGTTGCATTTGTTTGTTGTATATCATAACCAAACAACAGAAAAATCACAAAAAATATTTTTTTGCAATAAACGCCCTTATCTCGGATAGTCTGCCTTTTAGCTAGCCTGGTTTCAGGTTCTTTGTAAGCTAAGTAGCCACGCAATCCGACAGAAGAGATAAGGGACGCTAAATATTATTCTTTCGCATAAAGTCATTTTTTATCTCAGACAGTCTGCCTTTTAGCTAGCCTGGTTTCAGGATCTTTGTAAGCTAAGTAGCCACGCAGTCCGACAGAAGAGATAAAAGGCTATAAAATAAAGATAAAAATAAAAATACAAGTCAAAATTAGAAAATAAATCAACTTCTGACAAAGTCAAATCATTCATATTACATCATATCATGAGTAAAGAAAAACCAAGAGAGAAAATGAAGAGTGAGAGCACATTTAGCATCATCTAAACAGAATCTCTCATACATAAACATATCCATGTTAGTCCAACACTCAACATGCATTAATAAATTTCTTTCAAGCATTCTAGAAAGTGGTTGGTCCTCTCCCCATCCGAACTCGTGCACAGAAAGCCAGAGCAATGGAGAACCTAGAGGAGCAAAACCGTAAGCTCACTGCAGAGGTTAATACCCTCCGCGAACAAATGGCTCAATTAATGGAGGTCATACGCCAAGGGCAAAATAAGGCGGAAACCCACGCAAAAAATGCTTCTCGCCATGAAGAGGAGGAAGAGAAGGAAACCTTCTAAGATGAAATGGATGCTAGGACTGTACGCATCCTCACCCCAGAGGTTTCTAAGTAGTAGATATCCACCTTAGAAGAAAGGCTGAAGGCGGTGGAGGGGCATAATTTTGACGTCAAGGAAGTAGCGGATATGTGCCTGGTGAAGAACATCCATTTCCCTCCCAAGTTCAAAGTCTCGGACTTCCCCAAGTACACCGAGCTAACCTGCCCCAAGAACCATCTTACGATGTATTGTCGTAAGATGGTCGCACACGCTGAAAATGAGAAACTCCTGATACACTGCTTCCAGGAGAGTCTGGCCGACACAACTCTCAACTGGTACATGCAGTTAGAAAGAGGGCAGGTTCAAAATTGGAAACAATTGGCCAACGCTTTCCTTCGTTGCTACCGATACAATATCGATCTGACCCCTGACAGGTCAGATCTCAGAACCCTAAACAAAAGGGACGACGAATCCTTCAATGCATAAGCCCAAAAGTGGAGGGAAATGACCGCCCAAATAGAGCCTCCACTGACAGATAAGGAGACAGTGGCTATGTTCATAGATTCACTGACTGGAGCGTACTACGATAAGGCAATAGCCAGTACCTCCAATCTTTTTTCGAACATAGTCACTGTAGGAGAAAGAGTGGAGCAGGGGCTGAGGAGCGGGAAAATAGCACGACCTTCTTCTTCCAGTACTTCGTTCAAGAAACCCTGCAAAAAGAAGGAAGAGGTCGTACACGCCATCAATTTTGCAACCCCTTCCTCCACCTCTTAGACAGAGAGGCAGTCACGAAGAAAGGAGAGGAAGTTCACCCCTATCCCCACCTCGTACACAAAGCTGTTGCCCCAGTTATTACAACCCAATCTCCTAGCGCGTGTTCCTCCAAAGAAAATGGAGTCTCCCTAGCCCGAGTGGTACAAGCCCAACGAGAAATGTAGCTACCACTCGGATGCACCTGGGCATTCAACGGACAACTGTTTGACCTTAAAATATAAGGTCCAGGAATTAATTGATGTCGGTTGGATAACCTTTGATGCCTCTGCTTCTGATGTCGACGCCAAACCTCTGGCCAAGCCAGAATAGCAGAGAGGGAGGACAGGGAGGATCAGCCTCTAGGGTGCTTTTCTTTTTAAAGCTTTTTCTTGTATCTCCTGCGGTCCCCGCCCGTGGCCACAGGAAATCTGATTAAAAGGGCTTGTACATACGTTTTTTTAATACATGAGGCATTTTCTTGTCATATCCATTTCATTCTTTTCCCTCTTTTATTTATTATTCTTTCAAAGATAATTGAATAATAAAATCTATGACTCAAACAAAACCTAAAACACATCATGTCTATGATTAATGAATCTCTGTGGACCCCGGAAACCGAAAGCGAATGGGTCGAGTCCGACAGTGAGCAGGAGACCATTTCTCCGGACATGCAAAGAATGCTGGAAAAAGAAGCACGCATTATACAACCGCATCAAGAAGAAACAGAAATCGTCAATTTGGGAGAAGGGGATGATGAGAAAAAGATAAATATCGGAACCCAAATAGAAAGTAGCATAAAAGAAGAATTGATACAGCTTCTAAAAGAATATATAGATGTATTCACTTGGTCTTATCATGACATGCCCGGGCTCGACACGAGTATAGTGGAGCATAGACTGCCATTAAAAGAAGGGTTCCGACCTGTGAAGCAAAAGCTCAGAAGAATTAAACCAGAATGGTCCATAATGATTAAGAAAGAGGTACAAAGACAACTGGACGCCAATTTCTTAGTAGTATCCAAATACCCAGAGTGGTTGGCCAACATAGTACCCGTCATCAAAAAGACCGGGAAGGTCAGGGTATGCGTGGATTATAGGGACCTCAATCGAGCAAGTCCAAAAGATGACTTTCCCCTACCACATATAGACACGCTAGTAGACCATACCGCTACCAACACACTTTACTCCTTCATGGACAGGTACGCGGGGTACAACCAAATTAAGTTGGTCGTCGAGGACAGAGAAAAAACCTCCTTCATCACACCATGGGGCACCTTCTGCTACCGCGTAATGCCTTTTGGACTCAAGAATGCAGGGGCTACCTATCAAAGGGCTATGGTCACATTGTTCCATGACATGATCCATAAGGAAATAGAGGTATATGTGGATGACATCATCGCCAAGTCCAGAAATGAGATGGACCACATTCAATATCTCAAGAAGCTTTTTGATCGACTTCGAAAGTATCAACTCAAACTAAACCCGGCAAAATGTACTTTCGGAGTACGATCCGGAAAACTATTGGGGTTCATTGTCAGCAAAAGAGGAATAGAAGTGGACCCTGACAAAACCAAAGCAATTTTGGAAATGCCCCCACCAAGCATCGAAAAGGAGGTCAGAGGATTTATGGGCCGAATTAACTACATTGCCCGTTTCATTGTGCAGTTGACGGAAAATGTATACCCATCTTTAAACTATTGCGCAAAAATCAACCAATGGTGTAGAATGAAGAATGCCAACAAGCATTTGATAAAATCAAAACATGCTTGACTAATCCGCCAGTGTTGGTACCACCTATTGAAGGGAGGCCTCTGATCCTATATTTGTCAATACTCGAAGAGTCCATGGGATGTGTGCTCGGTCAACAAGATGAAACTGGAAAGAAAGAACGAGCCATTTATTATCACAGTAAGAATTTCCTAGACTACGAAACCCGTTATACACCATTCGAAAAGACCTGTTGCGCATTGGTGTGGGTCAGTCAGCGTCTCCGACAATATATGGCTCGACATACAACGTGGCTGGTCTCCAAAATGGACCCAATCAAGTATCTCTTCGAGAAGCCCATTCTGACCGGAAGAATAGCTAGGTGGAAAGTGCTCCTCTCAGAGTTTGACATCATTCATGTCACCCAGAAAACTATTAAAGGTAGCCCCCTAGCAGACTATTTAGCCCATGGATCAACAGACGAGTATCAGTCCTTACAGGACGACTTTCCCGATGAACATATCATGCATATCGAACACAAAGAGACCAAAGAAGAGGCATGGACCATGTTCTTTAATGGGGCCTCAAACATGCTTGGACACGGGATAGGAGCTATTTTGATATCCCCTGAAAAGAAACACATCCCTGTAACGGCCAGGCTAAATTTTGACTGTACCAACAACATGGCCGAATACGAAGCATGTGCTTTAGGGATCCAAGCAGCTCTAGATCATGGGGTTACTAAATGCAAAGTCTTCGGTGATTCATCCCTTGTTATCTATCAACTTAAAGGTGAATGGGAAACCCGAAACTCCAAATTAATCCCATATCTAGAGCACATCCGTGATTTAGTCTCAAGAATGGAGAGCGTCACTTTCCAGTATATTCCTCAGGAAGACAATCAATTTGCTGACGCCCTTGCCACTCTATCATCCATGTTTTCTTTAGGTCAAGAGCATGAGATGCCAATCATTCAAATTAAGCTACATGACAAACAAGCTTTTTGTTTGGCAGTAAATGGTGAGCACGACCAAAATCCTTGGTATCATGACATCAAACAATATCTTATGGGGGGCAAATATCCCGAAGGAATCAATGACAATGATAAGCGAACCATTCGCAAGAGGGCAGTAGGATTCACGTTGATTGAAGGAACCCTCTACAAAAAGAGTCTTGATTCCACTCTCTTAAGGTGTGTGGACCATGAAGAAGCCCAGACCTTAATAAGAGAAATCCACAAAGGAACTTTTGGGACCCATGCTCCTGGGCATGTCATGGCAAAGAAGATCTTAAGGGCAGGATATTTTTGGTCCACAATGGAAGCTGATTGTCACCAGTACGCTAAAAAGTGTCACAAGTGCCAAATCTACGCTGATAATATCCATGTGCTGCCCGCACCTCTCAGTACCCTGGCTACCCCATGGCCATTCTCCATGTGGGGCATGGACGTCATCAGACCCATTGAGCCTAAAGCATCCAATGGTCATCGCTTTATCTTGGTGGCCATTGACTATTTCACCAAATGGGTTGAGGCAGCATCGTATGCGCACGTGACTCGAAAAGTGGTAGCCACCTTCATCAAGAAAAATATTATATGTCGGTACGACATTCCCCATAAGCTCATTACTGATAATGGGACCAATCTCAATAATAAAATGATGGAGGAACTATGTCAAGACTTCAAAATTCAACACCACAATTCTTCTCTGTACCAGCCAAAGATGAACGGTGCAGTAGAGGCGGCCAATAAGAACTTTAAGAAAATCATCCAGAAGATGGTAGTAACCTACAAAGATTGGCATGAAATGCTTCCCTTTGCCTTACACGGCTACCGAACGTCAGTACGAACCTCCACAGGGGCTACTCCGTTTTCCCTTGTATACGGAATGGAGGTCGTACTGCTAGTAGAGGTTGAAATACCCTCTCTGCGAGTTGTTATGGAAGCAAAATTAATAGAAGCCGAATGGGTCCAAAGTCGGTACGATCAGCTGAACCTAATAGAAGAAAAACGTTTGGACGCCATATGTCGGGGGCAAGTTTACCAAAAGAAGATCAAGAAAGCCTACGACAAGAAGATCAATCCCTGCACCTTCCAAGAAGGGGATCTAGTGATAAAGAAATTGCTACCAGCCCAAAAAGACAAAATCGAGAAATGGACAGCGAATTACGAAGGACCCTTTGTGGTCAAGCGAGCCTTCTCAAGAGGAGCCCTCATCCTCACCAACATGGACGGAGAAGAGCTTCGACATCCTGTCAACTCAGATGCAGTAAAGAAATACTATGCCTGAAGACATTACTCATGACCCGTCAGGACGAAAACTCACAAAGAGCGTCCTGAGCAAAAGATAGGGTCCACATTCCTCGCTAGGACACGTCCTAGGCAAAAATTAGAGGTTTAAAAAAAAACAAAAAAAAAGAAAAAAGAGGGAAAGAGCAATGATCACCTTAGCCGAAAACCGCAAAGGCGACTAAGGTAATACCTTCACAGAAGCAAGCAGACTTCGCATGATCTTCACTCCGAGCTCGAGCATCTCAATTGAAGCAACCAGGAAAAATAGAGAAACAAATATCACGGGCATGATTGTTATATCCTATACAGTTTAGCCAACCTTGGCCAACCCTGCTTATAAATTCCTTTGTAAATCCTCCTGTAAAAAATAAATCATTCGTTTATATAAATAAAATTGTCTTCTTTTCTCTTCACCTACTTGCAAGAATGCCTCTATATTAACGAAACATGAGTATGCATAAAACAAGCAATACAAGAAAGCATAAGAAAGAAAAAGAAATCAAAGATCAAAATAAACAGCGCCTGCTAGGACAGTCTCAGGCAAAAATAGGGTCACCTGCTAGATCGAAAACCCGTAAAGGGCGGTCTAGGCAAAAGATAAGGCCTTCATAAAAAAGAAAAGGCCCGCTAAGACGTCCTGGGCAAAAATCAAGGCAAGCCCGCTAGATCGAAAACCCGCAAAGGGCGGTCTAGGCAAAAGATAGGGCCAAAAAAATATTTCAAAAGAATAATCATGGGAAAAACAACAAAGAAAGCACCAGTCACTTTCTAGATGCCCCAACTAAAATAGATTGCATTAAGAACATCCACACACAAGTAGTTGCACAAAAATGACTTTGTCAAAATCAAAGCAAACAAATATACTTCAAACAAACAAAAGACCAAAAAGTATACATATAAAAAGCATTTAGCTTTGTGCTTGCATTCAAAAATAGGAAGCACTCGGAAGTATCCCAGTGAGACTTCACCGACTTTACCCAAAATATGCATCAACTCAGAGTTTTTTCGACCAACCAAGCGAGAGTCGAACAACAAGCAAAGACTACACGACAACCAGCAAAGTCGGATGATCACTACCAAAAAGATCAAAATTAAAAGAATCCCCAGCAACCAACAAAGCTGGATGAACACCAACAAAATCCCCGGCACAGACCGGACGACCAATCTCAGAAAAGACAAAGACAAGAGAACACATCTCAATAGAGGCGCATGAGCTAGAGCAGTAAGCTGCCACCACAGTCGAAGGGATCAGCTACCGCAAGAAGGAGCATCTGGAGGCATAACACCAGATGGGGGTGTATACTCATCAAGCCTTACAAAAGGGGGTTTACCGGACGGGGGTTCATACTCGTCAAGGGGCTTACCGGACGGGGGTTCATACTCGTCAAACACCAGATGGGGGTGTATACTCATCAAGCCTTACAAAAGGGGGCTTACCAGACGGGGGTTCATACTCGTCAAACACCAAATGGGGGTGTATACTCATCAGGCCTTACAAAAGGGGGCTTACCGGGCGGGGGTTCATACTCGTCAAACCAGATGGGGGTTCATACTCATCAGCAGAAAGGATCAGCTACCGCCAGAAGGAGCATCCTGGTAGCATAATTTTCCCCAGAAGATCAACCGCCACAAAGACGGAACATCTGAAGGACAATCGGGCAGGAGGGTCAACTCCTTTACCCTCCAGTCAATCTCCTTATCACAACAGGCCAGCAGTCGACTAGTTGGGTAAAGGGGGGGCAGCTGTAGACCCCAAATCTTACTCCGCCTCGTAATAAAGACCAGAAGACCTCCTTTTTGAAGATGGATAAAGCCTAAGAAGCCATTAGGAGAGACTATTAGGGTCCATACTAGGATAGGAGGGATTTTCTGCATGTAAATAAGGATTTTTGCCTTTTAGGGTCGAGACAGCCGTCTCGCCACTTGCGCAAGTCGAGACTGCTGTCTCGTTTGGCGAGACGGCCATCTCGCCACTTGCGAATGGCGAGACGGCCTTCCCGGTTGGCGAGACGGCCATCTCGCCATTTTTGCAAGGCGAGACGGCCGTCTTGACCTAACAGGCGCGAATCCCTATAAATAGTCGCACCTTCACCCTCATTTCACACAGTTCTTCCTTTCTCTCTCTAGTCACTTCTTCAAATTCTCTTCCTAGAACCCCTCCGAAGCATTTTTGGAGTTTCTGAGAGCTTTTTAGAGTTTTTTATAGCGTTTTTGAGAGATTCCCGGGGCTGTAAAGACTGAAGGGCTACCAAAAAGCACCCTAGTTTTCAGGAAATTAATATAAAGCTTGCCTCGGAGGTTTTTACATTCCCTCTCTCTCTCTTGTCGCCGCCATCAGAAGGGGCGGTCAGAGCGACGCGATGGTTCTTGATATGACTCGCATTTTCTTTGAAAGAAACGGTTCAACGCCTTTAGGCCATCCGATAACCGGGCTAGACCTAAAGGTGAGGTTTTCGAATAGGTTCGAAGAGTCGCCATCAGTGTTTTAACCTTAAACACTGAAAAAGGTAAAAAAGAAAAAGGTAGTGGTTTTAGAAAAAACCAACTTTGGCCGTTACAACCAGAGTCGGGTAAGGGAGTTAGTTACGCATGGGGAAGGTGTTAGCACCCCCACAATGCCCCTTTCGGGTTCCCTATGATGGACTAACTTAGAAAATAAACACTTAAATAAATTACATTTTTACCCTATTATTTGATCTACTTGCAGAATTTAAATATCTACATGGCTCTATTATCTAATGCACACAAAGAAAGCGATAAAGAAAGTAGTAAAAGAGACACAGAATAGAGAAGGAACCTCCGAAGCGAGCTCTATATTAATTCTTCTAAAACGTGAGGACGCTTTTTGGCAGTCCCCGCACTCTACAAGCATGCTCCTCCCGCAAAATAAAGACAAATCACTCTACCGAGGGCCGGATGCCTCAAAAAGAGACTTCCTTAACCGATTTCAACCTTAACGGAAATCGGAAAGCTCCCTTGAACCTCGGAATAATGCTCAGGGTCACTCTCAAGTGCCAAAAAGCTTCCAAGAGAGTGGAGGACTGGAAAAGGTGTGAAAAATCGGAGAAATGAGGCTCCTATTTATAGCGATTCGGGCTTGGAAAAGGTGGACGACCATCTGGACAAAGCAGACGGCCGTCCATGGAAAAAAGTGGCCATGGACGGCCGTCCATGCAGTGTGGACGGCCGTCCATGGCAACTTTTGGCCATGGACGGTCGTCCATGCTAAGTGGACGGCCATCCATGGCCTTAAAGTTGCCATGGACGACCATCTGCTTGTTCTGGACGACCGTCTACCTGTTCTGGACGGCCATCCGCCTATTCTGGACGACCATCTGCTATCTCCGGCGGATTTCCCGATTTTTAATGCCTCTAAAAACCCTTCCTATCCTAAATGGAACCTAGAACAAGCTACTAGGGACTTGATAAAGTCTGAACTATCTTCGGAATGGGCGATCTTCGGCTTTGTTAGGGGTCTGGGCAAGATTTGGGGTCTACAGCTGCCCCCCCTTTACCCGACCAATTGACCATGGGTTAACATACCATGAGGTCTATTGGTGGGTGAAGGAGTTAACCCTCTTGCCCGGCTGTCTTTTGGATGCTCCTCTTGCTGTGGAGGTTGACCCTTCAGACGATATGCTATGAGGCTTCAGGATGCTCCTTCGGTGCGGTAGCTGACCCTTCGGATGACACGTAGAGAATTTCGGGATGCTCCTTCGATGCGGTAGCTGACCCCTCGGTTGATGAGTATGAACCCCCATCAGGTTAGATGCTTCAGGATGCTCCTTCGATGCGGTAGCTGACCCTTCGGCTGACACGTAGAGAATTTCGGGATGCTCCTTCGATGCGGTAGCTGACCGCTCGGTTGATGAGTATGAACCCCCATCAGGTTAGATGCCTCAAGATGCTCCTTCGACGCAGTAGCTGACCCTTTGGTTGTGGTGGCGGCTTACTGCTTCTGGTCATGCGCCAGCTTTGCTTGTGTGCAGGTCTTCGTCTTCATGTCTTTCCCTTTCCTGAAGAGGTGGTGGCGGCTTACTGTTTCTGATCATGCCCCATTTTTGCCTGTGTGCAGGTCTTCGTCTTCAGGTCTTTCCATTTCCTGAAGTGGTGTGGCGACTTACTGTTTCTGACCATGCGCCATTTTTGCCTGTGTGCAGGTCTTCGTCTTCAGGTCTTTCCGTTTCCTGAAGTGGTGGTGGCGGCTTACTGTTTCTGATCATGCGCCGTTTTTGCCTGTGTACAGGTCTTCGTCTTCAGGTCTTTCCGTTTCCTGAAGTGGTGGTGGTGGCTTACTGTTTCTGATCATGCGCCATTTTTTCCTGTGTGCAGGTCTTCGTCTTCAGGTCTTTCCGTTTCTTGAAGTGGTGCTGGCGGCTTACTGTTTCTGATCATGCACCGTTTTTTCCTGTGTGCAAGTCTTCGTCTTCAGGTCTTTCTGTTTCCTGAAGTGGTGGTGGTGGCTTATTGTTTCTAATCATGCGCCAATTCCATGGGGAGTGATTGTTCTTGACTTTTGTGTAGTCGTCCGGTATGCGGGGGATTCTTTCCTTTTGGCTTTTTGTTTAGTCGTCCAGCTTCTTGGCTGCTGGGGATTTTTGATGAATGCTTTCTAGACAGGAATCCATTGGGGATTCGGCCCTTTATTGGTTGTGGTAGTTGGAATACTTGACTAATTTCTCATTTTTCTGTGGTTTCATTCTTCTTTTTGGCTTTTTTGGAATGACGCATGTGCCTTTTTATTTTCTTAGTTTCTTCTGTGCATGCTGGTTTTTGTACAGAGAGGCAACAAGATGAAAACATAAAGTCTTATTTATTTATTTTTTCGAAAATTAGAGTACAATAGGAGATTTATAAAGATCTTAGCTTTCCGGCTCTGAGCTGGATGCTGATGATGGTGATGGCGAAGGGAGTCGGCGGAGTACGCGGTGCTGGAATTCTTCCTGGCTTCGGATCATGTCGTGTAGGTCCTGGCCCATCGTGTCCATTCTCTGCATGAGGTCGTCTACCCTCAGGCTAAGGCTTTCCCGCCCTTGCTCATAGCTCTGCTGCCTTAAGGACAACTGATCGATCTATTGGCACATGTGTTGGTACTGCCTATCCGAGTGGGCCCTGTCATCGCTCATGTGTCGGTGCAGGCTGGCGGGGCTATCTTTGTATTGCGTCTGTTGTTGTTGGGATCCTGGAGGGACAGGCGTGTCTTGTGATTCTGAACCGTCCATCTCATGGATGTCGAACATCATAGCAAGGATGGGGTGTATGACCCGGGAGGTGCCCTGATGGGTGAGCATGCTCATGTGGGCGAGTACCGGACCATCTATGAGTTCCGGTCGCAGGGCAGCGGGGATGTCTTCTCCATCAGTGCATCCCTAGTACTCAGCTAGAGGAGTGATAAGAGGGCCTACCATGAGGGATCTCGCAGGGCCTCGTGTCCCAAAGTCCTTCAGGGCCTTTAAGAAAAGGTAGCCCGGGTTGCATCGGATCCCTTGATGCATGCAGTAGATGACAAAGAGGTCTGCCTGAGTGACTTTACCTTGACTTTCCTTCTGGCTATGAAGGGTGCCTGCTAGCAACTTATGACAGATGCGGAGAGGCGGGAGGAAGGCGGTCCCTTTTGGATTGGCGGGAACGTGCTGGGAGCCGGTGACCTCCTCCCATATCTGACTGGTGGTGAGGGTAGATGGCCTTTCACAGAATTCCCCCCTGTATTCCGGTGTCTGGATCTCTGTGGGCTGGTGGAACCCCATGAGGACGTTGAAGTCGTCTATGACATTAGTCCGGTAAGCCTCATTCATCCAATAGGTGACTGTTGGGACAGGCGGAAGCCCGGGGATCATAGATGGTAGGTCTATGAGTGTGACTGAAGCAAGGAATTCCAGCGTGGTCGTGCGATGGATGCAGGTAGGTGGATCTTTGAGTAGGAAGTCCCACCCTATACCTTGGATGTATCTCCTTACATCCTGATCCCAACCGAACATGGCTAGGATGCTGAAGTCCAACCAGAGCATAGGGTGCCAAACATACTGGCTGATATTGGCAAACCTAGCCTAATGCTGCTCTGTTAGTTGAGTGGGAACCTGAGGAGGAGGGATGCTCCTTATGGGTCCCCGGGAGCGCTTCCGACGTGTAGACGACTCTCCACGATCCATTACTCAACAAAGAACACTAAAAATATGCAGAGGGAGGTGTAGGAGGAAGGGAGAATGCAAGAATGAGGTGTCATGATCCATTTGGGGCGCCTAAATTTATAGGCAAAAAAAACAGGGGCGGACGGTCGTCTGCTCTAGGTGGATGGCCATCTGCCCCCAACGGTTACCCGTGGACGGCCATCTGGCAAGGGTTGACGGCCGTCTGCCCCCAACAGAAACCTCTGGACGGCCGTTTGGCAAGGGTGGACGGCCGTCTGCCCCCAACAGCCCCTTCTGGACGGCCATCTGCCTTAAACGGACAACCATCTGCTCTTTTTTGTTGTTTTTGTTGTTTTTTTCTTTTGTTTATTATTTGTGAAGGAAATAGGACCTTATTCATCATCATCTATGCATGTAATGTTCATGATATGCAACTTATAATGCTATTTCAATTAATTACTTTTAGAAAAGTTAACTGATGAACTCCTGACGGGGAGATTCTTCTGGTGCTACCTTCAGCTGTACCATTTCTGCCATTTTGGATTTTCCTTAACCGAAGAATGATCGTGTTGAAGAGATATTTCGTCATACTAGTGTGCTTCTTCCCCTTTTATTGGTCGGGTTTCCTAGCGGGTTGACCCTAACATTTGCGTAGCCCCCTTTTGTGGGTTTCCTACCGGGTTAGATGCCCTTTCTTTTTGGCCTTCGGCTTTTATGGGCTTTCTTATTATTTTCGCAATGTTGCCAAAACATGGTTTCACTATGATGGGGTAAAACCTTATTCGTGTTCCTGATCAATCAATGATGGTTTAATTTGTTTCTTTACTGTTGGTGCGCTTTCAAGTTTTTAGACGCCTTTTAGAAACGTTTTCTTAAGCATGGTTATTAATGAGGTGTAAACATGAGTAGTAAGAAAGGAAGCAGATAGTAAGAATTGTATTCTCATATGATTAAAAGGGTAATATGTGCCCTGAAAATGCCCGGGGGTCGAGCTGCCCCTGGGGAGTAATCTCTAATAGTCATTGGGTTTACATTCCTTTAAAAAATGGAAGAAGAACACCTAATGACTAAAGTTGCTCCTGACGCTTGTATCCCTCCGCTTCGGAAGATTTGATTCAGCGGGCAGAGGGGAGACTTTCCCTTTATTCTTGTATTAGGGTTGTACCCTAGACCGCGTTTCAAAGGATTGTCCTTGAAATCTGGTGGCTCTCTTATTCCTTGGGAATTTGCACCGAGTCCCTGGCCTGGGCGGTATCCATACTTTGTCATCATATGTGCCACCCTCATGTTGTTGGGAAGTCTTTCAACATTGGCAATCTCTAGCGCTTGAAAGGATGTTTCGAGGGCCTCTTCTGTTGTATCCACATAAGGTAGGGTAGACGGCTTGCTGATCAAGATGTCATCTTCGGCTTGAACTGTGACCAGTTTGTCGCCTACCACGAATTTGATCCTTTGGTGGAGCGTTGATGGGATTGTTTTGGCGTCGTGAATCCAAGGTCTACCGAGGAGGCAACTGTAAGCAGGAGTGATATCCATCACATGGAAGTCCACGTTGAAAGTAGTGGGGCCTACCTGGATTGGTAAATTGATTTCTCCTACTACCTCACGTTTTGATCCGTCGAAGGCTCGAACGACGGTGTTGCTTGGACGCATATGGACTCCTTGAATTGCCAATTTGTCAAGCGTTCACCTAGGCATGACGTTCAGGGATGACCCATTATCCATCAGGACTTTGGTGAAGAGGTATTCTTTACACTTGACGGATATGTGTAAAGGCTTGTTATGGCTTGACCCTCCAAGGGGAAGTTCTTCATCGGTGAAGGTAAGATGATCACTAGTTGTGATGTTCCCAATGATTCCTTCGAACTTGTCTTGGGATATGGTGTGGGACATGTAGGCTTCGTTCAAGACCCTCAGTAGTGCGTTTCGGTGTGGTTCCGAACTCATTATCACAGACAACAAAGTTATCTTTGTAGGCGTGCAGTTGAGTTGGTCTATGATGGAGTATTCACTCTACTTTATGAACTGCAGTAATTCGTCTGCTTCCTCCTTGGATTCTCCTTTGTTTTCTTCTTCGGTTTCTTTGTTTTTTCCTTTATTTTTGGGCGCATCTTCTTGTGAATCCTTGGGAGCGTATATTCGCTCGCTTCTGGTCGTGCCCCCAATACCGGCTATATTGGAAACGTCTTCGTTTACTGCGTATTTCCATGGTACAACTTTGTTTGATTCGTAGGGGAAAGGAAGAGGCATAAATAATCGCAGTGGTGTCCTAGTCCCCTCTTCTTTACCGATCGTGATAACCAGTGGTTGAGTTTTATTGTCCGTTGTGGGTGGCTCAACCGTTGCGGAAAGACTGATGATGAGTGGTTTCCGTTCCATTCTTCTGTTGTATGAAAGCATATCAGTTAACCTTTCTTTTTTATTATCTTATTAATTTTTAAAGCAAGGAGAGATATGTGAATGAATGCGAGATGAATGCAATAAACAGTTGTATAGATAAACAAAACATGATTCTATTTATCCGGAAAAAGTGTACATTCCCCTAGGCCATGCTACGAAGTACATTTTGGCAGAAACGGAAAAGCCTAAAGAAGCCCACAGGCGGGCTCTGGTTTCTGCGTAACTCCCCTTCGGCTTCGCATACATGATGAGTGAGTACTTCAGACTGGCGATGGACCGCCTGGCTCATATCTTCACTATATTTACGAGCCTCCTCTATCTTTGCCTCTTGATGGATGACCAATACCTGTAAGTCATCAAGTTTTTCAAGGGCTCGGTCTCTTTCTTGCAACACTTGGCTGTACTGAGCTAATCCGTCTCTCTCCTTGCATCGTAGCTCAACCAAGTCCCTGTTAAGTCTTTGGGCGACTTCCCTGTTTTGCTGTGCTTCAGACCGAGTTCTTTCGAGGTCTCGTTGCATCATCTTGGTCGCCTGTGCCTGCTTTGCCAATTTGGCCTCAAGGTGTGCTAATTTGGCCATTATTTCCTGGATTTGATTATCTGAGTTTGCTCTAGCAACTTTAGATGCTCGGGCAACCTCTTTGTTGGAGTCAGCACACTGGTCCTTGAGACGCTCTATCTCTTGGTCCTTCTTGCACTGCCTTTGCAGACCATCGATGGTAAGGATAGATTCTTGTTCTTTTTCCTCAAGACCTCTCAATTGGGCTCCCATAATTTCTATCCTTTGGGTCAAGGCGTCGACTCGGGTTCGTAGTTCTGCATTTACTGATGGTGAGGGGGATGGAGTGGATGGATGTGGCACCCCTCTATTCTTCCTCCATTCCTCAAAATCACTAGAAACTGCTACTCGAGCCCTGCCAAGCTCTTCGTCCCCCACATAGACTGGTCTCTCCCATGCTTTTTCGGATTGTGGAAGCATCCTTGAAGCTGCTGGAACTGCAGAAGAAACACAATCCCCCGATTTCTTCCTGTGTTGGGGTGGTCTGGGTCCTCATGAGCTACCTCATAGCTATCTTCGGAGAATAAGCTATGAAACCCCTGAGGCCCAATAAAGGTACACTGGGGTGATCTCCGCATCGGATAAGAACGGGGCCAGGTCGGAACCAAGGACATGCCCAAGATATGTGATCTATGTTCCAGCGCTCCAACTCAGTCTTCCACTCCATGGCACCACGATGATGGAGGGGGATCTTCGAGAAGCTCCTCAACGGGTCTGGGAATGCTCCCATATGACTTGAAGCATAGAAGTGAGTGATGCCCCAAACAAACAATAATGCAGAACAACAATGAAGTGTTTTTCCTTGCTTATGACGACAGAATTCTACTGACAGCAAGGTGTCGACAAGAAGCGCAGGCACGGGACTTTTTAAATGTGCGTCCCAGGCAAAGAAAGCATCCATTGCGGCGTGATCCACGGCGTCGTTATGGAAAGGGAGTAAAAAGACCCCAAACATAATTAATGCCAGAGTCTTGTTGAATGTGGGCCAATCTCCTTTTTCAGCCAGAGAGGATAAGTGGTCCTCTAAAAGTGATATCTTCCACCCCTGAATGCTCCCTTTTCCCTTCAGGGCAGACTGTGGAAGTGGTAATCGGATGAGGTGAGCTACCTTGTTTTCTGAGACGTAAGCCCCCTGGCTAATATAGACCCCAGCTAACTTGGGCCATCTGATCATAAGTTCGTACTCTTCCAAAGTCGGAACCAAATCAAACTGAGGGAACTCGAAGCAATGCAATCTGGAGCTCCAAAAGTGGATCAGGACCCTGACGAACACGTGGTCAACAAATATTTTCAAGAGGTCCAAAATCCGTCCGTAAGATCTCTCGAAGTCGGATCGAACTACCGATGGCATAAGCGCGCACAACTGCTCCAACTTCTCAACACGGTAGCGGGGAATATCCACTTTTCCCAACTGTTTACTGCCTGATCCCTCCATTTTCTGGAAATGACAGAAAATGCATGGTATGAGTATGATGCTTTCGTATGCATGAAAGTGTTTGTTTTTTCTAAATATTACCATGTTTTATTTTCTATATGGTACACAATTTTTTGTATATATATATTTTTTGAAGAATAATGAAACTACCTATATGATGGATTCGATGCTTAACACCATGAAAAAGGCCCGATTTCCTCTTATTACGGTAGTTATTTTGATTTATTTTAAAACCTTTTATCTCTTCTGTCGGACTGTGTGGCTACTTAGCTTACAAAGAACCTGAAACCAGGCTAGCTAAAAGGCAGACTGTCCGAGATAAAAATGGTTATTGTGAAAGAATGGTTTTAGCGTCCCTTATCTCTTCTGTCGGACTACGTGGCTACTTAGCTTACAAAGAACCCGAAACCAGGCTAGCTAAAAGGCAGACTATCCGAGATAAGGGTGTTTATTATGAAAATATTTTTGAGATTTCGATATATATATATATATATATATATATATATATATATATATATATATATATATATATATATATATTTTATCGTTGTATGATTATGCTATGCAACAAACAAATGCAACAAATGAATGCACAAACAATTCACTCATCCGCGAACAGAGTGACATTTAATTACGAGGTAGGGGTTTCCTACAGAAAAGTGCATCGGTAAAGGTAGGTTCTAACTGTTCTCACCAAGTCCAGACCCCCAAGGTGCCCCCATTATAGGGACCCTTCAATTTCCCAGTCTTTGAACCGTGCACGGATGTCCGTGTCGACGTTGTTAGAGCAAGAAAAAGAAAGTTATCACCTTGAGTGGTGGTTTCCGACAACGACCTGCTGGCTCTAGGGCCATTACCATGGTCGGTCGTACCTGCCACCCACTCCCTATGTGTATTCTCTCTTGCCCCGGGGTATAGAGGGACTGTAGTGTGCAAGGGTTGTGTACAGTTTATTTCAGACAATTGCAAAAAATAATCATACAACAATTATTAAAGCCAAACAGTAAACACATGTTATAAAATCAAGAAAGGGTAAAAGCGTAATTTCTAGTTTTTATTTCCTAAACTAGTCCATCACTAAATGGGATCAACTCTCTAGCTTCCCTAGTGGAGTCGCCATCTATCGACGCCGTCAAAAGGGGCGGTCGGAGCGACGCGATGGTTCTTGATATGACTCGCGTTTTCTTTGAAAGAAACGATTCAACGCCTTTAGGCCGTCCGATAACCCGGCTAGACCTAAAGGTGAGGTTTTCGAATAGGTTTGAGGAGTCGCCATCAGTGTTTTAACCTTAAACACTGAAAAAGGTAAAAAAGAAAAAGGCAGTGGTTTTAGAAAAAACCAACTTTGGCCATTACAACTAGAGTCGGGTAAGGGAGTTAGTTACGCGTGGGGAAGGTGTTAGCACCCCCACAACGCCCCTTTCGGGTTCCCTATGATGGACTAACTTTGAAAATAAACACTTACAGAAATTACATTTTTACTCTATTATTTGATCTACTTGCAGAATTTAAATATCTACATGGCTCTATTATCTAATGCACACAAAGAAAGCGATAAAGAAAGCAGTAAAAGAGACAGAGAATAGAGAAGGAACCTCCGAAGCGAGCTCTATATTAATTCTTCTAAAACGTGAGGACGCTTTTTGGCAGTCCCCGCACTCTACAAGCACGCTGCTCCCGCAAAATAAAGACAAATCCCTCTACCGAGGGCCGGATGCCTCAAAAAGAGACTTCCTTAACCGATTTCAACCTTAACGGAAATCGGAAAAGCTCCCTCGAACCCTGGAATAATGCTCAGGGTCACTCTCAAGTGCCAAAAAGCTTCCAAGAGAGTGGAGGAGTGGAAAAGGTGTGAAAAATCGGAGAAATGAGGCTCCTATTTATAGGGATTCGGGCTTGGAAAAGGTGGACGCAGTCTAGACAAAGCGGACGGCCGTCCATGGCAAAAAGTGGCCATGGACGGCCGTCCATGCAGTGTGGACGGCCGTCCATGGCAACTTTTGGCCATGGACAACCGTGCATGCTAAGTGGACGGTCGTCCATGGCCTTAAAGTTGCCATGGACAGTCATCTACTTGTCCTGGACGACCTTCTGCCTGTTCTGGACGACCATCCGCTTGTTCTGGACGGCCATCTGCTCTCTCCAACGGATTTCCCGATTTTTAATGCCTCTAAAAACCCTTCCTATCCTAAATGGAACCTAGAACAAGCTACTAGGGACTTGATAAAGTCTTAACTATCTTCGGAATGGGCGATCTTCAGCTTTATTAGGGGTCCGGGCAAGATTTGGGGTCTACATCTCTTACTGCTTTATTTTTAATTATGCAATAGATATCAGGGCCATGTAGTCGTAACTTTAATTCTGCAAATAAAAGGGTAAAAGCGTCTTTTCACCAGTTTACTTATTTAAATAGCTGGCTTATCATAGGGAACCCGAAAGGGGCGTCGTAAGGGAACTAACACTTCCCTTACACGTAACTAACTCCCTTAGCCAACTCTGGTTCTAATGACCAAATTTGGTTTTTTGAAAACCAACGCGTTTTCACTCCTTTTTTGATGTTTCCAGTAAAAATATCAGTGGCGACTCCAAAAGAACCCTTCAAAATTAGTTCATGGGTTAGCCCGATTATCAGACAATCCAAGAACACTCTTTCAAAAACCTCGCCTCTAGGTTTAGCCCAGTTATCAAACAACCTAAAGGCGTTGTAACCACACCAATAAAAATGCGAAAATCGAAAAGTCAAAACCATCGCGTCGCTCTGACCGCCTCATTTTGACGGCGGCAACGCTGATCAGTGGACCGTCTACCCAACCTTATGTGGATGCGACTGAAGAGGCCCTTGAAACATCTTTTCAAGCGCTTGAAATTGCCAATGTGGAGAGACTTCCCAATATCACAAAGGTAGCCCGCATGATTATGAAGCATGGTTACGATCCTGGGCAAGGATTGGGGGCAGACTCCCAAGGAATGAGGGAACCCCCAGAATTCAAAGATAATCCTTTAAAGTACAGCCTAGGGTATGACCCTACAAAGGGCCGAGATGAAAAAATAAAAGGGAAGTCTCCCCTCCACACACTCAAGCAGATTTTCCGAAGTGGAGGGATACAAGCGTCACGAGCAACCGTAGTCATTAGGAGTTCTTTTTCTTTTCTTAAGGGATGTAAACCCAGTGATTGTTAGAGATTATCCCTCAGGGCTAGCCCGACCCCCGTGCATCTTTTGGGCACATATTCCCTTACTAATTAATAAAGTATACATTTCTTACCATTCGCTTCTTTTCTTGCTATTTCATGTTTAAACCTCGTAATAACCATGTTTAAGCAAACAAAAAAAAAAAGCCACTAGGCAAATCTTGCTCGGCCTCAAAATAAGGGCAGAAGACCTCCTATTCGAAGATGGACAAAGCCTAAAAAAGCCACTAGGAGAGACTATTAGGCCCCATATTAGAGTAGGAAGGCTTTTCTTTACAAAAAAAAAAAAAAATCTGGCGAGAAGGCCTTCTCGAATGGCGAGAAGGCCTTCCCAAAATCCCAGAAGGCCTTCCCGACCTAGCACTTTTTTCCTATAAATAGGAGCCTCATTCCACCCATTTTCACACACACCATTCACTCCTACCACTCTCTAGGAAGCCTTTTGGCACTTTAGAGTGACTCTGAGTATTTTTCCAGAGTTCGAGTGCGCCTTCCGATTGCCGTTAAGGTAGAAATCGATTAAGGATGTCCTCTTTTTTTTTAGACATCCGGCCCTCGGTAGGGTGACACCTTTATTTTTTGATCGAGAGAGGAGTGTCTCTGTAGAGTGTGGGGACTGCCAAAAAGCGTCCTCAAGTTCAACATTTATAAAAGCTCGCTTCGGAGGTTCTCCTTCATATCTTTTCTCTTTTATCGCTTTCTTTTACTGTTTTCCTTGTATGCATTAGATATTAGGATCATGTAGATAACTATTTAAATTCTGTAATAAATAAATAGGGTAGAAGCATAATTTTATTGTCTTTATTTTAAGAATAGTCCATCATAGGGAACTCGAAAGGGGCGTTGTGGGGGTGCTAATACCTTCCCCACACGTAACTAACTCCCTTACCCGACTCTGGTTATAATGGTCGAAGTTGGTTTTTCGAAAACCATTGCCTTCTTTTTTCCTTTTCCGATGTTTCCGGTAAAAACATCGGTGGTGACTCCATAAGAACCCTTCAAAGTTAGTTCTTGGGTTAGCCCGGTTATCGGACAATCCAAGAACACTTTCTCGAAAACCTCGTCCCTAGGTTCAGCCCAGTTATCGGACAACCTAAAGGCGTTGTAACCACACCCATAAAAATGCGAAAATTGGAAGTCGGAACCATCGCGTCGCTCCAACCGCCTCTTTTTGACGGCGGCGACAGATGGCGACTCCATTGGGGAAGCTAGAGAGTTGATCCCATTTAGTGATGGACTAGTTTGATAAATAAAAGACTTAAAAAATTATGCTTTTACCCTACCTTGTATTATAACATGTTTTAATGCTTGGCTTTAATAACTATTGTTTGTTTATATTTACGCAATTGTTTGAAATACAAAATGTACACAAACCCTTGCACACAACAATTCCCTCTATACCCGGGGGCAAGTGAGAAATCCATAGAGAGTGGGTGGCAGATACGGTTCGCTGTAGTGATGGTCTTGTGCCCACCAGTGTGATCGAAAACCATCACTCAAGGTGATAACCTTCCTCTTTTGGCACAAAGACTGACTATGGCCTTAGTGCTAAGCATGGTCGGAAGGCTGGAGAGTGGGGACCCTATAATGGGGGCACCTTGGGGGCCTAAGCCTTGGTGACAACAGTTAGAACCTACCCTCGCCAATGCACTTTTCTGCAGGAAAACCCTACCTCGTGATTAAAACGACTTCTCGCCTGTTCGTGGATGAATGAATTGTATGTGCATTTGTTTGTTGCATTTGATTGCATAACATAACCAAACAACAGATAAAAACAAAATTTTACAATAAACACCCTTATCTCGGACAGTCTGCCTTTTAGCTAGCCTGGTTTCAGGTTCTTTGTAAGCTAAGTAGCCACGCAGTCCGACAGAAGAGATAAGGGACGCTAATATTATTCTTTCGCCAATAAAACCATTTTATCTCGGACAGTCTGCCTTTTAGCTAGCCTGGTTTCAGGTTCTTTGTAAGCTAAGTAGCCACGCAGTCCGACAGAAGAGATAAACAGCTAAAAAAATAAATCCAAAATAAATAAAATAATAATAACAAAATCAAAACATTTATAAAAATAATTTTGACAAATTCGTATCATTCATATTGCATCATGTCATAAGTGGAAAAATCAAGAGAAAAAATGAACGCATAAGGAAAGTATGCATACGCATCTGTCGCCGTCGTAAAAAAGAGGCGGTCGGAGCGATGCGATGGTTTTTTCGACCCTCTTGCTTTCGCGTTTTTTTATGGGTGGTTACAACGTCCTTAGGTTGTCCGATAACCGGGCTAACCTAGAGACGAGGTTTTCGAAAAGTGTTCTTGGGTTGTCCGATAACCGGGCTAACCCAAGAACGGGTTTTGAAGGGTTCGTGGAGTCGCCACCAATGTTTTTACCGGAAACATCGGAAAAAGAGTTTTAGAAAAGGCGTTGGTTTTCGAAAACCAACTTTGGTCATTAGAACCAGAGTTGGGTAAGGGAGTTAGTTACGTGTAAAGGAAGTATTAGTTCCTTTACGACGCCCCTTTCGGGTTCCCTATGATAGGCCGGCTATTTTGGATAAATAATTAAACTGGAAAATTGCGCTTTTACCCTTTTATTATGCGGTATTTAAAGATTATGACTACATGGCCCTAGCGTCTATTGCATAATTTTAAATGAAAGCGGTAAAATTAGAAAGAGAGAGGGTGCACCTCCAAAGCAAGCTTTTTGTATTTCTCTTTAAAGAGTAGGTGCTTTTTGGCAACCCTTCACTCTACAAACTCTCAGAAACTCTGGAAATGCCTCGGAGGGATTCTAAAGAAGATTTAGAACGCTCAAAATTCTCCTAAAGACACTCAGAAACTCTGGAAATGCTTCGGAGGGATTCTAGAGAGAGAAAATCTAGAGAGAAGGAGGAGGAACTGTGTGTTTCTGTGTGGAAATGAGGGGGGGAGAGCCCCTATTTATAGTTTTTCGCGCCTGACAGGTCAAGACCGTCGTTTCGCTCGACAGGGTCGAGATCGCCGTCCTGGACAATCCGGACCGCCGTCTCGATCATGGCAGGGGTCGAGACCGCCGTCCGGATAATCCGGACCGCCGTCTTGACTAGGCAGAAGTCGAGACCGCCGTCTGGATAATCCAGACGGTGGTCTCATCCCTGGCGTGAGGCGAGACGGCGGTCTGGTCCTTCCAGACGACGGTCTCGTCCCTTCAGGGCGAGAAACTTTATTTTTCGGGCCAGAAAAACCTCCTATCTTAGTACGGGGGCCTAATAGTCTCTCCTACTGGCTTGTTAGGCTTCGGCCATCTTCAAATAGGGGGTCTTCTGACTTTATTTGGAGGCGGGGCAAGATTTGGGGTCTACAGTTGCCCCCCCTCTACCTGACTAGTCGACTGTTGGCTTGTTGTGCCAGCCAGGTAGACAGGAAGGTAAAGGAGTTGACCCTCTTGCCCGGCTACCCTTCGGACGTCCCGTCTAGTGGTTGATGATCCTCTGGGGAGATGTTGTATTTATGCACCTCCGGGATACTACTCCTGACGTAGCCGATCCCTTTGGTTGACACGTGGTAGAACCTCCGGATACTACTCCTGACGTAGCCGATCCTTTGGTTGATGGGTATAAACCCCCCATCAGGCTGGTAGTTACAGTCCGTTGTGTGGGACTAGATGGGTATGAACCCCCCATCAGGCTGGTACGGTCCGTTGTGTGGGACTGGATGGGTATGAACCCCCCATTAGGGTGGTAGTGGCAGCTTACTGTTCAGGTGGCCCATGCGCCGTTTAGGCACTCCTTGTGTGCTGGTTGATAGGTATAAACCCCCTATCAGGCTGGTACAATCCGTTGCGTAGGACTGGTGGTGGTGGCGGCTTACTGCTCGGGTAGCTCATGTGCCGTTGTGAAACCTCGGGATGCTCCTTTGACGCGGTAGCTGACCCCTTGGCTGACGAGTATGAACCCCCGTCTGGTTATGTGCCTCTGGATGCCCCTTCTTGTGGTGGCTGACCCCTTGGCAGTGGTGGCGGCTTACTGATTCTGATCATGCGCCGTTTAACTGGGGAGTGATTTCCGTGTTGGTAGATGTTCTTGGACTTGATGGTCGTCCGGGCTGCGCCGGGGGTTTTGTTGGTTGGCCATCCAGCTTTGTTGGTTGCTGGGGATTCTTTGTTTTTGCTCTTTTGGTGGCGATCATCCGGTCCTTGCTGGCTGGTCAGATGGGTCTTAGTTTTATTCGACTCCTACTTTGCAGTCGAAATTTTGAGGTGATGGCTTAATCCTGCCTTTTTCTCGCGGTTTTATCTCTTTTTTCTCGCGATTTTGGATTTTGGCTTTTTTCTTGAGCGAACGCCTTTTCTCTTAGTTTTCTTCTTGACTTCTTTGGGAAGGATGGCAAAAAGGGTTGGTGAAGTCGTACCGGGATGTCCTTTTTTGTTCTTTATGAAATGCAAGCATGAGGTTGATCTTCCTATATGAATGCCTTTTATTTGTCTACTGTATTTTTGTTTGTTTTACTTTTGACAAAGTCATTTTTTGTGCGATTACTCGTGTGTGAATGTCGTTGATGCAATTTTATTTTGAGGACATCTAGAAAGTGACCGGTACTTTCCTTTCTTTTTTGTTCGCTCGTGACTATTCTTTTTTGTACTCTTGTTCTAACCCAGTCTTTTGCCTAGACCGCCCTTTGCGGGTTTTCGATCTAGCGGGTTTTGATTCTTCGTTTGAGATATTTTGATGGGCTTTTTCCTTTTTACGAAAGCCTTATCTTTTGCCTAGACCGCCCTTTGCGGGTTTTCGATCTAGCAGGCTACCCTGTACTTTTTACTTGGGACGGCCCTTGTTGGTGATGTTCGTCTTTGTCTTTATGCTTTCTCGAATTGCTTGTTTTATGCATGCTCATATTTCGTTAATACAGAGACATTTACACAAGTAGGTAAAGAGAGGAAAAGACAATTTTATTGATATAAACAAATGGTTTATTTTTACATGGGGGTTTACAATAGAATTTGTAAGCATGACTGGCCAAGGTTGGCTAAACTGTATGAGGGTGCCACAATCATGTCTGTGATCTCTGTTTCCCCGTTTTTCCTGGTCCCTTCGGTTGAGATGCTCGAATCCGGAGTGAAGACCATGCGAAGTCTGCTTGCTTTTGTGAAGGTATTACCTTAGTCGCCTTTGCGGTTTTCGGCTAAGGTAATCATTGCTCTCTCTATTTCTCTCTCTTCTTTTTTTTTTTTTTTTTTTTTGAAACCTCTAGTTTTTGCCTAGGATGTGTCCTACCGAGGAATGTAGACCCTATCTTTTGCCCAGGACCCTCTTTGCGAGTTTTCATCCTGACGGGTCATGAGCAATGTCTTTTAGGTGTAGTATTTTTTCACCGCATCTGAGTTGACAGGGTATCGGAGCTCTTCTCCATCCATGTTGGTGAGGATAAGGGCTCCTCCTGAGAAGGCTCGCTTGACCACAAGGGGTCCTTCGTAGTTGGCTGCCCATTTCCCGATTTTGTCTTTCTGGGCTGGAAGCAGTTTCTTCACTACTAGATCTCCTTCTAGGAAAGTGCGGGGATTGACCTTCTTGTCGTAGGCCTTCTTAATTTTCTTTTGGTAAGCCTGCCCCCGACATATGGCGTCTAGCCGTTTTTCTTCGATTAGGTTCAATTGATCATACCGACTTTGGACCCATTCAACCTCTGTTAATTTAGCTTCCATGACAACTCGCAGAGAGGGTATTTCGACCTCTATTGGTAGTACGGCCTCCATCCCGTATACGAGGGAAAATGGGGTAGCCCCTGTGGAGGTCCGTACCGACGTTCGGTAACCATGCAAGGTGAAAGGAAGCATTTCATGCGAGTCTTTATAGGTAACCACCATCTTCTGAATGATTTTCTTGATATTTTTGTTGGCTGCCTCTACTGCACCGTTCATCTTTGGTCGGTACAGGGAGGAATTGTGGTGCTGGATTTTGAAGTCTTGGCATAATTCCTCCATCATCTTATTGTTGAGGTTGGTCCCATTATCAATAATGAGCTTATGAGGGATGTCGTACCGACATATGATGTTTTTCTTGATGAAGGTGGTCACCACTTTCCGAGTTACATGCGCATATGACGCAGCCTCAACCCACTTGGTGAAATAGTCGATTGCTACCAATATGAAGCGATGGCCGTTGGACGCTTTGGGTTCGATGGGTCCGATGACATCCATGCCCCACATAGAAAATGGCCATGGTGTAGCCAGGTTATTGAGAGGTGCGGGCGGCACATGGATGTTATCGGCGTATACTTGGCACTTATGGCATTTCTTGGCGTATTGGTGACAATCAGCTTCCATCGTGGACCAATAGTACCCTGCCCTGAGGATTTTCTTTGCCATGACATGCCCGGGTGCGTGGGTTCCAAAAGTCCCCTTGTGGATTTCTCTTATTAAGGTTTGAGCTTCTTCTCGATCCACACACCTTAAGAGATTGGAATCGGGGCTCTTTTTGTAGAGGGTTCCTTCAATCAACGTGAACCCTACAGCCCTTTTGCGAATGGTTCGCTTATCATTGTCACTGATTCCTTCAGGATATTCGCCCTTCATGAGGTACCGCTTGATGTCATGGTACCAGGGGTTTTGATCGTGCTCGCCATTTATTGCCATGCAGAAAGCTTGTTTGTCATGCAGTTTGACTTGAATGATTGGCATCTCATGTTCCTGGTCCAGGGCAAACATGGATGATAAAGTGGTGAGGGCGTCGGCAATTTGATTGTCCTCCCTAGGGATATACTGGAAGGTGACGTTTTCCATTCTTGAGATCAGCTCGCGGATGTGCTCTAGGTATGGAATCAATTTTGAGTTTCGGGTTTCCCATTCACCTTTAAGTTGGTAGATGACAAGGGATGAATCACCGAATATTTTGAGTTTAGTGACCCCATGATCTAAAGCCGCTTGGATTCCTAGTGTACATGCCTCATATTTAGCCATGTTGTTGGTGCAATCGAAATTAAGCCTGACCGTTACAGGAATGTGTTTCTTTTCGGGGGATATCAAAATAGCTCCTACCCCGTGTCCAAGCATGTTTGAAGCCCCATCAAAGAACATGGTCCACATCTCTTCTTTGGTCTCTTCGTGTTCGATGTGCATGATATGCTCATCGGGAAAGTCATCTTGTAAGGACTGGTATTCATCTGTGGATCTGTGGGCTAGATAATCCGCTAGGGGACTTCCTTTAATAGCTTTCTGGGTGATGTGAATGATGTCAAATTCTGAGAGGAGAACCTGCCACCTAGCTATTCTTCCAGTTAAAATGGGCTTCTCGAAGAGGTATTTGATTGGATCCATTTTGGAGACCAACCATGTTGTATGTCGAGCCATATACTGTCTGAGACGTTGAGTGACCCACACCAATGCGCAACAAGTTTTTTCGAATGGTATATAACGGGTTTCGTAGTCCGAGAATTTCTTACTGAGATAATAAATGGCCCGTTCCTTTTTTTCGGTTTCATCATGTTGGCTGAGCACACATCCCATGGACTCTTCGAGGATCGATAGATATAGGATCAAAGGTCTCCCTTCTACGGGTGGTACCAATACTGGTGGATTGGTTAAACATGTTTTGATTTTATCGAACGCTTGTTGGCATTCTTCATTCCACACCGTTGGTTGATTTTTGCGTAACAGTTTAAAGATGGGTATACATTTATCCATTAACTGTGCGATGAAACGGGCAATGTAGTTTATCCGGCCCAGAAAACCTCTGACCTCCTTTTCCGTGCTTGGTGGAGGCATTTCCAAAATTGCCTTGGTTTTGTCGCGATCCACCTCGATTCCTCTTTTACTGACAATGAACCCTAGGAGTTTTCCTGATCGTACTCCGAAAGTACATTTTGCCGGGTTCAATTTAAGTTGATACTTCCGAAGTCGATCAAAAAGTTTTCAGAGATATTGAATGTGGTCCATTTCATTTCTGGACTTGGCGATCATGTTGTCCACATATACTTCTATTTCTTTGTGGATCATGTCATGGAATAGCGTGACCATAGCCCTTTGGTAGGTAGCCCCTGCATTTTTCAGCCCAAACGGCATTACCCGATAACAGAAAGTGCCCCATGGTGTAATGAATGAGGTTTTTTCTCTATCCTCCACAGCCAGTTTGATTTGGTTGTACCCTGCATACCCGTCCATGAAGGAATACAACATGTTGGTAGCGGTATGGTCCACCAGTGTATCTATGTGTGGTAGGGGAAAGTCATCCTTTGGACTTGCTCGATTGAGGTCCCTATAATCCACGCAGACCCTGACCTTCCCGGTCTTTTTGATGACGGGTACTATATTGGCCAGCCATTCTGGGTATTTGGACACTACAAGAAAGTTGGCATCCAACTGCCTTTGCACCTCCTCTTTTATCATTAAGGACCAGTCCGGTTTGATCCTCCTGAGTTTTTGTTTCACAGGCCGAAACCCCTCTTTCAGTGGCAATTTGTGTTCCACAATACTCATGTCAAGACCTGGCATGTCATGGTACGACCAAGCAAATACATCCACATATTTCCTCAGAAGCTGTATCAATCCCTTTTTCATGCTACTTTCCATTTGGGTGCCGATGTTTACCTTTTTCTCCTCATCCTCTTTTCCTAAATTGACAGTTTCTATTTCCTCCTGATGCGGTTGTATGATGCGTGTTTCCTTTTCCAGCATCCTTTGCATGTCCGGAGAAATGGTCTCCTGCTCACCGTCGGACTCAATCCATTCGTCTTCCGTTTCCAGTGGTCCACGGAGATTCATCAATTATAGACATGATGCGTTTTAGGTTCTGTTTTGGTCATAGATTTTATTATTCAATTTATTTTTGAAAGAATAATAAATAGAAGAGGGAAAAGAATGAATATGACAAAATGCCTCGTATATTAATGAAAATGAGATGTATGTACAAGCCCTTTTAATCAAAATTCTTGCGGCCACGGGCGGGGACCGCAGGAGATATAGAGAAAAGCTTAAAATGAAAAGACCCTAGGGCTGATCCTCCTAGTCCTCCCTCTCTGCTACTCTGGTTTCGACAGAGGTTTGTCGTCCGTGCTGGAGGCAGAGGCGTCGAAAGTAATCCACCCGGCATCGATTAGTTCTTGAACCCGATACTTAAGGGTCAAGCAGTTCTCTGTAGAGTGACCGGGTGAGCCCGAATGGTAAGCGCATTTTTCGTTTGACTTATACCATTCGGGGTAGGGAGGCTCCAATTGTTTCTTGGGAGGGACACAGGTCAGGAGCTTAGCCTCCAGCAGTTGAGGTAGCAGCAGTCCGTAGGAAGTGGAGATTGGAGTGAACTTCCTTTCTTTCTTGCGGGGCTGCCTGGGCGTTTGTGTGGTAGAAGGAGTGGCAAAATTGATTGCGTGCACAGATTCATCCTTCTTCTTGCCAGCAGGTTTCCTGAAGGAGACACCAGCTTGGGAAGATTGTGCTATCTTCCCGCTCCTCAGTCCCTGCTCCACCCTCTCGCCCACAGTGACTATGTCTGAGAAAAGGTTGGAGGTACTGGCTATTGCCTTGTCGTAGTACGCTCCAGTTAGTGAGTCGATGAACATAGCCACTGTCTCCTTGTCCGTCAAAGGAGGCTCTATCTGGGTTGCCATTTCCCTCCACCTTTGGGCATATGCTTTAAAGGGCTCGTCGTTCCTCTTGCTCAGAGTTCTGAGGTCTGACCTGTCGGGGGTCAGATCGATGTTGTATCGGTAACGACGGAGAAAAGCGTCTGCCAGCTGTTTCTAGTTCTGGACCTGTCCTTTCTCTAATTGCATGTACCAGTTAAGCGCGGTGTCCGCCAAACTCTCCTGGAAGCAGTGGATCAGGAGCTTCTCATTTTCAGCGTGGGCGGCCATCTTACGACAATACATCGTGAGATGGTTCTTAGGGCAGGTCATCCCGGCGTACTTGGGGAAGTCCAGGATTTTAAATTTGGGAGGGAAGTGGATGTTCTTCACGAGGCACATGTCTGCCACCTCCTTGACGTCGAAGTTGTGCCCTTCGACCGCCTTCAGCCTCTCCTCTAGGGCGGAGAGTTGTTGCTTAGATACCTCTGGGGTAAGGATGCATGCAGTCTTAGCATCCTTCTCGCCAAAAAAGTATTCCTCCTCCTCTTCCTCATGAGGAGGGACATGTCAGCTTGGTCTTCGCCCTTGCTTTGACCCTGGCGTACGACCTCCATTAATTGGGCCACTTACTCGCGGAGGGTATTGACTTCCGCAGTGAGCTTTCTGTTCTGCTCCTCTAAATTTTCCATTGCTTTAGCTTTTTGTGCACGAGTACGAGTGGGGAGAGGACAAGCCACTTTCTAGAATGCCCGAAAAAGTTTTATTAATGCATGTTGAGTTCTTAGACTAACATGAATATGCTTATGCATGAGAGATTTTATTTAAATGATGCTTGCATGCGTTCTCGCTTTTTATTTTCTTTCTTGGTTTTTCTTCACTCATGGTATGATGTAATATGAATGTTTTGACTTTGTCAAAAGTTTATCTATTTATTTTTTATGTTTTTGTATTTTTATTTGATGTTTATTTTTTAGCCTTTTATCTCTTTTGTCGGAACTGCGTGGCTACTTAGCTTACAAAGAACCTGAAACTAGGCTAGCTAAAAGGCAGACTGTCCGAGATAAAACATGGCTTTATGTGAAAGAATATTTAGCGTCCCTTATCTCTTCTGTCGGAACTGCGTGGCTACTTAGCTTACAAAGAACCTGAAACCAGGCTAGCTAAAAGGCAGACTGTCCGAGATAAGGGTGTTTATTTGTGAAAAATATTTTTGATTTTTGTTCTGTTGTTTGTTTATGCCATGCAACATACAAATGCAACAATCATATGCACACACAATCCGATCATCCCCGAACAGGCGAGATTTCGTTTTTATCACGAGATAGGGTTTTCCTACAGAAAAGTGCATTGGTCAGGGTAGGTTCTAACTGTTCTCACCAGGCTAAGGCCCCCAAGGTGCCCCCATTATAGGGTCCCCACTCTCCAGCCGTCCGACCATGCTCAACACTAAGGCCAGAGTCGGTCTTGTTGCCAAAAGAGGAAGGTTATCACCTTGAGTGGTGGTTTCCGATCACACTGGTGGGCACAAGGCCCTAACTACAGCGAACCGTACCTGCCACCCACTCCCTATGGTTATCTCACTTGCCCCCGGGTATAGAGGGAACTGTAGTGTGCAAGGGTTTGTGTGCAATTTATATTTCAATCAATTGCGTAAGTATAAACAAGCAACAGTTATTTGAAAGTCAACCAATAAAGCATGTTATAATACAAGGCAGGGTAAAAGCTCTATTTTCTTGGTTTAATTATTTTTAAGCCAGCCCATCACTAAATGGGATCAACTCTCTAGGCTTCCCCAGTGGAGTCGCCATCTGTCGCCGCCGTCAAAAAGAGGCGGTCGGAGCGACGCGATGGTTTTTTCGACCCTCTTGCTTTCGCGTTTTTTTTATGGGTGGTTACAACGTCCTTAGGTTGTCCGATAACCGGGCTAACCTAGAGACGAGGTTTTCGAAAAGTGTTCTTGGGTTGTCCGATAACCGGGCTAACCCAAGAACGGGTTTTGAAGGGTTCGTGGAGTCGCCACCGATGTCTTTACCGGAAACATCAGAAAAGGAGTTTTAAAAAAGGCGTTGGTTTTCGAAAACCAACTTTGGTCATTAGAACCAGAGTTGGGTAAGGGAGTTAGTTACGTGTAAAGGAAGTATTAGTTCCTTTACGACGCCCCTTTCGGGTTCCCTATGATAGGCCAGCTATTTTGGATAAATAATTAAACTGGAAAATTGTGCTTTTACCCTTTTATTATGCGGTATTTAAAGATTATGACTACATGGCCCTAGCGTCTATTGCATAATTTTAAATGAAAGCGCTAAAATTAGAAAGAGAGAGGGTGCATCTCCAAAGCAAGCTTTTTGTATTTCTCTTTAAAGAGTGGGTGCTTTTTGGCAACCCTTCACTCTACAAACTCTCAGAAATTCCGGAAATGCCTCGGAGGGATTCTAAAGAAGATTTAGAACGCTCAAAATTCTCCTAAAGACACTTAGAAACTCCGAAAATGCTTCGGAGGGATTCTAGAGAGAGAAAATCTAGAGAGAAGGAGGAGGAACTGTGTGTTTCTGTGTGGAAATGAGGGGGGGAGAGCCCCTATTTATAGTTTTTCGTGCCTGATAGGTCAAGACCGCCGTTTCGTCTGACAGGGTCGAGACCGCCGTCTGGACAATCCAGACCGCCGTCTCGATCATGGCAGGGGGTCGAGACCGCCGTCTGGATAATCCAGACCGCCGTCTCGACTAGGCAGAAGTCGAGACTGCCGTCTGGATAATCCAGACGGCGGTCTCGTCCCTGGCGTGAGGCGAGACGGCGGTCTGGTCCTTCCAGACGGCGGTCTCGTCCCTTCAGGGCGAGAAACTTTATTTTTCGGGCCAGAAAAACCTCCTATCTTAGTACGGGGGCCTAATAGTCTCTCCTAGTGGCTTGTTAGGCTTCGGCCGTCTTCAAATAGGGGGTCTTCTGACTTTATTTGGAGGTCGGGCAAGATTTGGGGTCTACAACATCATTTTAATAAATCCCTAAAAAATGGGTCTTAGAAGCATTTTTTGGGAAAATTACTGGGCCAAATCGCCTTCAGGTATTTGTAGTCTGATTCCTCACCTTTTTCCTTTCGTTTTGATATGTTGTGCGTCCAAATCGGACATCTCAATCAAAAGTTATGCCACTTTGAACATCTACCGCCCTTTTGTACTGGTGCATGCATAAATACATTCATTCTAAGGAATATCCATCTCATAAATCATTTGTTTTAAACAATAAAAATCTTTTTGCATTCTAGAAAGCGGCTAGTATTCTTCATGCCCTCATCCGCATACCAAAAAAAAACACAAAATCTCAAACACTATCATACATCATGTTAGAAAATAAAACATGATAACGTTTAGGAAAAAACAAACACTTGCATACATGCATCCACCAAACTTCATCCTCATAACATGCATCTAATAATAGACAATCGAAGAAGTAGACAATCGAAGAAGTGGACATTCCTCAATACCATGAAAAGAGGATTAGGGCATTCACATGCCATGCACGGGAAGTCAAAAAGAAAATAAATAGAAATTCTAACCTGCCTATGGGTTCATTTAGGCTTCTCCACTTTAAAAAAAAATGTACTTCAAAACATTGCATTGAGGAATGTACACTGTCTGGATGAAATAAATAAAATTGTTTGTTTTCATCATCTCTTCAAGTGTCTATTGTATTCATAAATTGCATTCATAAATTGCATGCATTCTCACTTTAATAATAATAAGATAATAAAAAGAAAGGATTAATTGATGTGCTTTCCATGAATTGGAATAAGAGCAAACCTTTTGTCGTCAAGTTCTCACCAACGGTTGATCCGCCTAAAGAGGATAATAAGCCTCAACCGTTGGGTATCCGAGTTAATAAGGAAGAAGGGGCAAGGATGTCGTTACATTTGTTCACCCCATACATCAAATAAGGTTGCACCATGGAGATACGCAAAAACACCGCCCTAACAAGGATATCTCCAGCATAGCTGGCATTTGGGGCAAAATTAGAAATGGAAGAATATATTCCCCCAAGGAGCTGTAAGATGACGCTCCTATAAATAAAGAAAAAATAAAAAGACTGAAGAAAAACATAATCCAAAGAGGAAACTGAGTAGACTTTGGATTCACGACGCCAAGGCAGTTCTCCCAATGCTCCGCCAAAGAGACAAACTAACGGTAGGCGACAAGCTGGTCACGGTTCGAGCTAAAAATGACATTCGGATCAGCAAGTCATTTGCCCTACCTTGAATGGATGCGACTGAAAAGGACCTTTGAAATATCTTTTGCCAATATGAAAAGACTTCCCCAACAATATGAAGGTGACCCACATGATGAGGAAATATGGATGCCGCCCAAACCAAGGGCTCATTAGAAAATCTCAAGGAATAAGGGAGCCACCAGATTTTAAAGACAATCCTTTAAAGCATGGCCTAGGACATGACCCTACAAAGGATCAAGTTACATGGGGAAAAGGGAAGTCTCCCCTCTACAGCTCGAATCAAACTTTCCCAAACAAAGGGGTTCAAGCGTCAAAAGTGACTTTAGTCAGTAGGTGTTCTCCTTCTGATTCTTAGGGTTTGTAAATCCAATGACTATTAGAGATTACTCCTCGGGGCTAGCCCGACCCCCGAGCATTGTAGGGCACATATTTCCCTATTAATTACAAAGAATGTCATTCTTATTATCTGCTTCTCTTCCTACTATTCATATCTAAACCTCATTAATAACCATGTTTAAACAAACGTTTCAAAAATGCGTCAAAATGCGTCATCGTCAAAATAATCAAACCACTCATCACCACTGATTGACTAGAAACACAAAATAAAGTTTTACCTCGTCATAAATAAATCCGTGTTTCGCCAATGTTGTGCAAAAAGAAAACAAAAATCAAAAGAAGCCCCTAAAAGCTAAAGGCCAAAAAGAGAGGGCAAGATACCCGGTAGGAAACCCACAAAGGGGGCTACGCAAAATTTAGGGTAAACCTGCTAGGAAACTTGAACAACCATAAAGGGTAGCCTAGGCAAAAATTAGGGTTACAAAATAAAGTTCGCTAGGTTTCCAAAGCAAGAAAAAAGAAACCTAGACAAAAGTTAGGACAAAACAAAACACAACATCCTAAGCTGAAAACCCAAAGGGCAGACTAGGGAAGTCAATCAGTCATAGCAAGCGCCATAGAATAAGATGTCACTCCATAAACAAAACGTTGTTTAAACTAGCCTAAACACTTTAACCAACCTTGGCTAGCCGTGCTTACAAAACCCATTTTTTGTCAAAATAAAACAATTCTAAAACACAAGCCTTTGAATTAAATATCCTCTTCTTTCTCTTCTCTTGATCCTTACCACTACGGCATTCTAGTAAGTAGTAGGGAAATGTGGAGATAGTAATCAATAGGAGGATTATCATCCCCAAGGAAAGGGAGGGGCGCACTAACATGGCAAGTCACTCTACAATTAACACAATCATTCTTCGGTCATGAAAAAAATCAAGACGGCAAAATTAGTACAGCCTATCATGTCGACAAAGCACATAACGTCAAAAGCTCATCAGAAGTAAAAGCACATTGGTTAATCCTTTTGAAAAATTAATTGAAATAGTATTATAGGATGCATATCACAAACATTGCATACATGCATAGGGTCCTTTTTCTCAAAAAGAAAAGAGAAATGTGAAAAAAAAATAAAAAAAAATAATAATGCCTGCTAGGAGATTCTTAGGCAAAAGTTAGCGTAGCCCGCTAGATCGAAAACCCGCAAAGGGCGGTCTAGGCAAAAGTTAGGGCATTCATAAAAAAGGGAAAAAGCCCGCTAAGATATCCTAGGCAAAAATTAAGGCAGCCCGCTAGACCGAAAACCCCAAAAGGGTGGTCTAGGCAAAAGATAGGGCTAAACCAAAAAATGAATAAAAGAGAAGGGCCCTTCATCATAATCATAAAAAGTCCAGCAGGAGAATGCCAGCCACTTTTCCAGATGCATCAATCATTAAGAATAGATTGCATTTAGGGCATCCACACAAGTAGTCGCACAAAACGACTTTGTCAATGTCAAAAATGAAAGAAATAAAAATTACTTCAGACAAATAACAAAAAATGAAAAGCATTCATGCATATAAGGAGACTAGCTCCATGTTTGTGATTGAAAATAAGATCACTGAGACCGAGTCTCCAAATAATGCCCTCAAGAAAACGGAGCAAGTCGTCAATCAAGCGACTCAGCGGAATAAGAGCTTCTGAAAATTAAGAGCTCCAGCTACCATTCTTCTACCCAGAAAAGAAGGCACAAGAAAGTAATAAGTCTCCAAACATTGCTCTCCCTCAAGAAAGAAGAGCAAATTGTCATAAGAAGCTTCCAGAAGCCAAAGCTCCAATCATCACCCAATAAAAGAGGGCACAATCATCAAGACATCATAAAAGAAAAGCCGACAGAAAGGCCTAGTCATCCCCAAGAGGATCCCTTCCTACTCCGAAGGCAAAACAAAAACACTCCTCACGGCTCAACATTACCACCACATGAGTCATCGAGCACACTCACCCAAAGTCTCCTCCACACTCCCCAATGGAGAATAAAGGCTTCAAGAGCCCATCATCATCAATAGTCAAAAGAGTCCAAACCATCAAGGGCTCAACAAAAAGAAAGAAGAGAAAAGAAAACCCTTGCATCCCAGTGGATGTCCAAAAAGGCCATGACAGAGAGGGCCGAACAAAAATCCTCAAGTGGATATCCAAAAAATTCTACAAAAAAGAATCAGAAATTCCCATCCCCCAGTGGAATAAGAGCTTCACAAGTATAGCTCGCATCAACATCAATCAAGGAGCCAAGACTCCATTCCTAGAAAAGAAAAATCAGATCCCCAGGAAGTCAACTAATTCCCTGGTGGATCACTAAAGAAATAAAACGTCATCCCTAGTGGACCCCCCCAAAAAGAAGAGAAAAAGCCAGCGTAATAAAAAGAGACTAAAAAGTAAAAAGGCTTACGCATTATCCCCATTAAAAAGTCAGATTTCAAAATCGCGATAAAAAAGAGATAAATTGCGAAAAAAAGGCGAAATCAATCCTAACTTTTAGGCAATCAATAAAATCCCTAAGTGGGTCACCGCAGAAAAGGGAAAATCAACGAAAAAGAAGGAATCGGAAATCCCAATGAAACAAGAGTATCGGCAAAGCCATCTCATACCAACAACATCCAACAAGGAGTCAAAAATCCATTCCCTCAGAGGGGAAATCAAAATTAGATCCCCGGGAAGGCAATCAATTCCCCGGTGGATCACCAAAAAGAGAAAGATCATCCACATATCAGCCTAGTCAGAGGCAAAACAAATGCAGCCAAAAGTCTTCACTTCCGATGAAGCATCTGCCTACTCAGAGGCATTACCAGAAACTCAATGGATATCCGCCTACTCAAGAGGCGTCACCAAGATCAACAAATCCCCAGAGGATTCCTACCTACATAAGAGGCACTCATAAAAAAATCCCCGACAAAGTCGGATGACCACTACCAAAGAATCCCCAACAACCAACAAGCTGGATGAACACAAACAAAATCCCCGGCGCAGACCGGATGACCATTCCCATAAAAAACAAACAAAGACAAGAAAGCACTTCTCAACACCCCGCGCATGAGCCACCTGAGCAGTAAGCTGCCACCACCACCGGTCTTACGCAGTGGACCGTACCAGCCTGATAGGGGGTTCATACCTATCAACCCGCGCACGCAAGTGCTGGGGGTTCATACCCATCCAGTCCAACACACAGCGGACTGCAACTACCAGCCTGATGGGGGGTTCATACCCATCCAGTCCAACACACAGCGGACTGCAACTACCAGCCTGATGGGGGGTTTATACCCATCAACCGAAGGATCGGCTACCGACAGAAGGAGTATCCTGAGGTTCTACCTTATGTCAACCAAAGGGATCGGCTACCGTCAGAAGGAGTATCCTGGAGGTGCACACCACAACTTTTCCCAGAAGATCAACCGCCACAAGACGGAACATCCGAAGGGCGACCGGGCAAGAGGGTCAACTCCTTTACCTTCAAGTCGTTCTTCTTAGCACAACAGGCCAACATCCGACTGGTCAGGTAAAGGGGGGGCAATTGTAGACCCCAAATCTTGCCCGACCTCAAAATAAGGGCAGAAGACCTCCTATTCGAAGATGGACAAAGCCTAAAAAAGCCACTAGGAGAGACTATTAGGCCCCATATTAGAGTAGGAAGGCTTTTCTGTACAAACAAATAAAAAAAAAATTCTGGCGAGAAGGCCTTCCCAAATGGCGAGAAGGCCTTCCCGAATGGCGAGAAAGCCTTCCCAAATAGCAAGGGCGAGAAGGCCTTCCCAAATGGAGAGAAGGCCTTCCCGAAATCCCAGAAGGCCTTCCCGACCTAGCACTTTTTTCCTATAAATAGGAGCCTCATTCCACCCATTTTCACACACACCATTCACTCCTACCACTCTCTAGGAAGCCTTTTGGCACTTTAGAGTGACTCTGAGTATTTTTCCAGAGTTCGAGTGAACCTTCCGATTGCCGTTAAGGTAGAAATCGGTTAAGGATGTCCTCTTTTTTTTTAGACATCCGGCCCTCGGTAGGGTGACACCTTTATTTTTTGATCGAGAGAGGAGTGTCTCTGTAGAGTGCGGGGACTGCCAAAAAGCGTCATCAAGTTCAACATTTATAAAAGCTCGCTTCGGAGGTTCTCCTTCATATCTTTTCTCTTTTATCACTTTCTTTTACTGTTTTCCTTGTATGCATTAGATATTAGGATCATGTAGATAACTATTTAAATTCTGTAATAAATAAATAGGGTAGAAGCATAATTTTATTGACTTTATTTTAAGAATAGTCCATCATAGGGAACCCGAAAGGGGCGTTGTGGGGGTGCTAATACCTTCCCCACACGTAACTAATTCCCTTACCCGACTCTGGTTATAATGGCCGAAGTTGGTTTTTCGAAAACCATTGCCTTCTTTTTTCCTTTTCCGATGTTTCCGGTAAAAACATCGGTGGCAACTCCATAAGAACCCTTCAAAGTTAGTTCTTGGGTTAGCCCGGTTATCGGACAATCCAATAACACTTTTTTGAAAACCTCGTCCCTAGGTTCAGCCTGATTATCGGACAACCTAAAGGCGTTGTAACCACACCCATAAAAACGCGAAAATTGGAAAGTCAGAACCATTGCGTCGCTCCGACCGCCTCTTTTTGACGGCAAGGACAACCATGTTTAAGCAAACAAAAAAAGAAGAATAAAAAGAAGTGTGCAAAAATAATCAAAACACGTCATCGCAATAATAATCAAGCTGGTTGACTAGAAACACAGAATAAGGTTTTACCTCATCATAATAAAACTGTGTTTCGCCAATATTGTGTAAAAATAAATAAAAGGGAGAAAAAGCCCATAGAAGATGAAGGCCAAAAGAGAAAATGGGCAAAGTACCCGGTAGGAAACCCACTAAGAGGGCTCTGCAGAAATTAGGGTCAACCCGCTAGGAAACCCGAACAAAAATAAAGGGTAGCCTAGGCAACAGTTAGGGTTACAAAATAAGGTTCGCTAGGATTCCCAAGATAAGAAAAGGAACCTAGACAAAAGAAAGGACCAAAACACAATATCCTAGTCTGAAAACCAGAAGGGCGGTCTGGGGAAATCAACCAGCCATAGAAAGTGATGGAAATAGGTTAAGACGGGAATCCTCAAAGAAAAATGTTTGTCTAAACATCAGCTTAAACACTTGAACTAACCTTAGCCAGTCATTCTTACAAAACCCCTTCCAAATAAAAATCAACCATCTAAAACACAAGTCGTTGAATAAATCATCCTCTTACTTCTCTTCTCTTGACCCTTACTATATTATTCTAACAATTAGTCTGAGAATATGGAGGCATATAATCAACAAGAGGATTGAAATCCCTAAAGTAAGGAAAAAGTGCACCAACATGGCAAAAGCGTGCTCTCCAAACCCAAAGTCATTCTTCGGCCACGTTAAGTCCGGAACAGCACAAACAAGTAAACAGTGAAACAAACATCAGAAGGACCCCATCTTCCGAAGATACACCAGTTAATCCTTCTGAAAAATTAATGAAGTAGCATTATAGGACATCAAACATGAAAACATTGCATGCATAAATGTTTTTGAACAAAGTCCTATATTTAAAAAAAAAAAAAACCTCCAAAAAGCAAAATCGTCATCTCGTTTATTGAGACCGCCGTCTCACTTCATGATACCATCGTCTCGCCTTTGGTTGAAAGCGAGACCGCCTTCCCGTATTGTGAGACCGCCGTCTCGCCATTTGACAAAAGCGAGATCGCCTTCTCACTTGACGAAAAGGTTGTCTCGTCATGTATCAGTGGCGAGACTGCCGTCTCAAATTCCAGACGGCGGTCCCGAGCCCCAATGAACCGAGATCGTCGTCCCGAAATCCCAGATGACGGTCTTGACCAAAACCGAAAATTCTATATAAAGGGGGCATGGGGGGTCAATTTTGAGCATCCTACTCCTGCATTCTCATACACATTCTTCTATATTCTTGGATGTTTTTATCAAAATGCATCGAGGTGACTCATCCAAAAAGAGAGGACGGGGTTTCGGCCCAAGTACATCTGCAGCCCCGGTTCCTCAGACCCAACCCAGCTGACGCCACAACACCTGGCCAGGCTTGAGCATATTAGAGATTATGCCTGGCACCCCATGCTAAGGCTAGATTTTCATATCCTGGCTGAGTTCTGATGGGAAGACGACGTGTAAGGCTATATCAAAAGCATTGGGTGGGACTTCCTCCTCCAGCCTCCCCCCACCCGCATGTACGCACAGGCTGTAATGGAATTTCTTGCCTCCTGTCACCGCCGTCAAAAGAGGCGGTCGGAGCGACGCGATGGTTCCGACTTTCCCGTTTTCGCGTTTTGTATGGGTGGTGTTACAATGCCTCTAGGTTGTCCGATAACCTGGCTGGACCTAAAAGCAGATTTTTAAAGGGGTTCTTATGGAGTCGCTACCGATGTTTTTACCAGAAACATCGAAAAAGGAAAAAAAGAAGGCGTTGGTTTTTTAAGAAAAAACCAACTTTGGCCATTATAACCAGAGTTGGGTAAGAGAGTTAGTTACGTGTAGGGAAGGTATTAGCTTCCCTATGACACCCCTTTCGGGTTCCCTATGATAGGCCGGTTATTTCGTAAATAAACTAAAAATGACGCTTTTACCCTTTTATTTGCGAAATTAAAAGATAATGACTACATGGCCCTAATTAATGCATATATAAATGATAAAGCGATAAAAAAAAGAGAGAGTGAAGAAACCTCCGGAGAAAGCTTTGATTAATTCTTTAAAAGATAGGGTGCATTTTGGCCGCCCTTCGCTCTTACAATGTCGAATTTTCTCTCTCGAAACGCTATAAAAACTCTCTAAAGACACTCAGAAAACTTTGGAAATGCTTCGGAGGGGCTCTAGGAGAAGAATTCTAAGAAATGTTAGAAGGAGAAGTGGAAGAGCTGTGTGAAATGGAGAGGAGATCACTCCCCTTTTATAGGGATTCGCGCTTGTCAGGTCGAGACCGCCATCTAGCCTGGCAAGGTTGAGACGGCCGTCTCGCCATTCGGGACGACGGTCTCATTTTTTACAAATGGCGAGACCGTCGTCTCGCCAATCAAGACGGCAGTATCGATTTGCCAAATGAGGAGAGGGCCATCTCGCCAAACGGGAAGGCGGTCTCACCAATGGCAAGTGGTGAGATGGTCATTTCGCCAAACAAGACGGCGGTCTCGACTTTGCCATTCAGCGAGACGGCGATCCCGAAAAGCGAGACGGCGGTCTCTACCCTTAAGGTGGGAATCCTTATTTTTTGTACAAAAAAACCTTCCTAGTCTAATATGGGGCCTAATAGGCTCTCCTAGTGGCTTTTTAGGAATTGCCCATCTTCGATTTGGAGGTCTACTACTCTTTATTTTGAGGCGGGGCAAGATTTGGGGTCTACACCTCCATTATGATGATTGAGCTGCCCACAATGATCCTGGGTATCCCTCCTGTAAAGACGGACTCGTACTACATGAACGGGGCCTACTGGACGACGACATTGGACGAGTTCAATGTCGCCATTGGCTTCGTTCGACCCGAGGACACCCTGACGTCAGAATATCAAGGGGCCATCTGTGAGCAGCCAGCTACCCTCACAACCGGTGAGATGTGGGAAGATCTCACCGGGTCGCCAATTCTGTCGGCCATATTGATAGGGTCAACACTTAACCCTGCTGTCACCACCGTCAAAACGAGGGCGGTCGGAGCGACGCGATGGTTCCGACTTTCCATTTTTTGCGTTTTTATTGGTGGTTACAACGCCTTTAGGTTGTCCGATAACCAGACTGAACCTAGGGGCGAGGTTTTCGAAAGAGCGTTCTTGGATTGTCCGATAACCGGGCTAAACCAAGAACTAGTTTTTAAGGGTTCTCTGGAGTCGCCACCGACATTTTTACCGGAAACATCGGAAAAGGAGTTAAAAAGGCGTTAGTTTTCGAAAAAACCAACTTTGGTCATTAGAACCAGAGTTGGGTGAGGGAGTTAGTTACGTGTAAAGGAAGTGTTAGTTCCTTTACGATGCCCCTTTCGGGTTCCCTATGATAGGCCAGCTATTTAAAAATAATAAAATCGGTGAAAATACGCTTTTACCCTTTTATTTGCAGAATTTTAAATTATGACTACATGGCCCTAATGTCTATTGCATAATTTAAAATAAGGCAGTAAAAGATAGAGAGAGAAAGTATAAACCTCCGAAGCAAGCTTTTCTATTAATTCTTTGAGTACTAGGGTGCTTTTTGGCAGCCCTCTCCTCATTACAATGCCGAAAATGCTCACAAAACGCTCTAGAAAGCTCTCAGAAACTCCAGAAATGCTTCGGAGGGGGTCTAGAGAGAGAATTTGAAGAAAAGTCTAGAGAGAAGGAGGAAGAACTGTGTGAAATGAGGGGAATGACGCTCCTATTTATAGGGATTCGCGCCTGTCAGGTCAAGACGACCGTCTCGCCAAACGAGACGGCGGTCTCGCCATCCGCGCAAGGCGAGACGGCGGTCTCGAATCCGAGACGGCGGTCTCGACCTTAAAAGGCAAAAATCCTTATTTTTGAGCCAGAAATCCCTCCTATCCTAGTATGGGGCCTAATAGTCTCTCCTAGTGGCTTGTTAGGCTTCATCCATCTTCGAATAGAAGGTCTTTTGGTCTTTATTACAAGGCCGGGCAAGATTAGGGGTCTACAGTTGCCCCCCCTTTACCCGACTAGTCGACTGTTGGCCTGTTGTGCCATGGAGATCGACTAGAGGGTGAAGGAGTTGACCCTCTTGCCCGGTTGTCCTTCAGATGTTCCGACTTGCGGCGGTTGATCTTCTGGAAAAAGGTGTGCTTCCAGGATGCTTCTTCTGGCGATAGCTGATCCTTTCGGCTGATAAGTACGAACCCCTGTCTAGTTGGACGAGTATGAACCCTTGTCCGATAAGCCCCCTTTTGTAAGGCCTGATGAGTATACACCCCCATCTGGTGTTTGACGGGTATGAACCCCCATCCGGTAAGCCTCCTTTTGTAAGGCCTGATGAGTATACACCCCCATCTGGTGTTATGCCTCCGGATGCTCCTTTTTGCGGCGGTTGATCTTCTGGAAAAAGGTGTGCTTCCAGGATGCTTCTTCTGGCGATAGCTGATCCTTTCGGCTGATAAGTACGAATCCCTATCTGGTTTGACGAGTATGAACCCTCGTTCGGTAAGCCCCCTTTTGTAAGGCCTGATGAGTATACACCCCCATCTGGTGTTTGACGAGTATGAACCCTCGTCCGGTAAGCCTCCTTTTGTAAGGCCTGATGAGTATACACCCCCATCTGGTGTTATGCCTCTGGATGCTCCTTCTTGCGGTAGCTTATCCTTTGGTTGTGGTGGCGACTTACTGTTCTAGCTCATGTGCTGCTGTTGAGATGTGTTTTCTTTGTTTCTGATTTGGTCATCCGGTCTGCGTCGGGGATTCTGTTGGTGTTCTTCCAGCCTTGTTGGTTGCTGGGGATTCTTTGTTTTTGATCTTTTGGTGGTGATCACCCGACTCTTGCTGGTTGGTCGGGTGGGCTTTGTTTATGTTTGACTTTTGGTTGGTTGTCGAAGTTTTGGTTGTTTTGACTTTGTTTCAATCCTGCCTTTTTTTTTGCGATTTTATCTCTTTTTTCTCGCGATTATGGATTTTGGCTTTTTTCTTGAGCGTAAGTCTTTTTACTCTTTATCTTCTTTTGATTACGCTGACTTTTGGAAGGGATAATAAGAAGATGCATGGAATAAAATTTTATTTATGAAAGATTTTATTACAGCAGCCCTATTCTTTAAGTGTTATCCCTAAGACTATGGGCTATCGTCTGGAGACTATCCGTAGGAGGGGAATTGCTGGTACATGTGTCTCCAGAACTCTGCTTGGTCCCGGATCTCGTCGCGGTATTCCTGCTGGAATGTTGCCCAGTCTTGCCGCATTCCCTCTTGGTACTGGTATATCGTCTCCAGTATTGTGTCGAAGGCTTCTTGGCTTAGGGACATCTGCTCCTGCCTCACAGACATTTGTCGAATTGCTGGCACAGATCGTAGATGTTGCGGTTTACGCCAGCAAAATCATCTGTGTACTGCTGTTGATGCTGCTATTGTTGCTGCTGTTGGAAGTTGGGAGGTGTCGAGAGATCGTACATTGCCACGATGTCCTGGAGGTCCAAGGCGAAATCCAGCGATGGGTGGAGGACCAGCTGGGTTCCGCGGCGCATGAGCATCCCCATGCTGACCAGTATCGACATATTGATAGATTCGGGCCGTTGACTGGAGGCCAGTTCTTCCCGGCCACTGCACCCCCATTTTTCTGCCAGGGGGGTGATGAGGGGGGCCATGAGGACAGCTCCCACTGGCCTACTCCCGAAGTCCTTGAGGGCCTTCAGGAAAAAGTAGCCAGGGTTGCATCGACGCCTCTAGCACATGCAGTAGAGGACAAAGAGGTCGGGGAGCATTACCTTTCCCTGACTCTCCTTCCTGCCATGGATGGTCCCCGCCAGCAGCTTGTGGCAAATGCGGAGGGACGGGGGGAGTGCTGAGCCCTTCATCAGTGTGGGCAGAGTGGGGGCCCTGGTGAGCTCTTCCCTCATTTCGCCGGCGGTGAGGTTGGTGGGGCGTGCGCAGATGGCCTCCTGGTATTCCCGGGTCAGCACGTCCTCGGGCCGGACGAATCCAATGGATACATTGAACTCATCCAGGGTGGTGGTCCGATACATCCCACCCATAAAGTATGTCACCATCTTCGTTGGTGACAGGCCTGGGATCATGGAGGGAGTTTCGCCGTAGGAGATGGAGGCCAGGAACTCCATCACTACTTGAGGGTACACATGGGTGGAAGGAGCATGCAGGAGGAAGCCCCATCCAATGTTGTCGATGTTGGCCCGGACGTCGTCCTCCCATCCAAATTCGGCGAGGATGCCAAAGTCTAACTTGAGCATGGGGTGCCAAGTGTACCCTCTGATGTGCTCTAGGCGAGTCTGGTGTAGCGGTGAGAGTCGTGCGGGGTCTTGAGGAGCAGGTGCTGAGGAACTGCTAGGGCCAGCAGGTCCTCTTCTCTTCCTTGATTGACTTCCTCGGAACATTTTGACCAAAAAGTGCTTGAAAGTGAGAGATCTGAGAGTTGGAGCGCAGAGGGGTTGTGAGGAACCTTCAGGACGCCCCCCTATATATAGGGAAAAAATTTGATCCGGGACCGCCGTTTGGGAAGTCGAGACGGCGGTCTCGTTTTTTCGCAAGTCGAGACGGCTGTCTGGGAAGTCGAGATGGCGGTCTCGACTTTGGCCTTAAACGAGACGGCCGTCTCGCCAAGCGGGATGGCCGTCTCATTTTCAGCTAAGTCAAGACGGCGGTCTCGATGGTCGAGACGGTGGTCTCGTTTTCCTTGGAGACCGAGATGGCGGTCTGGGAATTCTGGACGGCCGTCTCGAATTTCGGAGGTTTTTTTTTTTGTGAAAAGCAAATAGGACCTGGTTCAAAAACATTTTATGCATGCAATGTTTTCATGTTTGATGCCTTATAATGCCTATTTTAGTTAATTTTTCAGAAGGATTTCACTGACGTGTCTTGTAGCATCGAAAGCCCTCTGATCTGGGTTTTTGCGCTTGGTTGTACCATGCTGGACTCTTCGTGACCGAAGGATAACATGTTTTTTCTCTTTTTCTTCTTTTTTCTTTTGTAGAGCACTCTTTGCCATGTAGTGTCCCTCTTTCTCCACTCTAGGGATTTCAATCCTCTTGTTGACTATACGCCTCCATATTTCCAAATTAATTATTAGAATATTGTTGTGAGGGTCAAGAGAAGAGAAGTAAAGGGGTAAATTCAATGGCTTGTGTTTTAGAAGGTTTGTTTTATTTTGAAAGAGGCTTTGTAAGAATGGCTGGTCAGGGTTAGGCTTAGGTGTTTAAGCTTTTTGTCTAAGCAAGCGTTTCCTTTTTTTTTTGTATTTGCGCCTTAGTTTTATTTCCATTACTTTTCTATGGCTAATTGATTTCCCTAGATCGCCCTTTGGGTTTTCGAACTAGGATATTGTGTTTTGGCCCTATCTTTTGCCTAGGTTCCTTTTTTTGTTTTTAGGGAATCCTAGCGGACCTTATTTTGTAACCCTAACTTTTTCCTAGGCTACCCTTTATTTTTGTTCAGGTATCCTACCGGGTTGACCCTATTTTTTGCGTAGCACCCTTGGTGGGTTTCCTACCAAGTATTTTTGGCCTTTGGCTTCTATGTTTTTTTCTTCTCCCTTTTTTTTGTGTATTTATTTCTTGTTCACAATATTGATGAAGCAGGACTTTTCTTTATGGTGAAGTAAAGTCTTATTTGGTGCTCATAATCAACTAACTTGACTGTAATGGCAATGGTGAATTTTTGGTTATTTGGATGCGCTTTTTATTCTTCTTTTTCTTTTTCCGTTTACATAGACAGGGTTATTGTGAGGTCTAGTCAGAAATAGTGAGAAAAGAAGAAAATAGTAAGAAGCATTCTTTATTAATTAATATGGGAATATGTGCCCTAAAATGCTCGAGGGTCGGGCTAGCCCCGAGGGATAATCTCTAACAATCATGGGGTTTACATCCCTTAAATGAAGAAAAACATTTCCTAATGACTAGGGTAGCTCTTGGCGCTTGCACCCCTCCACTTCGGAAAATTTGCTTGAGTGTGCGGAGGGGAGACTTCCCTTTCCCTCTTTTTGTTCGGCCCTTAGTAGGGTCATATCCTAGGCCATGCTTGAAAGGATTATCTTGGAATTCTGGGGGTTCCCTCATGCCTTGGGAATCTCCCCCCAATCCTTGCCCAGGATGGTAGCCATGCTTCATCATCATGCGGGCTACCTTTGTGTTTTTGGGAAGTCTTTCTATACTGGAAATTTCGATCGCTTGAAAAGATGTTTCAAGCGCCTCTTTAGCCGCATCCACATAGGGTTGGGTGGACGGTCCACTGATCAGGATATCATCATCTGCTTGGACCGTGACCAATTTGTGGTCCACAATGAACTTGACCTTCTAGTGGAGCGTCGAAGGTACTGCCTTAGCGTCATGAATCCAAGGCCTGCCGAGGAGACAACTGAAGCACTTGGTGGATTTGATGAAGACATAGATATAACTTAGGTTGTGGGTGTGTAGATGATTAGGTTTTTAAGTCTAAGAACTTAATCTCTTGATAGGCCATAATATTTTGTGATAAGCACCTTAAAATGTTGCATCTCATTGAAAATCATTTTTCTGCATGAAAAACTTACGTTTAAGTATTAAAAGAATAAACTAAGTTTTTTTCAATCTGTTGAAAAGGATTTTCAATCTGTTAAAATCACTTAACATAATAAATGGTCATACATAATCGAAAATTCAATTGATTGATTCGCGGAATCAACAAGTTAAAATAACTCAATGAATTTTCAATATCAAGTTTCGCATTTTCAATCTGTTGAAATGATTTTAAATCTGTTGAAACAGAAAGACCTTTTTCAGTCTAAGAGTTTTTAGAAAATCAATCTGTTGAAATATTTTTAAATCTGTTGAAACAGAAAGACCTTTTTCAGTCTAAGAGTTTTTAGAAAATCAATCTGTTGAAATATTTTTCAATCTGTTGAAACAGAGAGACTATTTTTTTAACTAAGTGTTTGCAGGAATTTAATCTGTTGAAATGATTTTCAATCGATTGAAACAGAGAGCTGTCATTTTTCATTAAGTTGTTTCAATCCATTAAAAACTCGAATCAATCGATTGAAATGGAGCCTTAAATGAAATCAATCGATTGAATCGACGTTTTAATCGATTGAAATATATTCTGATCGATCATAGTTTTATTCTGATCGATCATAACTCATTCTGATCGATCATAGTTTTATTCTGATCGATCATAACTCAGTCTGATCGATCATACTTCTGTTCTAATCGATCAGAGTCTCTTCTAAACCTGTTTTACTGCTAACCAACTTATCTTTTGACTCTCTGAAACAGTTTTTGACAGATGAAATGTTCTGATTTTTTGATTTACTCTATATATACAGAATTGATCTATCTTTTGAAATACACAATACAACACACTACTTGAGAAAATTTGTGAAATCAATCTGTGAAACTTTCATACGTGACTTTCTCTGCATTCAAGAATCTTTTCATATCATAAGGTGCTCTGATCAAAATTGTGGTCAATCAAAGAGAGAAAGTGCTGTTAGAATTGGTTCTGGACAACTAGAAACTTCAAGTCCAGGTTTTTTCTTTTCATATTCTTTTGTAAAAGTTTGATTGTGCAGGTTGGATTGTAATCTGCACTTGGTACAGTAACTGGATTTGGTTACTGGGTGGTTTTCAAGATTCTGTCTTGTGGGTTTTGCAAGATAGTTCTTGGGGTAGATTGGTGAGTATCTACTGGTTGTATTTTTCACTTGGTATTAGTGGAACTTGACTGGTTTGTCAAGAACTGGATGTAGCTCTGGATTAGAGTGAACCAGTATAAATTTGTGTGTTAATATTCTTCTTTCATCTCTTTTATTTTCTGTCTCTAATTGTGCTGTGTTTAAATCGAGTTACCTTTGCAAAGATTGAATAAAGATAACTCATTCTTCCAAAAGAAAGTAAGTTTTGCGAAAAAGTTTTAAAGTTCAATTCACCCCCCCTCTTGAACTCAACCATTAATTCTTTCAATTGGTACCAGAGCTGGTTCTTGTAAGTTACTCAAGGAATCGGTCCAATGGCTGAGGGAAAGATGACTTTTTCAGAAGGAGCCTCCATAAACAGGCCTCCACTTTTTTCTGGTGTGAATTATTCTTTCTGGAAGGTTAGAATGAAAATCTTTATTGAATCTCTTGATAGAGGCATTTGGGAAACAATTGTTAATGGTCCTTACAAACCAACTCATACTGTAGATGGTAAAGTAGTCGAAAAAGATTGGGCTGAATTAACTGATGTAGAAAATAGGAGAGTCCAATATGATTATACTGCAAAAAATATTATTACCTCTGCTTTAAATCTTGATGAGTTTTTCAGGGTGTCTCAGTGTGCCTCTGCCAAAGAGATGTGGGAAATTTTAGAGGTCACACATGAAGGAACATCTGATGTGAAAAGGGCAAGAAAGCATGAGTTAATCAGGGACTTTGAGTTGTTTAAAATGCAGCAAGGAGAAACAATTGCGAGATGTGCAAAAAGGTTCACGCACATAGTCAATCATCTAATTGGGTTAGGAAAGACTTTTGACAAAGAAGAATTGAACATCAAAATCTTAAAGTGTTTGGACAGAACGTGGCAACCAAAGGTGACAGCTATATCAGAATCAAGAGACTTGACTGAAATGACTACCGCTTCACTTTTTGGTAAGTTGAGGGAACATGAGTTGGAAATCAATCGGTTCAAAGAACAAGAGAATGCAGAAAAGAAAAGTAGAAATATTGTTCTCAAGACAATTGAAGAAAACAGTGGATCTGAAGAAGATGAATCAGAGAACCTGACTTTGTTGGTTAAGAAATTTGGAAAATTTCTTAGAAGAAAGAACAGAACTGGCCAAGTAAAAAGGTACAATGATAAAAAGACTGAATCTGTTCAAAATAATATTACTTGTTATTCTTGTGGTAAACAGGGTCACATAAAGAGTGATTGTCCGGAAAAGACCAAGAATCAGAACAAGAAAGAATCAAGATACAAAGGGAAAAAGGCCTATATAGCCTGGCAAGACAATGATTCATCTTCCAGCTCTGAATCCGAAAGTGAAGAGGTGAACCTGTGTTTGATGGCTGGCTGTGAATCCTCTTCATCACATGTAAGTTCAACTCCTACAGAGAATGAAATGAATTACAGCACATTACTAAATGCTTTCAATGAAATGCATAGTGAAGCCAGAAATTTATCTCATACAAATAATCGGTTGAAAGGTTTAAATAACTGGTTAGAAAATAGAGTTAAAGTTCTGGAAAATGAACTATTAGAAAGCAAAACAGATTTAGAACATCTAGATATTATCTATTCATCTGCGGATAATGTTGCTGTTAATAAGAATTGTGAAAAGTGTATTGTTTTACAAAATAAGGTTGATTACTTGACTAAAACCTTGACAAAATTTACTCAAGGTAAAGAGAATTTAGATGCACTTCTTGGGTCTCAAAACTGTGTGTTTGAACATTCTGGAATCGGGTACAAACCTAAGAATGGGGTAAAAACTAAAAAATATTTGAACTTCTTTTCATACAGAAAAACAACAGCATCCCCTTTCTCATCTTGTCATTACTGCATGAAGAAAGGACATACTATAAAATTCTGTCATGCTAGAAAATATTTTGTGCCGCAAGGTAGGAAGAGATGGGTTCCAAAACATGTTAAACAGAAAAATTGACTCCTAAGGACCCAGAATACGTAAGGGTACCAAATACTTGATGTTTGATCTTTCAGGAACAGCAACAAGAGTCCCTTTGGTATCTAGACAGCGGATGCTCAAGGCACATGACAGGTGACATTTCAAAATTCCAGAAGTTGAAATTGAAGAATGGAGGTCATGTGACTTATGGAGACAACAACGAGAGGAAGAATTCTAGGTTCGGAGATATTGGTGATGGTGAATCGGTAATCATTCACAATGTTCTTCTGGTTGAAGGTCTCAAGCACAATCTGATAAGCATAAGTCGGTTATGTGATCTTGGTCACAAAGTCATTTTCAAACCGAGAAAAGTGCCTTATCTGTGAGCCAGAATCGACACGGTAATGTTGGTAGGTAAGAGGTTAAACAATATATACATGTTAGATATCAAACAGTCTATATCATCTCAAAGTTGTCTTCTTACTAAAGAAGAAGAATCTTGGTTGTGGCATAGAAGACTTGCTCATATACATCTTAACCATCTTGACAAACTCGATTTCAAAAGAATTAGTTTCTAGGCTGCCTAAGCTTCAAATCTTGAAAGACAAAATCTGTGAAGCTTGTTTGAAAGGCAAACAAACTAGAAAATCTTTTTCAAACAAAAACATTGTTTCAACTTCCAAACCTTTGGAACTGCTTCACATGGATTTGGTTGGTCCTTCAAGGAATAAAAGCCTAGGTGGTAATCTTTATATCATGGTAATTGTTGATGACTTTTCCAAATTTACCTGGATCTGTTTTTCTAAAGGCCAAATCTGATTCTTACAAATCTTTCAAAAAGCTTGCCAAGGTTTTACATAATGAAAAAGGATATTTCATTACATCTATTCAAAGTGACAATGGTGGAGAATTTGTAAATGAAAAGTTTGAATCATTTTGTGAAAAGTTTGGCATAAAACACAATTTTTCTGCTCCAAGAACTCCTCAACAAAACGGTGTTGTGGAAAGAAAGAACAGATCCATTGTGGAACTTGCTAGAACAATGTTGTGTGAAAATTCTTTACCTAAATACTTTTGGGCAGATGCGATAAACACTTGCTTGTCATGTTTTGAATAGAGTCTTGATTAGACCCATGCTTAAGAAAACCCCATATGAATCTGTACAAAGGAAGAAAACCCAACATAAACTATTTCGGGGTTTTTGGATGTACATGTTTTGTTTTAAACAATGGGAAAGAAAATATTGGCAAGTTTGATGAGAAATCGACAAAGGAATCTTTCTTGGTTACTCAACTCACGGTCATGCATATAGAGTTTACAATTTAAGATTGAAATCGGTTGAAGAATCGAGTACATGTTGTGTTTAATGAGTCTTCTCGAGTGGTGCGAGAATAGAATAACGAGTACTGCAGATGAAGAAGATTTAACTGATAATTCTCATCGGTTGAAACATGCCGAAACACAGATCGATGTATCTGTTGAAGAAGATGATCCATCGATGGACCCTGCAAAAGCTGATCCACCAACAATTACTGAAGAACAGGAAGAAGATGTTCTGGAAGAGCTTCCTAAAGAGTGGATTGTCCCAAGAGATCTCTCTCTAGACAATGTCATCGGGCAAATTAATAAGGGAGTATCTACTAGACATTCTCTTAATAAATTTTGTAATCATATGGCATTCATTTCACAAATAGAGCCTAAGACAGTTAAAGAAGCATTAAATGATGAATACTGGGTTAGTGCCATGCATCATGAGCTTAATCAATTTGAAAGAAATAAAGTATGGGAATTAGTTCCTAGAATTAAAGATATAAATGTAATTGGTACTAAGTGGGTATTCAAAAACAAGCTAGATGAACACGGCATTATTACTAGAAATAAAGCTAGGTTGGTAGCCAAAGGGTATAACCAACAAGAGGGTATTGATTTTGATGAAACCTTTGCACCTGTAGCTAGACTTGAAGCTGTTAGATTGTTATTAGCTTATGCCTGTTTAAGTGGTTTCAGATTACTACAGATGGATGTAAAGAGTGCCATTCTGAATGGACTCATCAATGAAGAAGTATATGTTTCTCAACCTCCTGGGTTTGAAGATCACAAGCATCCCGACCATGTCTACAAATTGAAAAAGACCCTTTATGGTTTAAAGCAAGCACCTAGACAATGGTATGAGAGGTTAAGTAACTTCCTAATTGATCAAGGGTACAAGCGAGGTGAGGTTGATAAAACTCTGTTCATTAAGAAATCTGGAACTGACATTATTCTGGTGCAGTTGTATGTGGATGATATCATTTTCGGTTCCACTAATAATACCATGTGTAATAAGTTTGTAAAAGAAATGCAAAGTGAATTTGAAATGTCTATGATGGGAGAATTGAATTTCTTCCTTGGTCTCCAGGTTAAACAATTAAGAAATGGCATTTTTCTTAGTCAATCTAAATACTGCAATGAATTGTTAAAGAAATTTGGTATGCAAAATTGCAAGGTGTCCTCTACACCCATGACTACTAACTGTTGTCTAGACTTAGATGAAAAAGGAAAACCTGTTGATCAAACTAAATATAGAGGTTTGATTGGTTCACTACTATATCTAACTGCTAGTAGACCTGACATTATGTTTAGTGTATGCCTTTGTGCAAGATTTCAGGCAAATCCAAAGGAATCACATCTTACCGCTGCCAAAAGGATTCTGAAATACCTTAAGGGAACAGTTAATGTTGGACTATGGTATCCTGAAGGTGCATCCCTTAAACTTGTTGGATTTTCCGATTCGACTTTGCAGGATGTAGATTGGACAGAAAAAGTACCTCGGTACTTGTCATTTCCTGGGAGCAGATCTTATATCGTGGCACGGCAAAAAGCAAGCGTGTGTTGCTCTGTCAATCGCGAAGGCTGAATACATTGCGAGTTGGGAACTGTTGTGCTCAAAGCATCTACCTCAAGCAACAACTGACAGATTATGGAGTAACTCTAAACAAGGTACCTCTGGTTTGTGACAATACTAGTGCAATAAACTTAACTAAGAATCCTATTCAACACTCTAGAACTAAGCATATTGAAATTAGACATCACTTTATTAGAGAACACGTATCTAGGGGTGACTGTGAGATTTTATTCGTTGAATCTGAAAAATAGTTAGCTGATTTATTCACTAAACCACTTCCTAGAGATAGACTTAATATGCTTAGGACTGAATTAGGAATTCTAGATATATCTAGCATTGCATAACTAATTTGTTACAGTGATTGTATGCTTTTTAACAGGCTGATAACAAGTTCAATCGATTAATAATTGCATGAATAACTTGATATTATTTGTTTCAATCGATTGAAATTGTGAAATAATTTGTTGATTTTCTGATTCTTACTCACTGATATTGATGTGTTAGTAGTTCAATCGATTAAATAAGCTTTTAATCGATTTATTTCATTAATCTTGTAGCTCTGCACACTTTCTTCTATAAATCAATCGATTAAATCTTCGATTCAATCGATTGAATTCACTAATGGTACTCTGAATAATTTTCTTGTACAAAACAATCAATTTAACTTTCAATTCAATCGGTTTATTTCACTTATAAGTATCTGTGATTACAAAATCAATTGGTTTCACAGAATATCAATTGATTATTTTTCTTCTAGGGCTAGTTGTATGTACTTTGTCTCTAAACAATTTCTGCAGAGTGGATTGAATGCATTTACAACAAGATAAACTTCAACTACTCTCTTAAATATCAAAGATATCCAATAAAAGTTGATTGACTCTGATTGGATATCAGATGTGAGGGTAATTAAAGTGTACAGTAGCAATTCTCTCTCCTCTTTATCATCACTGCACAGAAACAATAAATCAGTAAAGACAAAAATTTTTTGAAGCTGATAAAGATTGTGTATTCTCATTCCTATAGTATTATTTTCTTCTTTGAACTTTCTCTTTTCTCGGTTCTTCTCTGTTCTGCTCATCCCAAAGATCAAGTATGCTCAAGCGCACAAAGTCTGGTAGGAAGAAGTCCAGCAGAGGCGAGTCCTCTACGGCAAGGCAAGAACAGAATGTTGGAGGAAGGATTGAAACTTGGTTCAATGGGGACCAAGAGAAAATGGATTTGTTTATCCATGAATTGAGCAGGAAGCAAGTCAACATTCCGAAGATGTTAAAGTTTTCCTGGTTTGATGCCGAAGGATTCAGAGGCATTCAAAAGCTACTGCAACACCAAAAGCTTCAGAAGTTTCTGGAGTTAAATGGTAGGATTTATCCTGATTTGATTAAAGTTTTCTTCACAAATTTATCCTTTGAAGGTTCCACTTTGAAAACCCAAGTTAAAGGTGTAGACATTGAAATTTCACCCAACATCTGGAAGGAGGTTGCTGGAATAAAGGATGTTGGTGTAAAAGTCACCAAAGGATACACTTCAGATGTGGACGAATTTAATAAAGTTCAGTACTTTCGGTCATGCATGAAGAATACTCGTGATTCTGTTAGCTCTTTCAATACTAGGAAGCTAAAACTGGAAGAAAGAATTCTCGCTTTCATTGTGTCGTGGCAGCTCACACCCGGGGGAGCAATCATGCGGTGCTAAACGAAGGAGATTTAGTATCGATGTACTTGCATTCACCACGAGGATACGGGTGAAGCTGGGTCTTCGTCATCAAGGACCACATGATCAAAGCCAAGAGACTTAGTGATTTCAGGTATCCCTATGCTATTCGATTTCTAAATTTTTAACACATTTTGGTGTCAATGTAGAAGGAGAACTTGTTGAAATCGTCCGACCAACAAATGAAATAAACAATTCTGTTATTCACAAAATGGGGTTCATCAAAATTGATGGTGAATGGATTTCCAAAGAAGAAGCTTGGAAAAAGTGAAGAAAGTGAAGAAGAAGAGCAAGAGGAAGGAATCAATACTGATATTCCTGGAACTTCTGCAGCACGTCCGTCTGATCCAATGGAAGAAGTGAACCCAATGGAGATGATTCCATACAATCCACCGCCTGACCGTGGCACTCCTCTATCTCGGTTCGAAAGAACAATGTTACATCAAATGAGCGAACTGCAAGCTGACCAAAGCAGGCATATGGAGATGACTAGCTGCTCGAGGGCTCAGCGACATTATTTGGATGAAAATTTCATTGTAAGGTTCCGAGCATATTGATAATCAACTAGAAGATATTTACAACGAGATTGTGGAACTGCAATTCAATCAAGGCCCCGGGGACGAATGAAGATTTTCTTTGTTTTTGTTATTCTGTTTTCTTTTCTTAGTTTTTAATGTTCTGTTTTATATTCGGGGTATCCACGTGGCCCCATTGGACTGTAACTAAAACAATCTATTTGATGCGATCAAATAGGGGGAGAAGTATTTTGCTTAAAGCTGTCACTACACACACACCACAAAATATATGTCTACAGTTCGTTATTTTTGTTTTGCAGGTGCGGTGGTTATTTGTCTCCATCAAATAGGGGGAGATTGAAGCACTTGGTGGATTTGATGAAGACATAGATATAACTTAGGTTGTGGGTGTGTAGATGATTAGGTTTTTAAGTCTAAGCACTTAATCTCTTGATAGGCCATAATATTTTGTGATAAGCACCTTAAAATGTTGCATCTCATTGAAAATCATTTTTCCGCATGAAAAACTTACGTTTAAGTATTAAAAGAATAAACTAAGTTTTTTTCAATGCGTTGAAAAGGATTTTCAATCTGTTAAAATCACTTAACATAATAAATGGTCATACATAATCGAAAATTCAATTGATTGATTCGCGGAATCAACAAGTTAAAATAACTCAATGAATTTTCAATATCAAGTTTCGCATTTTCAATCTGTTGAAATGATTTTAAATCTGTTGAAATAGAAAGACCTTTTTCAGTCTAAGAGTTTTTAGAAAATCAATCTGTTGAAATATTTTTAAATCTGTTGAAACAGAAAGACCTTTTTCAGTCTAAGAGTTTTTAGAAAATCAATCTGTTGAAATATTTTTCAATCTGTTGAAACAGAGAGACTATTTTTTTAACTAAGTGTTTGCAGGAATTTAATCTGTTGAAATGATTTTCAATCGATTGAAACAGAGAGCTGTCATTTTTCATTAAGTTGTTTCAATCCATTAAAAACTCGAATCAATCGATTGAAATGGAGCCTTAAATGAAATCAATCGATTGAATCGACGTTTTAATCGATTGAAATATATTCTGATCGATCATAGTTTTATTCTGATCGATCATAACTCATTCTGATCGATCATAGTTTTATTCTGATCGATCATAACTCAGTCTGATCGATCATACTTCTGTTCTAATCGATCAGAGTCTCTTCTAAACCTGTTTTACTGCTAACCAACTTATCTTTTGACTCTCTTAAATAGTTTTTGACAGATGAAATGTTCTGATTTTTTGATTTACTCTATATATACAGAATTGATCTATCTTTTGAAATACACAATACAACACACTACTTGAGAAAATTTGTGAAATCAATCTGTGAAACTTTCATACGTGACTTTCTCTGCATTCAAAAATCTTTTCATATCATAAGGTGTTGTGATCAAAATTGTGGTCAATCAAAGAGAGAAAGTGATGTTAGAATTGGTTCTGGACAACTAGAAACTTCAAGTCCAGGTTTTTTCTTTTCATATTCTTTTGTAAAAGTTTGATTGTGCAGGTTGGATTGTAATCTGCACTTGGTACAGTAACTGGATTTGGTTACTGGGTGGTTTTCAAGATTCTGTCTTGTGGGTTTTGCAAGATAGTTCTTGGGGTAGATTGGTGAGTATCTACTGGTTGTATTTTTCACTTGGTATTAGTGGAACTTGACTGGTTTGTCAAGAACTGGATGTAGCTCTGGATTAGAGTGAACCAGTATAAATTTGTGTGTTAATATTCTTCTTTCATCTCTTTTATTTTCTGTCTCTAATTGTGCTGTGTTTAAATCGAGTTACCTTTGCAAAGATTGAATAAAGATAACTCATTCTTCCAAAAGAAAGTAAGTTTTGCGAAAAAGTTTTAAAGTTCAATTCACCCCCCCTCTTGAACTCAACCATTAATTCTTTCAACAACTATATGCCGGAGTAATATCCATTACATGGAAATCGATGTTGAAGATAGTGGGTCCAACCTGGATTGGCAAATTAACTTCTCCCACTACTTCTCGCTTTGATCCGTCGAAGGCTCGAATGATAGTGCTGCTTGGGTGCAAACGGGTTCCTTGGATAGTCAATTTGTCTAGTGTGCACTTGGGCATCACATTCAAGGATGACCCGTTATCCACAAGAACTTTGGCGATGAGGTACTCCTTGCACTTGATCGAGATGTGGTGTGAGGTACATGCGCTTCGCTCAAGACCTTCAGTAGGGCGTTTCTGTGCGGTTCCGAGCTCATTATTAGAGATAACAATGTTATCTTTGCAGGTGTGCGATTGAGCTGGTCTATAATGGAATACTCGCTTTGCCTTATAAACTGGAGTAATTCCTCTGTCTCCTCCTTGGATTCCTTATTCTCTTTTTCCTCTTCGGTCTTTTTATTTTTTTCCTTTATTTTTGGGGACATCTTCCTGTGAGTCCTTGGGGGAGTAGATTCTTCCACTTCTAGTCATGCCCCCAATGCCGGCTATATTCGTGATTGTCGTCGCCGTCCGTTCCGACGTCCTGGGACATCTCGAACGTTTAATGTGAGCGGTTGCAGAAAGATGGTTTAGACTCGCGTTTTTTGTTAAAATAAGGTTCATTGCTTCCGAGGTGCTCAACAACTGAACTATCCTCTAATAAAAGCAAGGTTTTCGAAAAGGGGTTCTTTTGGAGTCGCCACCAATGTTTTGACCATAAACATTGGAAAAGGATAAAAGGCGTTGATTTTATAAAAACCAAACTTGGCCATTATAACCAGAGTTAGGTAAGAGAGTTAGTTACGTGTGGGGAAGGTGTTAGCACCCCACAACGCCCCTTTCGGGTTCCCTATGACGGATTAATTCATTTAAGTAGAGATTACAAGAAATTACGCTATTACCCTATTTTATTCGTACAATAAATATGGCTATCTACATGATTTTATTTACATTTCATAAAGCAATAAATAAAGCAGTAAAAGAGAAGAGATTTGAGAAGAACCTCCGTAGCAAGCTTTATATAGCAACTCTTTTACAAAAAGGACGCGTTTCGGCAGTCCCTCGCTCTACAACGACTCTCCTCACGACAAAACTCGACTCAACTAAAATTTTCTAGAAGAATCGAATGCCGGAATCTAATTCCTTAACTGATTGTTACCTATATCAGGCAATCAGAAAGATCATTCGAAAGAGGGAGAGAAGTAGACACGTGCTCTGAGTTGTCTTGAGTGTCTGAGGTGTGAAAAAGTGCCAAATGAGCCTCCTATTTATAGTTTTCGCTGCCTGGCACATCTAGGACGGTCGTCTGGGTTGGGACGGCCGTCCCAAATGCATTTTTTACACAGGCAGGGACCCCCTGGGAAGTGGGACGGCCGTCCCACATGTGGGACGCGCGTCTCACTTGTCCCAGGATAGTTGGGACGGCCGTCCCAACTCTGGGACGGTGGTCTCGACCTGTTTTGTCCAGTTTTTGTGTTCTGGGACCCCGGGAAGCTTTCCTTGCTATTTTTGGACATTGTTTGATGCCGATAGGTGTCCGTTGAAGCTTGATCTTCTTATAGGAAGTCTTCTTGACCCTTATTAAGATGCCGGGCGAGCTTTTATCGTCGTGTAGGAAGTCTCTTTGGCCTTTGTCAAGACATTGGATGAACTCCGTATGGTTGTGGGAGGTCTTCTTAGTGTTTATTGATTAGTTGGGCGATCTTTATCTTTGTGTGAAGTTTCCCTAGCTTTTATTGAGAGGCCGGGCAAAATTAGGGGTCTACAGTTGCCCCCCCTTCACCTGCCTGGCTAATTTGTTGGCTTGATATGCTGACAAATTAGTTGGTAGGGGAAGGAGTTAACCCTTTTGCCCGGTCATCCTTCGGATGATAAATATTTTGATAGGTACCAACCCCTATCTGGTTTGAGCCTTCTTTTATAAGGCTCTGGTGAGTATTTACCCTCACCAGGTATAAGTCTGTATTTTACTAGACTTTAGTGAGTACCTACCCCCACTAGGTATGAACCTTGTTCTGCAAGGTTTTGGTGAGTACCTACCCTCACCTGGTATGAGTTCTCATTTTGCTAAACTCTTGTGGGTACTTACTTCTGAGGTGCTCAACACTGAACTATCCTCTAATAGAAGCAAGGTTTTTGCACCCGTTTTTGTAATGCTTCTGGTGAGTATTTTACTCTACCCGATGCATTTTGTTAAGTTTTGATGAATATCTACCATCATCCGGTATAAACCTTATTTTATAAGGCTTTGGTGAGTACCTACCCTCACCTGGTACGAATCTGCATTTTGACAGACTCTTGTGGGTACCTACCCCCACCCGGTACGAATCTGCATTTTGACAGACTCTTGTGGGTACCTACCCCCACCTGGTCCGAACCCCCTTTTGCAAGGCTCTGATGGGTACCTACCCCCACCTGGTCCGAATCTGTATTTTGACAGATTCTGATGGGTACGTACCCCCACCTGGTCCGAATCTGCATTTTGACAGATTCTGATGGGTACCTACCCCCACCCGGTCCGAATCTGCATTTTGACAGACTCTTGTGGGTACCTACCCCCACACGGTCTGAATCTGCATTTTGACAGACTCTTGTGGGTACCTACCCCCACCTGGTCCGAATCTGCATTTTGACAGATTCTGATGGGTACCTACCCCCACCTGGTCCGAATCTGCATTTTGACAGATTCTGATGGGTACCTACCCCCACCTGGTCCGAATCTACATTTTGACAGATTCTGATGGGTACCTACCCCCACCTGGTCCGAATCTGCATTTTGGCAGATTCTGATGGGTACCTACCCCCACCTGGTCCGAACCTTGTTTTGCAAGGCTCTTAGGATGACTTTTTGATAATCTATCCTGTGGTCATCTAGTTTTGGAGATGTGTTGGCGACTTATTGTTTCTGTTTATGCGCCTATTCCGTGGGGAATATTTGATTTGACTTTTTGACTTTTTTGTTAGTCATCCAGTTTTACCGGGGACTCTTTGTTTTTGGCTTTTTCGTTTAGCCATCCGGCTTTGCCGGGGATTTCATGTTTTTGGCTTTTCTTGTTTAGCCATCCGGCTTTGCCGGGGATTCTTTGTTTTGGCTTTTTCTTTTAGCCATCCGGCTTTTGCCGGGGATTTCATTGTTTTGGCTTTTTAGCCATCCGGTCTTGGCCGGGGATTTTTGGTTTGATTGTGCCTCTTGATTAGGCAGATGCTTCAATAGTGGTGAAGGATTTTTACTTGTTGTTTTTCTCCTCTGACTAGGCTGATGTTCTATTTTGAGGATATTTGTTCTTGATAATACCTCTAAGTAGGCAAATGCTTTTTTGAAAGCTTTGTGCTTGTATTGCCTCTTGCATAGGTTGATTTCCCGTTTCTTGGGGATATCGGCTCTTTGTTTGTTTCTGATTAAGCATAGGCATTCTTGGGAGTGAAGGTTTTGCCTTTCACTGGGGATATATAATCGATTAAATCCCTGAGGATATGAATTTGTATTTTGCCTTTGCTGATAGGCTTACTGGGGAAAAAAATTTCTTTTTGGTGATCTGCCGGTGGATTGATTTGCCCCCTGGGGAGGAATGGAGTTTTGACTCCTTGCTGGTTATTTGCTGTTTTGAGCTGGCTTTGCCTATGCTCTTATTCCATTGGGGAATGGGTTTTTGCTTTTTTCTCGCGATTGTGCTTTTTCGCGATTTTGGTTTTTTGATTTTAAATGCGTGTGCCCTTTTTCTTTTGTGCACGCAAGCTTTTTATTATCCGCTGGAGATGAAGAGGTTTTCTTTTCTTCTCTTTCCTTTTTCAGCGGCCCTGGGGAATTTGTTGGCTTCCTAGGGGTATGATGGAGTCTCGGCTCCTGAGTTTTTTTGAAAAGATCTTATTTGAGCGGAGTGAAGATATTTTCTTCTTTTCTTCCTTTCTTTTTGTAGATTTTTTTTGATATGTTCTTCTTGGGGATCTTCGTGCAGCCTTTTTCTGTAGTGGCCTCTGTGAGGGGATAAAATTTTTCTTTTTGTTGCCCCCTGGTGATGTGGAGGATTTGACTTCGTATTTTCTTTGATGGACTTTTGAGTAGTCCTTATTCTCCTTTGGGAAATGAAGTGGAGATTCTGGATGATTTTGTTTGTTGACTCATGTGGCGATGTAGCTGAGTCGTGAGGTAGTCTTTTTGCTTTGCCTCTGGAGTAGGCATGAATCCTCCTTGGGATAATCGAGCCTTTCCATTGGCTTCTTTTTTTTTTATTGTTTCCTTCTTTCTTGGATGGAAGGATGTTGATTTAGAGCTATTTCTTTGAAGCTCTTTATTTTGCTGAAATGGTTTTGATTTCGCCTTTTTCTTTCGTGATCTTGATCTTTATCGCGAGTTATTTGAAATCTGGCTTTTTCATATATCACGTGTGCCTTTTAAGTTTGTACACGTGGGCTTTTCGGAATGTAAACAAAAATAACAACTTTTATTTATTACTTTGCTTTTCTTGTGGTACATTCAAGCATTTTTTTTTAAATCCTAAAAGCTATTTAAAAGAAACTACTCCTACTAATCTGCCTCAGGGCTGGAATGGGAGGATGGTGCTGGTGAAGGAATGCGGCGGAGCAAGCGTCGCTGGAACCTCGCCTGAGTCTGGATCAAACCTTCTATCTGGCGGTCCGTCCTGTCCTGCCTCATGGTCAGCTGGCCGAACTGCTCTCTCATGAACTGGAACTGCCCTTCCATGTAGGCATGTTTGTCGTCCAGGCGTCGGTATAGGCCAGCATAGTCAGGATCATATGACTGCTGCTGGGATTCTGAGGTCGTAGGGATGTCCTGCGGTGTGTCGAAATCCCGCATATCCATCGAGATCGAGACGATTGGGTTTAAGATAAACCCGGATCCTTGCCTGTTGAGGATGTTTAGGTCGGTCAATATCGTGCCATTGATCGGCTCCGGTTGGAGGCTAGCCGGGATGTCTTCTCCATCAGTACATCCCCAATATTCAGCTAGAGGGGTGAGAAGGGGAGCTATTATGATGGCTCCTACTGGACCACGAGTTCCGTAGTCCTTAATAGCTTTCAGAAAGGCATAGCCGGGGTTGCACCTATGCCCCTGATGCATGCAGTAAACTATGAAAAGGTCGGCTAATGTTACCTTCCCCTGGCTCTCTTTCCGGCCATGTAAGGTCCCGGCTAGCAGCTTATGGCATACGCGAAGTGGGGGAGAGAAGGATGCCCCTTTCAAGTGTGTTGGCAAGTTGTGCGCTCCAGTGATCTCTTTCCACATGTTGGTGGTGGTGAGGGTAGCTGGCTTCTCGAGATATGCTGCCCTATATTCCGGCGTCCTGGTGTCTGCCCTCTGACAGAAGCCCATGATGACATTGAAGTCATCTAGGAAAGTGGTCCGGTAGGCACCGTCCATCCAGTAAGAGACGGCTTGAGTGGGCGGCACTCCGGGCATGGTAGAAGGCAATTCGGCCAGATTGACCGAAGCAAGGAACTCCATCGTAGAAGAACGGTGGATCCGGGTAGGTGGCTCACGGAGCAGAAAGTCCCATCCTATGTTGTGGATGAACCTTCTGACATCTTGATCCCATCCGAACATAGCCAGGATTTCAAAATCCAGACGCAGCATGGGATACCAGGAGGATTGCTGGATATTCGCCAATCTTTGTTGGTGTGGCTCTACCAGCAAATTGTTGGTAACAGTAGTTTCTCTGGCAGCAGTTCTATTGCGCTTTCTCCTGGATGAGGCTTCTCCACGCTCCATTGTAAGCTCTATTCTCTTAGAGATGCTAGAAGTGTGTAGAAAGGGAGAAAAAAATAAGGTAGGAAGCTTGGAATGAGGTGCAGGAGCCAAAACCCGCGCTCCACATATATAGGCCGCGCATGGACATTTGGGACGGCCGTCTGGGTTGGGACGGCCGTCTCGTTTGAATTTTTTATACATGGGTCATCAGCTGAAATGTGGGACGGCCGTCTCGCCTGGGACGCGCGTCCCACTTGAACTTGACCACTTGGGACGGCCGTCTCGAGCTTCCTGGGCTGGTTTTCTGTTTTTCTGAGTTAATTTTCATGTTTTTTGATGAAACTGAAGATAGGATTCCCTTCATTTATGCTCTAATGCATGTAATGTTTTATGATATGCATCCTATGGTCTATTTCAGTTAATATTTCGAAAGTTTTAACTGATGTACTTTGACTTCGGGCGCATTCTTGCTGTTGTGCTTTTATGTCATCTTGTTTCTTGATCAATAAGCTAAGCTGTACTGATTTGCCGTTATGGACCTTTCTTGCTATAGCCGAAGAACAATCTTTTGTTCGTAGAGCAGCTGCCATATCAATGCCCTCCTTCCTTTCCTTAGGGATTTCAACCTTCCTATTGATCACTATGATTCCACACTCCCCTTTTATTAATTGAATGCTTTATAGTGAAATGGTCAAGAGAAGAGAAAGAAAAGGATTTACAACAAAGGCTTGTGTTTTAGAGGGATATTTTTTGTAATAGAGGTTTCTGTAAGAATGGCTAGCCAAGGTTGGTCAGTGTTTAGGCTAGTTTAGATAAACGTTTTATTCTTATGATGTGGCGTCGTTGTTTACTGATTTATGGCATCTTTTTGTGATTGACTAACTTCCCTAGTCCGCCCTTTCAGGTTTTCAGCCTAGGATGCTGTGCTTTTGTCCTAACTTTTGTCTAGGTTTCCTTTTTTGTATTTATTTTTTAGGAATACCTAGCGGACTTTTTATAACCCTAACTTTTGCCCAGGTTACCCTTTATTATTGTTCGGGTTTCCTGCCGGGTTTACCCTAACTTTTGTGCAGCCCCCTTTGTGGGTTTCCCGCCGGGTATTTTGCCCTTTTATTTTCTTGTCTTGGCCTTTGGCCTTGACGGGCATTGCTTTTTTGTATATGTATATATTTTGCACAACATTGTTGAAACTTGAATTTTATTGATATAGATTTTATCCGTGTTTCTAGTTAATCAATCGTATATGACTTTGCTTTATGACGCGTTGCTTGTTCTGACGCAATTTGGAATAAAATGTTTATCTAAACCTTGTTTATTAAATGGGGTATAGACATATTTAGCAAGGAAAGAAGCAAATAGTAAGAATAACATTCCTTTGTAATTTCGGGGAAATGTGTGCCCTAGAGATGCTCAGGGGTCGGGCATACCCCGAGGAGTGATCTCTAATAGTCACTAGATTTACATCCCTTAGAATTAGAAGAAGGACACCTAATGACTAACGCTACCCTTTGCGCTAATATCCCTCCTTTTCGGAATATCGTCTTCGAGGGATAAGACTTCCCTGTTTTCCATATGGTTTGATCTTTCGTGGGGTCATACCCTAAACCATATTTTAAAGGGTTATCTTTGAACTCCGGTGGCTCTTTTATTCCTTGAGTATTCTTTCCGAGCCCCTGTCCTGGGCAATATCCATATTTTTTCATTATATGGGCCACCTTTGTATTACCAGGGAGTCTTTCTATGTTAGCAATTTCGAGCGCTTGAAAAGATGTTTCAAGAGCTTCTTCAGCCGCATCCACATATGGTTGAACAAACGGTTTACTGATTAGAAAGTCTTCTTCAGCTTGAACTGTGACGAGTTTATCATTTGTCACAAACTTGACTTTCTGGTGGAGCGTTGAAGGTATTGCCTTAGCGCTTTGAATCCAAGGTCTACCAAGGAGACAACTATATGCCGGCGTGATATCCATCACGTGGAAGTCTATGTTAAAAATAGTAGGACCAATTTGGATTGGTAGACTGATCTCTCCTACTACTTCTCGTCTTGACCCGTCAAAGGCTCGAACAATTGTATTACTCGGACGCATGTGGGTTCCTTGTACTGTGATCTTGTCGAGTGTGCCTTTAGGCATGACGTTTAAGGATGATCCATTATCCACAAGAACTTTGGAAATGAGGTATTCCTTGCATTTGACAGAGATATGCAAGGGTTTGTTATGATTTGACCCTTCCAAAGGGAGTTCTTCATTGGTGAAGGTAAGATGATTATTGGCTGTAATATTACCAATAATTCCTTCAAACTTGTCTTGGGATATTGCATGCGGAACGAATGATTCATTCAAAACCTTTAACAGTGCATTTCGGTGTGGTTCCGAACTCATTATGAGTGATAACAAGGTTATCTTGGCAGGAGTACGATTGAGTTGATCGATGATGGAGTACTCGCTTTGTCTTATGTACTGGAGTAACTCGTCTGTCTCCTCCTTGGATTCCTTTTCTTCTTCGGCTTTATTTTTCATTTTATCTTTAGGAATATTATCTTGTAATTCCTTGGGGGAGTATATTCTTCCGCTTCTTGTCATGCCCCCAATACCGGCTATGTTGGAGATATCTTGATTGGCTGACGATTCTTCTGAGTATCTCCAAGGTACAACTTTATTTGATTCATAAGGGAAAGGTTGAGGCACGAATAAACGCAAAGGTGTTATTGCCTCTTCCCTTTTATTGATTGGAATAACCAACGGTGCTTGTTTATTATCATCTTTGGGTCTATCGACCGTTGTAGAGATTTTGATGACGAAAGGCTTCTTTTCCATTTATTCTGATTTGTGGAAAGCACATCAATTAATCCTTTCTTTTTATTATCTTTATTATTAAAATAAGGAGGGATGTATGAATGTATGCAACTTATAAATGCAATAGACAGTTTAAGGAAAAAAAACTTTTTATTTCAACTAGAAAGTGTTTATCCTTCTATACAATGCTTTGAAGCAAGTGTTGACAGAAACGGAGAAGCTTGAAGAATCCTATGGGTAAATTAGGCTTTCTTCGTAATTCGTCTTCAGCTGTTCTCACATGGTTTCTGAGTGTCTTGATTTGCTCATGTACCGCCTGGCTCATATATTCACTATATTGACGAGCCTCTTTTATCTTTTCTTCTTGATGAACGATCAAGGCATGTTGTTGGTCAGACCTTTCTATTACTTGGTCTCTTTCACGAAGCAATTGACCATATTGAGCTAATCCATCTCTTTCTTTATCATGTAGCTCCTCTAGGTCTTCTCTGTATTTTTCAGCGGTTTCCCACCACTTTTGTGCTTCTGACCGAGTTTCTGCTAGGTCATCCTGTATTAACTTGATCGTTTTTGCCTGTTCTGCAAGCGCACTCTCAAGATGTGCTATTTCGTCATTCATGTCCCGGAATAGACTATCTTGTTCAAGCCTCGGAAATTTATATGCTTGTTTGGTCTCTTCTTGATAGTCAGCACAATCATACTTAAGGCGCTCTATTTCATGGTCCTTCTTTTTACATTGCCTTTTTAGACCATCTATTATAAGGGTTGCTTCTTGCTCTTTTTCTTCGAAGGCCCTCAGCTGAGCTTCCATGACTTCAACCCTTTTATTTAAGGCATTGACCTGCAATTGTAGCTCTTCATTGACTAATGTTGTAGTGATTGTAGCAGATGGTTGGGGTATCCCTCTACTTTTCCTCCATTCTTCGTATTCATGGGATGTGGATACCTGAACCTTTCCGAGTTCTTTATCCCCCATGTAGACTGGTCTTTCCCATGCTTTCCGGACAGCGGATACTTCTTCAAAGCTATGGGAATAATGGCATAGACTCAGCCCTCTGAGCTCTTCTTGAGTTGGCACAGTCTGGGTCCTCATGAGTTGTCTCATAGCTATTTTAGGGGAGTAAGCTATACAACCCCTAAGGCCTAGTAGTGGTATGCTCAGGTAATCTCCGCATCGTACAAGAATATAACCGGGTCAGAACCAAGGGCAAACCCATGATACATGCTCTATGTTCCAATTTTCTAACTCGGTTTTCCACTCTAAAGCTTGACGATGTTGAAGAGGGATCTTTGAAAAACTCCTTAAAGGATCGGGGAATACGCCCATGTGACTTGAAGCGTAGAAGTGAGTGACGCCCCATACGTATAGTAATGAAGTGTAGCATCTAAGTGTTTTCCCCTGTTTCGGTCGGTAGAAGTTTACTGAAAGCAAGGTATCAACAAGAATTGCAGGTATAGGACTCTTAGAATATACATCCCAGGCAAAGAATGCATCTATTGCAGCATGATCCACAATGTTCACATGAAATGGGAATAGCATGATTTCGAACATTGCTAATGCTAGAGTTTTGTTGAAAGTAGACCAATCTTTCTTTTCAGCCAAAGAGATTAAGTGGTCTTCTATTATAGCCATTTTCCAACCTTGGATGTTCCCTTTCCCCTCTAGGGTGGATTGATGAGGAGGCAGTTGTATAATAGTAGCAACCTTACTCGCGGCTACATATACACCTGAGTAAACATAGACCCCAGCTGACTGAGGCCATCTAACCATGAGTTCATATTCTTCTAAGGTTGGTACCAAGTCAAACTGCGAAAACTCAAAGCAGTGCAGATTGGGATTCCAGAAGTGGACCAACGCTCTAACAAAAATTGGATCGATGCTGATTTTCAGGAGGTCAAGAATTCTTCCATAAGATTTCTCGAAATTAGCAATGACCTCTGGCGGCATATATGTACTCAACTGCCTTAACTTCTCTACACGGCATAGAAGGATTTCCACTTTCTTTAACTGTCTATTACTGGATCCCTCCATTATCTAAAAGAAATGAAAATGCATGATATGAGGATGAGCTCTTGTAAATGCATGCATGTAAGTGTTTGTTTTTCTAAGTATTATCATGTTTTATTCCTAATATGATACATGATAGTACTTGGTTTTTTCTTTGGAAACAAACTATCTATATGGATGTTTATGAGTTTTGATGAAGAGAGTCCTATTTTCATCTCTTATTATTTTTATGAACAAAGGTTGTATTAATTATAAGACCTTTATCAAGAATTTTTTTATTATAGGAAGTATTTTTATGGCTTTAATTGTTTTTAAATTTTTTATGACCCTTTATCTCTTCAGTCGGTCAACGTGGCTACTTAGCTTACAAAGAACCTGAAACCAGGCTAGCTTAACTGAAGATTGTCCGAGATAAAGGTGGTTATCTTATCATGTTTTGATTTTTAGGGTTTTTTCATTTTTTGTTTGTTATATGATTACCCTATGATAATGCATCCATACAAATGCAGCAAACGAATGCACACACAATTCATTCACCCACGAGCAGAGCCACGCTTATTTAATCACGAGGTAGGGTTTTCCTGCAGAAACGTGCTTGGTTTGGGTGATTCTAACTGTTCTCACCAAGTCCAAAGGTCCCCAAGGTGCCCCCATGATAGGGACCTCTCAATCTCTCAGTCCTTGGGTCATGCACGGAACTCCGTGTCGACATCCTTAGACCAAAAGAAGAGAGTTATCACCTTGAGTTGGTGGTTTCCGACAACGGTTGTAGCCGCGTGTGCCAACAAGCCGATCGTATCTGCCACCCACTCCCTATAGGTATTCACTCTTGCCCCCGGGTATAGAGGGATTGTTGTGTGCAAAGGTTTTTGTGTGCAATTTATATTTCAGACAACTTGCAGAAATAATCATACAGCAATTATTAAAGCCATACAAAAAAACATACGGAAAAGGGTAAATGCGTAATTTCAAATCTTTACTTAGTTTGAGTTTATCCGTCACTAAATGGGATCAACTCTCTAGCTTCCCCAGTGGAGTCACCATCTGTCGCCGCCATCCGTTCCGACGTCCAGGGACATCTCGAACGTTTAATGCGAGCAGTCGCGAAAAGATGGTTTAGACTCGCATTTTTTGTTAAAATAATGTTCATTGCTTCCAAGGTGCTCAACAACTGAACTATCCTCTAATAAAAGCAAGGTTTTCAAAAAGGGGTTCTTTTGGAGTCGCCACCAATGTTTTGACCATAAACATTGGAAAAGGATAAAAGGCGTTGATTTTATAACAACCAAACTTGGCCATTATAACCAGAGTTAAGTAAGGGAGTTAGTTACGTGTGGGGAAGGTGTTAGCACCCCACAACGCCCCTTTCGGGTTCCCTATGACGGATTAATTCATTTAAGTAGAGATTACAAGAAATTACACTATTACCCTATTTTATTCGTACAATAAATATGGCTATCTACATGATTTTATTTACATTTCATAAAGCAGTAAAAGAGAAGAGATTTGAGAAGAACCTCCGTAGCAAGCTTTATATAGCAACTCTTTTACAAAAAGGACGCGTTTTGGCAGTCCCTCGCTCTACAACGACTCTCCTCACGACAAAACTCGACTCAACTAAAATTTTCTAGAAGAATCAAATGCTGGAATCTAATTCCTTAACTGATTGTTACCTATATCAGGAAATCAGAAAGATCATTCGAAAGAGGGAGAGAAGTAGACACGTGCTCTGAGTTGTTTGGAGTGTCTGAGGTGTGAAAAAGTGCCAAATGAGCCTCCTATTTATAGTTTTCGCTGCCTGGCACATCTGGGACGGTCGTCTGGGCCGGGACGGCCGTCTGGGTTGGGACGGCCGTCCCAAATGCATTTTTTACACAGGCTGGGACCCCCTGGGAAGTGGGACGGTCGTCCCACATGTGGGACGCGCGTCTCACTTGTCTCAAGATAGTTGGGACGGCCGTCCCAACTCTGGGACGATGGTCTCGACCTGTTTTGTCCAGTTTTTGTGTTATGGGACCCTGGGAAGCTTTCCTTGCTATTTTTGGACATTGTTTGATGCCGATAGGTGTCCGTTGAAGCTTGATCTTCTTATAGGAAGTCTTCTTGACCTTTATTAAGATGTCGGGCGAGCTTTTATCGTCGTGTAGGAAGTCTCTTTGGCCTTTGTCGAGACATTGGATGAACTCCGTATGGTTGTGGGAGGTCTTCTTAGTGTTTATTGATTAGCTGGGCGATCTTTATCTTTGTGTGAAGTTTCTCTAGCTTTTATTGAGAGGCTGGGCAAAATTAGGGGTCTACAGTGATGTCCTCTTTTATTGGTGAAGATTTCCCATATCTCCACGGTACAACTTTATTTGACTCGTAGGGGAAAGGACGTGGCATAAATAGTCACACTGGTGTCCTTGCCCCCTCTTCCTTATTCTTGAGGATCAACGGTCGAGGTTTATTTTCTTCTCGTGATGGTTCGACCGTCGGAGAAAGCTTGATTAGGAGTGGCTTTCTCTCCATTCTTCAGATTTGGAAGACGTGTCAGTTAATCCTTCCTTTTTATTATCTTATTTATTAAGCGTGAAAGGAGGGGAAATTAAATATGCAGATGAATGATATGCATGCAAGTAGACAATTGTTGAATAAAGGAAAATTTTCATTTATCCGTTAGAAGGTGTACATTCCCCTATTCCATACTACGAAGCAACTTTTGGCAAAAACGGAAAAGCCTAAAGAAACCCACAGGCGGGTCTTGATCTCTGTGCAATTCTCTTTCGGCTTCCCGGACATGACGAGCGAGTGCTTCGCTTTGCTTCTGGACTGTCTGGCTCATATCTTCGCTGTACTTTTGAGCCTCTTTGATCTTCGCCTCTTGATGGACGACCAAGGCTTGTAGTTCCTCGAGTTTTGCAAGGGCTCGGTCCTTATCTTGTAGTACTTGGCCGTACTGAGCTAGCCCGTCTCTTTCCTTACAGCGTAGCTCAGTGAGACTTCCGTTGAGTCTCCGATTGGCCTCCCGCTCTCGGCGTATTTCTGACCGAGTCTTGGTGAGTTCTTGCAACAAGTCCTTGATCGTTTGAGCTTGTTTTGCTGATTCGGCCTCAAGGCATGCTATCTTGGCAGTGATCTCCTGAAGTTGGCTATCCGAGCTGGTTCTGGCAGTTTTGGATGCTCGGATAGCTTGCTCATTAGAATCAGCACAATGGTCCTTGAGGCGCTCTATTTCATGATCCTTTTTCTTGCATTGCCTTTGCAGACCATCAATGGTGAGGATAAATTCCTGGTCTCTCTCTTCAAGGGCCCTCATCTGGGCTCCCATGATCTCTATTCTCTGGGTCAAGGCATCGACTTGAGCCTACAGCTCTTCACTACTGGTGCTCATAATGAGTGAGGTGGATGGTTGAGACATCCCTCTTCTTTTTCTCCACACCTCATAGTCACTAGAGACAGCCACTCGAGCTTTTCCTAGCTCTCTATCTCCCATAAAGAATGGTTTCTCCCATGCTCTTCTCACGGCTAGTGAGTTGGCGATTGTGCATGGGTCTCCGAAGAAACACAATCCTCCGAGTTCCCCTCGAGAAATGGTAGTTTGGGTTCTCATGAGTTGCCTCATAGCTACTCTAGGTGAGTAGGCTATGCAACCCCTGAGTCCTATCAAGGGTATGTTCGGATAATCTCCACATCTGATGAGGACTGGACCGAGTCGGAACCAAGGACCCAGGATAAACTGTTGGCGTCCAAGCATTCCAACTCGTCCCTCCACTCTGAAGTTAGGCGTCGTTGGAGAGGGATTTTGGAGAAGCTCCTTAAAGGATCGGGGAACATCCCCATGTGACTAGAGGCGTAAAAATGTGTAATGCCCCACACAAAAAGTAGTGAAGAGCAGCAACGAAGTGTTTTTCCTTGCTTCTGGTGGCAGAAATCCACCGAAAGCAAGGTGTGGCAAGAATTGTAGGCAAGGGACTTTTCGAGTGCACGTCCCAGGCGAAGAAGGCGTCCATGACGGCTTGATCCACTATGTCGAGGTGGAAGGGAAACAAGATTGTTCCGAATATTATTAGGGCCAGGGTTTTGTTGAAAGCGACCCATTCTGTCCTTTCAGCCAAATCGGACAGGTGGTCTTCTAACATTGAGACCTTCCAACCCTGGACGTTCCCTTTTCCTATCAGGGTAGTCTGCTGGAATGGTAGTTGAATGATGGCAGCGACTTGTGCTGCATGATTATATGCCCCGTGGCGTATATGGACCCCGACTGATTTGGGTCATTTTAGCATGATTTCGTACTCCTTTAAGGTGGGCACCATATCAAACTGCGGAAATTCGAAGCAGCACAGACTAGAGTTCCAAAAATGAACTAATACCCTGACGAAAACCTGGTCGACACAGATCTTCAGTAGGTCGAGAATCCGTCCATAGGATTTTTCGAAATCGGAGCGGACCTCTGGTGGCATTACCACACAAAGCCGTTCCAATTTTTCAGCATGGTATCGGGGAATGTCCACCTTCTTCAATTGTCTACTATTCCCCTCCATTTTCTAAAACCAAAATGCATGTTTTATGAAAATGATGCTTATTGAATGAATGCGAGTGTTTATTTTTATTTATCATGTTTTGTATGATGCATTTTTTTTTGAGAAATAAACTACTTATATGGGGCTAATACTTTGAACTAGGTCCCATTTTTGTTTTTGGAATCGGATTTTTGTTTTATCTTTATTTTTATTTTATAGCCTTTTATCTCTTCTGTCGGACTGCGTGGCTACTTAGCTTACAAAGAACCTGAAACCAGGCTAGGTAAAAGGCAGACTGTCCGAGATAAAAAATGGCTTTATGCGAAAGAATATTTTACGTCCCTTATCTCTTCTGTCGGACTGCGTGGCTACTTAGCTTACAAAGAACCTGAAACTAGGCTAGCTAAAAGGCAGACTGTCCGAGATAAGGGTTGCAAAAGAATTTTTGATTTTTATGATTTGTTGTTTGGTTATGCTATGCAACAGACAAATGCAGCAAACAGATGCACACACAATTCGAACATCCACGAACAGGCGAGAAGTCATTTTAATCATGAGGTAGGGTTTTCCTGCAGAAAAGTGCATTGGCGAAGGTAGGTTCTAACTGTTCTCACCAAGGCTAAGGCCCCCAAGGTGCCCCCATTATAGGGTCCCCACTCTCCAGCCTTCCGACCATGCTTAGCACTAAGGCCATAGTCAGTCTTTGTGCCAAAAGAGGAAGGTTATCACCTTGAGTGGTGGTTTCCGATCACACTGGTGGGCACAAGGCTATCACTACAGCGAACCGTACCTGCCACCCACTCCCTATGGATTTCTCACTTGCCCCCGGGTATAGAGGGAACTGTTGTGTGCAAGGGTTTGTGTATAGTTTGTATTTCAAACAATTGCATAAATATAAACAAACAACAGTTATTAAAGCCAAGCATTAAAACATGTTATAATACAAGGTAGGGTAAAAGCGTTATTTTCTTGGTTTATTTACTTTAGGCTAGCCCATCACTAAATGGGATCAACTCTCTAGGCTTCCCTAGTGCAGTCGCCATCTGTCGCCGTCATCAAAACGAGGGCGGTCAGAGCGACGCAATGGTTTTGACTTTCCATTTTTCGCGTTTTTATTGGTGGTTACAACGCCTTTAGGTTGTCCGATAACCGGGCTGAACCTAGGGGCGAGGTTTTCGAAAGAGCGTTCTTGGATTGTCCGATAACCAGGCTGTCGCCGTCGTCCGTTTCGACGTCTAGGGACATCTCGAACGTTTATGCGAGTGGTCACGAAAAGATGGTTTAAACTCGCCTTTTTTGTTTAAAATAAGTTCATTGCTTCCGAGGTGCTCAACAACTGAACTATCCTCTTAATAGAAGCAAGGTTTTTGAAAAAGGGGTTCTTTTGGAGTCGCCACCAATGTTTTGACCTTAAACATTGGAAAAGGAAAAAAATGTTGATTTTAAGAAAAACCACACTTGGCCATTATAACCAGAGTTGGGTAAGGGAGTTAGTTACGTGTGGGGAAGGTGTTAGCACCCCACAACGCCCCTTTTGGGATCCCTATGACGGATTAATTCATTTAAGTGAAGATTACAAGAAATTACGCTATTACCCTATTTTATTCGCATAACATTTAAATATGGCTATCTATATGATTTTATATACATTTCATATATAAAGCAATAAATAAAGCAGTAAAAGAGAAGAGATTTGAAAAGAACCTCCGTAGCAAGCTTTATATAGAAACTCTTTTACAACAAGGACGCGTTTCGGCAATCCCTCGCTCTACAATGACCCTCCTCACGACAAAACTCGACTCGACTAAAATTTTACAGAAGAATCGAATGCCGGAATATAATTCCTTAACTGATTGTTACCTATATAAGGCAATCAGAAAGATCATTCGAAAGAGGGAGAGAAGTAGACAAGTGCTCTGAGTTGTCTGGTGTGTGGAAAATGAGCAAATGAGCCCCCTATTTATAGTTTTCGCAGCCTGGCACCTTGGGACGGCCGTCCGGGACTCAGAAAATAGGGATGAGCGTCTCAGGGAGTTGGGACGGTCGTCTGGACTTTGGGACGGCCGTCCCACTTGAATGTGTGGCTTGGGACGGGCGTCCCGACATTGGGACGAGCGTCTCACTTGTCCCAAGAAGTTTAGGACGGCCGTCCCACATTTGGGACGGCTGTCTCGAGCTATCCTGGCCTGTTTTTGTGTTTTGGGACCCCCGGGAAGCTTTCCTTGCTATTTTTTGGACATTGGTTGATGCCGATAGATGTCCATTGAAGCTTTATCTTCATATAGGAAGTCTTCTTGACCCTTATTGAGATGTCGGACGAACTTTATCCTTGTTGTAGGAGGTCTCTTTTGCTTTTATCGAGTAATTGGATGAACTTCGTGTTGTTGTAGGAGGTCTTCTTGGTTTTTATTGAGAAGTTGGGCAAACTTTATCTTCATGTGAAGGTTCCCTATCTTTTATTGAGAGGCCGGGCAAAATTAGGGGTCTACAGCTGCCCCCCCTTCACATGCCTAACTAATTTATTGGTTTAATATACCGAAAAAAGTAGTTGGCAGGGGAAGGAGTTGACCCTTTTGCCCGGTTATCCTTCGGATGTTGCTCCTTTGTTGATCCTCCGGATGCTAAATATTTTGATAGGTAATGACCCCTATCTGGTATGAGTTCGCATTTTGCCAAACTCTTACGGATGCTTACTTCCGAGGTGTTCAACACTGAACTATCCTCTATTAGAAGCAAGGTCTTTGCAACCCATTTTTTGAAATGCTCTGGTGAGTATTTTACTTTACCTGATGCATTTTGCTAGGTTTTCTGATGAGTATCTACCCTCATCTGGTATAAACCTTATTTTATAAGGCTTTGGTGGGTTTATTCTTCCACCTGGTACGAATCTGCATCTTGACATATTCTAGTGGTTTTTACACCCCCACTGGGTGCGAATCTGCATCTTAACAGACTCTAGTGGTTTTTTACACCCCCATTGGGTGCGAGTCTGCATCTTGACGGACTCTAATGGTTTTTACACCCCCACTGGGTGCGAACCTGCATCTTGACAAGGCTCTAGTGGTTTTTACACCCCCACTGGGTGTGAACCTGCATCTTGACAAGGTTCTAGTGGTTTTTACACCCCCACTGGGTGCGAACCTGCATCTTGACAAGGCTCTAGTGGTTTTTACACCCCCACTGGGTGCGAACCTGCATCTTGACAAGGCTCTAGTGGTTTTTACACCCCCACTGGGTGCGAACCTGCATCTTGACAAGGCTCTAGTGGTTTTTACACCCCCAATGGGTGCGAAACTGCATCTTAACAAGGCTCTAGTGGTTTTTACACCCCCACTGGGTGCGAGTCTGCATCTTGACGGACTCTAATGGTTTTTACACCCCCACTGGGTGCGAGTCTGCATCTTGACAGACTCTTTAGGATGTATTCTTTTGTAATCCATCCTATGGTCATCTGGTTTTAGAGATGTGTTTGGCGGCTTATTGTCTTTGATCATGTGCCTATTCCTTGGGGAATGATTTGGTTTTTCTTCTTGACTTTCTAGTCATCCGATTTTTATCGGGGATTTCATTGTTTTGGCTTTTTCTTCTAGCCATCCGGCTTTTGCCGGGGATTTCATTGTTTTGGCTTTTTCTTTCAGCCATCCGGTCTTGCCCGGGGATTCTTTGTTTTGGCTTTTTCTTTCAGCCATCCGGTCTTGGTCGGGGATTCTTTGTTTTGGCTTTTTCTTTTAGCCATCCGGCTTTTGCCGGGGATTTCATTGTTTTGGCTTTTTCTTTTAGCCATCCGGCTTTTGCCGGGGATTTCATTGTTTTGGCTTTTTCTTTTAGCCATCCGGCTTTTGCTGGGGATTCCATTGTTTTGGCTTTTTCTTTTAGCCATCCGGCTTTTGCCGGGGATTTCATTGTTTTGGCTTTTTCTTTCAGCCATCCAGTCTTGCCCAGGGATTCTTTGTTTTGGCTTTTTCTTTCAGCCATCCGGTCTTGGCCGAGGATTCTTGCAGATTGCCTCTTTTAGGCAGGGATCCATTGGGGATTTGTTGATTTTTGTCGATTGTGCCTCTTGATTAGGCGGATGCTTCACTAGTGGTGAAGACTTCATACTTTGTTGTTTTTCGCCTCTGTTGTAGGCTTACTGGGGATAGTTTTTCTTTTTGGTGATCCACCGGGGGATTTGATTACTTTCCCGGGGATCCATTTTGACTTGCCCCTTGGAGAGGAATGGAGTTTTTTAACCCCTTGGATGTTGCTATTTTGAGCTGGCTTTGCTTATGCTCTTATTCCATTGGGGAATGGGCTTTTTCCTTTTTCTTGCGATTATACTTTTTCGCGATTTTGAAATTTTGATTTCGAATGCGTGTGCTTTTTTCTTTTGTGCACGCAGGCTCTTTATTATCTGCTGGGGATAAGGAGATTTTATCTCTTTTCTTCTTTTTTCTTTTTTAGCAACCCTGGGAAATTTATTGACTTCCTGAAGGTATGATGGAGTCCTGGCTCCTGGCTTTGTGAAATTCTTTATTGAGCGGGGTGAAGATATTTTCTTCTTTTTTCTTTCTTTTTGTAGACTTTTCTTGATATGATCTACTTTGGGGATTTTCATGCGGCCTTTTTCTGCAATGGCCTCCGTGAGGGGATAAAAATTTTTCTTTCTTTTCTTTTTGTTGCCCCCTGGTGATGTGGAGGATTTGACTCCATATTTTCTTTGATGGACTCTGGTGTAGTCCTTATTCTCCTTTGGGGAAGTGGCGGAGATCCTTGTATGAGTGTGCTCGATGACTCACGTGGCGATGTAGCTGAGTTGTGAGATAGTCTTTTTGTTTTACCTCTGGAGTAGGCAAGGATCCTTTTGGGGATGATCGAGCCTTTCCATTGGCTTTTTCATTTTGATGGTTTCCTTCTTTCTTGGATGGAAGGATGTTGATTAGAGCTATTTTCTTTGAAGCTCTTTATTTTGCTGAAATGGTTTTGATTTCGCCTTTCACGATTTTGATTTTTTATATGGAGACTGGATTCTGGCGCCTCCTGTTTCCAATCACAAGCATAGAGACTAGCCTCCTTATATGCATGTTTATTTATTTGAAGAAAATTATTTTTCTTGATTTTGACAAAGTCGTATTATGCAACTACTTTGTGTGTGAATGTCCTAGATGCAATCTATTTGTTTATTTTTTATGCACTTAGAAAGTAACTGGCCTTCTCCCGTTGGCTTTTTATGAATATGCCGATGGGCTCCTCCTTTATGACCATGATGGGCTCCTCCTTTATGATGATGGGCTCCTCTTTTATTCATCTTTTGGTTTTAGCCCTATCTTTTGCCTAGACCGCCCTTTACGGGTTTTCGATCTAGCGGGCTGCCTTAATTTTTGCGTAGAATATCTTAGGGGGCTTTTGCCTTATCTTTTGCCTAGATCGTCTTTTTTGGGTTTGCGATCTAGCAGGCTACCCTAATTTTTACCTAAGAATATCCTAGCAGGCATTTATTATTTTCTTATTTGTTATGCTTCCCTTTTTTAGATGCATGCTTGATCTTTGATTAAAGGTCTTTGCGCATATTTATGATTTATCAATAAAGAGGCATTTCCATAATATTTGGTCAAGAGAAAGGAAATGAAAGGGAATTTTATTGATAAATGAGCAAAAGTTTTATTTCTTTTATAGAAGGATTTCAAAAGGTATTTAGAAGAATGGGTGGCTAGGGTTGGCTATACTGTATAGGCTTAAACAGTCATGTCCATGATATCTGCCCGTTGGTTCTCCTAATTGCTTCAGTCGAGATGCCTGAGCTCAGAGTGAAGACTATGCAGACTGCTTGCTTCTGGAAGAATGTTACCTTAGCCGCCTTTCGGTTTTCGACTAAAGTAACCATTACTCTTAGTTAGTTTTTTTTTTTTACCTCTACTTTTTGCCTAGGACGTATCCTAGCGAGGAATATGGACCCTATCTTTTGCCCAGGAATGTCCTTTGCGAATTTTCATTCCTGATGGGTCTTTGAGCAATGTCTTCAAGCATAATACTTCTTCACCGTACCGGAGTTGATTAGGTGTCGAAGTTCTTTTCCATCCATATTGATGAGGATAAGAGCCCCTTCCGACAAAGCTCATTTGACCCCAAGGGGTGCTTCATAGTTCACTGCCCATTTTCCAATTTTATTCTTCTGGGCCGGAAGCACATTATTTACCATTAAATCCTTCTTATGGTAAATATGAGGGTTGACTTTTTTCGTAAGCCTTTTTTATCTTCCTTTGATAGGCTTGTTATATAACATTCAGCCATTTTTCTTCAATAAGGTTTAGCTGGTCATATCAGCTTTGAACCCATTCAGCTTCCGTTAATTTTTCTTCCATCATCATGTGCTTTTATCAACATGATTAGCTGTACTGATTTGTCGTCTTGGACTTTTCTTGCTATAGCCGAAGAGCAATCCTTTTGAATATAGAGCAATTGTCATATGAATGCCCCTCTTCCTTTCTTTAGGGATGTCAATCCTCCTATTGATCACTATATTTTCACATTTCCCAGTCAATTACTTGAATGCTTTATTGTGAATGGTCAAGAGAAGAGAAAGAAAGGGATTTATTGCAAAGGTTTGTGTTTTAGAGAAATTTTTTTTTTGTAATAGAAGTTTCTGTAAGAATGGCTAGCCAAGGTTGGTCAGTGTTTTAGGCTAGTTCAAACAAACGTTTTGTTTTCATGAGGTGGCGTCTTCAACTGATTACTTTATGGCGCCTATTTATGACTGATTAATTTTCCTAGTCCGCCCTTTTGGGTTTTCGGCCTAGGATGCTGTGGTATGTCCTAACTTTTGTCTAGGTTCCCCTTTTTCATTTTTTGGGATACCTAGCGGACTTTATTTTGTCTATGACGCTTTAGTTGTTTTGATGCATTTTGGAACAAAACGTTTGCGTAAACATGGTTATTTAATGGGGTATAGACATGTTTAGCAAGAAGAGAAGCAGATAGTAAGAATAGCATTCTTTTGTAATTTCAGGGAAAATGTGTGCCCTAGAGATGCTCGGGGGCCGGGCACACCCCGAGGAGTGATCTCTAATAGTCATTGGGTTTACGTCTCTTAAAATCAGAAGAAGGACATCTAATGACTAATGCTACCCTTGATGCTAATATCCCTCCTTTTCGGAAGATCGTCTTTAAGGTGTTGAGGGGAGACTTCTCTTTTTTCTTTGTACGACTTGATCTTTTGTAGGGTCGTACTTTAAAGGATTATCCTTAAAATCTGGTGGCTCTCTTATTCCTTGAGCATCCTTTCCAAGCCCTTGTATGGGCTGTATCCATATCTCTTCATTATATGGGCCACTTTTAAACTGCTAGGAAGTCTTTCCATATTTTCAAATGTCTTCTTCAGCCGCATCCATTTAAGGTATGGTGGACGATTCGAATGTAGTCTTTTGCTTGAACCATGATCAACTTGTCGCCTACCACGAATTTGATTTTTCGGTGGAGCGTTGAAGAAACTGCCCTAGCACTGTTAATCCAAGGTCTACTTAATCTTCCCCTTGGATTCTTTTTTCCTTTGCCTCTTCGGTTTCTTTATTTTTCCTTCATTTCTAGGAGCATTATCTTGTAGCTCCTTGGATGAATAAATTTTTTTTTTTGCTTATCATCATGCCCCCAATGTTGGCTATATTGGAGATATCTTCATTGACGGACAATTCTTTCGTGTATATCCATAGTACAGCTTTATCCGATGTATAAGGGAAAGGACAAGGCATGAATAAGCGCAAAGGTGTTATTGCCTCTTCCCTGATATTATCAATTTGGGTGCTAATGTTTACTTCTTTCTTATTATCTCCTTGTCCCAAATTAATGGCCTCAGTTTTTTCTTATGGGGCTGTATCAATTAAGCTTCTTTTCTCCAACAGTCTTTGCATGTCCGGGGAAATGGTCCCCTCCTCACTGTCTGACTCAATCCATTCGCCTTTGGCTTTCAGATCCCGCCGAGAGTTTTCAATAACAGACATGACTGTTTATATGGTCCTTATTTGGGTCTAGATTTTATTCAATTATTTTGGAATGAGAGAGAAAAGAATGAGAAGCATATGAATATTATGAAAAATGCCTCATTGTATTGATGAAAAGAGAAATATATACAGAGTCCCTTTAATCAAAAGATCTCGCGGCCATGAGCAGAAACCGCGAGAGATGCATCGGAAGCCTTTTTTTTTTATATTTTTTTTTACCAAAAGATGCACAAAATGAAGAGCCCTAGTTAGCTGGCCTTCTCTACCCAAGCTCGCTATTCTGGTTGTGATAGAGGCTTGATGTTTACGTTTGGGTCGGGAGCATCGAAAGTAATCCACCCAGCATTCAATAATTCTTCAACCCTATATTTCAGGTTGACGCAATTCTCCACGGAATGCCCAGGAGCACCTGAGTGGTAATCACATTTTTCGTTGAGTTTATACCAACCAGGGTAAGGTGGATCTTTCTTCTTTGGGGAGATACGTGTTAAGAGCTTGGCCTCTAAAAGCCTTGGCAACAGACTCCCATAAGAGATTGGGATGAGAGTGAATTTCTTCTCTTGTCTGCGTGACTGTCCAGCTGATGGCGAAGAGGAAGAAAGAGTAATAAAGTTCATGGAATTTACACTTCCCTTCTTTTTCTTGCCAAAGGGCTTCTTGAATGATGCATGGGATTTCTTAAACTTGGGAGGGAATCGAGTATTTTTGACATCGGTTACTTCCCTTACATCAAAGTTGTATCCCTCTAATGCCCTTAATTTCTCTTCTAGGGCAGAAATTCGTTGCTCAGAGACCGTATTGTGGAAGCATTGCTGATACATTAGTTCCGTCAACTGCGCTATTTGTTCCTTTATGACATTAAGCTCAGCAGTGAGCATACAATTCTGCTCATCTAATTGCTCCATCTTCTTGGCTTTTTGAGCACGAGTGAGAACAGGTAGAAGACCAGCCACTTTCTAAATGATTTGAAGATTTTTATTATTATAGCTTTTTATTATGAATGATTAGTGTGAAATAGATATGCCTTAGACAATAGCTTTGGTATCTTCTCAAAAGCCTATGTTTTAAAGGTACCATACCCACCTTAGTGTGCTAACTTCCTTTTTTTTTAAAAAGGTTGCCAATATACCTTAGCGCACTTATCTCTTCTAGGAAGGTGATAAACGCACTTGGGTTTCTTTCGCTATTGTCTAAGGATATCTAATGCATCCTAGAATGAATGTGTTTTATGCATGCACTACAAAAATATTTTTTGTGACAGCAAATATTGAAAGTGGAATAACTTTTGACTGGGTTGTCCGATTTGGACGCATAGCATGTCAAAACGAAGAGAAAAGGGTGAAGAACCAAGTTACAAATTCCCAAAGGGGATTTGGCCCAGTAATTTTCCCAAAAAATGCTCCTAAGACCCATTTTTTGGACGTTTATTAAAATGATGTTTATGCATACTTTTCTTAGTGCATTTATTTTCTCTCTTAGTTTTACCACTTATTGGATGATGTGGTATGAATGATACGACTTTGTCGAAAATCTTTTTATTATAAAAAGGAATTTTTATGGCTTTCATACATTTTTATATTTTTTATGACCCTTTATCTCTTCTGTCGGTCAACGTGGCTACTTAGCTTGCAAAGAACCTGAAACCAGGCTAGCTTAACTGAAGACTGCCCAAGATAAAGGTGGTTATGTTATCACTTTTTATGATTTTTAGGGTTTTTCATTATTTTTGCTTGTTGTATGATTACCCTATGCTAATGCATTAATACAAATGCAGCAAACGAATGCACACACAATTCATTCATCCACGAGCAGAGCCACGCTTATTTAATCACGAGGTAGGGTTTTCCTGCAGAAACGTGCTTGGTTTGGGTGGTTCTAAACTGTTCTCACCAAGGCCAAAGGTCCCCAAGGTGCCCCCATTATAGGGACCTCTCAATCTCTCAGTCCTCAGGTCATGCACGGAACTCCGTGGCGACATCCTTAGACCAAAAGGAGAGAGTTATCACCTTGAGTTGGTGGTTTCTGACAACGGTTCTAGCCCCGTGTGCCAACAAGCCGGTCGTATCTGCCACCCACTCCCTATAGGTATTCACTCTTGCCCCCAGGTATAGAGGGACTATTGTGTGCAAGGGTTTTTGTGTGCAATTTATATTTCAAACAATTTGCAAAAAATAATCATACAGCAATTTATTAAAGCCATACAATAAAACATACGGAAGAGGGTAAAGGCGTAATTTCAAATCTTTACTTAGTTTGAATTTTATCCGTCACTAAATGGGATCAACTCTCTAGCTTCTCCAGTGGAGTCGCCATCTGTTGCCGCCGTCCGTTCTGACGTCTAGGGACATCTCGAACGTTTATGCGAGCGGTTAGGAAAAGATGGTTTAAACTCGCATTTTTTGTTTAAAATAAGTTCATTGCTTCCGAGGTGCTCAACAACTGAACTATCCTCTTAATAGAAGCAAGGTTTTCGAAAAAGGGGTTCTTTTGGAGTCGCCACCAATGTTTTGACCTTAAACATTGGAAAAGGAAAAAAATGTTGATTTTAAGAAAAACCGCACTTGGCCATTATAACCAGAGTTGGGTAAGGGAGTTAGTTACGTGTGGGGAAGGTGTTAGCACCCCACAACGCCCCTTTCGGGTTCCCTATGACGGATTAATTCATTTAAGTGAATATTACAAGAAATTACGCTATTACCATATTTTATTCGCATAACATTTATATATGGCTATCTATATGATTTTATATACATTTCATATATAAAGCAATAAATAAAGCAGTAAAAGAGAAGAGATTTGAAAAGAACCTCCGTACACAAGCTTTATATAGCAACTCTTTTACAACAAGGACGCGTTTCGGCAATCCCTCGCTCTACAATGACCCTCCTCACGACAAAACTCGACTCGACTAAAATTTTATAGAAGAATCGAATGTCGGAATATAATTCCTTAACTGATTGTTACCTATATAAGGCAATCAGAAAGATCATTCGAAAGAGGGAGAGAAGTAGACAAGTGCTCTGAGTTGTTTGGTGTGTGGAAAATGAGCAAATGAGCCCCCTATTTATAGTTTTCGCAGCCTGGCACCTTGGGACGGCCTTCGGGGACCCAGAAAACAGGGATGAGCGTCTCAGGGAGTTGGGACGACCGTCTGGACTTTGGGACGACCGTCCCACTTGAATGTGTGGCTTGGGACGGGCGTCCCGACATTGGGACGGGCGTCTCACTTGTCCCAGGAAGTTTGGGATGTCTCGAGCTGTCCTGGCCTGTTTCTGTGTTTTGGGACCCCCGGGAAGCTTTCCTTGCTATTTTTTGGACATTGGTTGATGCCGATAGATGTCCATTGAAGCTTTATCTTCATATAGGAAGTCTTCTTGACCCTTATTAAGATGCCGGACGAACTTTATCCTTGTTGTAGGAGGTCTCTTTTGCTTTTATCGAGTAATTGGATGAACTTCGTGTTGTTGTAGGAGGTCTTCTTGGTTTTTATTGAGAAGCTGGGCAAACTTTATCTTCATGTGAAGTTTCCCTATCTTTTATTGAGAGGCCGGGCAAAATTAGGGGTCTACACGGGCTAAACCAAGAACTAGTTTTTTAAGGGTTCTCTGGAGTCGCCACCAACGTTTTTACCAGAAACATCGGAAAAGGAGTTAAAAAGGCATTGGTTTTCAAAAAAACCAACTTTGGTCATTAGAACCAGAGCTGGGTAAGGGAGTTAGTTATGTGTAAAGGAAGTGTTAGTTCCTTTACGATGCCCCTTTCGGGTTCCCTATGATAGGCCAACTATTTAAAAATAATAAAACCGATGAAAATACGCTTTTACCCTTTTATTTGCGGAATTTTAAATTATGACTACATGGCCCTAATGTCTATTACATAATTTAAAATAAGGCAGTAAAAGATAGAGAGAGAAAGTATAAACCTCCGAAGCAAGCTTTTCTATTAATTCTTTGAGTACTAGGGTGCTTTTTGGCAGCCCTCTGCTCATTACAATGCCGAAAACGCTCAAAAAACGCTCTAGAAAGCTCTCAGAAACTCTAGAAATGCTTCGGAGGGGGTCTAGAGAGAGAATTTGAAGAAAAGTCTAGAGAGAAGGAGGAAGAACTGTGGGAAATGAGGGGAATGGCGCTCCTATTTATAGGGATTCGCGCCTGTCAGGTCGAGATGGGCCGTCTCGTCTGACAAGGTCGAGACGATTGTCTCGCCAATCGAGACGGCGGTCTCGCCTTGTAGGAATGGCGAGATGGCCGTCTCGCCATCCGCGCAAGGCGAGACGGCCGTCTCGACCTTAAAAGGTGAAAATCCTTATTTTTGAACCAGAAATCCCTCCTATCCTAGTATGGGGCCTAATAGTCTCTCCTAGTGGCTTCTTAGGCTTCATCCATCTTCGAATAGAAGGTCTTTTGGTCTTTATTACAAGGCCGGGCAAGATTAGGGGTCTACACCTGCTTTCCTCATTTTCCACAAGCTGCTGGCGGGAACCATTCACGGGCAGAATGAAAGTCAGGGAAAGGTTACCCACCCTGACCTCTTCGCACTGCACTGCATGCTCCACGGGCGTTGGTGCAATCCCGATTACTTTTTTCTGAAGGCCCTCAAGGACTTCGGGAGTTGCCCTGTAGGAGTCATCCTCATGGGTCCTCTCATCACTCCGCTGCCCGAGAAGTGGGGATGCCACAATGAAGAGAACATCTCCTCCACTCTCCGACCCGAGTACATCAGCGGGTCCATGCTCGTCAGCATGGGGATGCTCATCCGGCACGGGACCCAGATGGCCCTTCACCCTGCGCTTGCCATGACCCTAGATATCCAAGATTTGGAGGCGACACAAGATATCCCGATGCCCCCAGGGTTCAAGCAACAACAACAGCAGCAGCAACGGTAATAGCAGCAGCAGTATGGGGATGACTTCGCTGGTATAAATCGTAACATATACGATATCCTCCAGCAGTTGGACCAGATTTCCCTAAGACAAGACGTCTTCGAAACACGGCCGGAAACATTCGGCCAGATACAGGAAGGGATGAGACAGGACCTGGCTATGATCAGGCAGGATCAACTCAACTCAATCCAGAGCCAGGAGGAATTCCAAAGCCATATGTTCCAGCAGTTTCCCCCTCCTGGGTTGTCTCCAGGATCAAGCCCGTCGTCGTCTTAGGGACATTATCAAAATAACCATTGTACAAATTTTATCGAATATGAATAAATTCTTTTGGTAAATTTGTCTGCCTCTACTCTCTTTCTGAAAAGTCAGCGTAACAAAAGAAACTAAAAAGTAAAAAGACTTGCGCTCAAATCGAAAAAGCCAAAATCGGAATCGCGAGAAAAAATATTAACCGCAGAAAAAGGCAGGATTAAATCCGAAATATTAGCCACCATCTTCCTAAAAGGAAAGGCAAATTGGCAAGACGACCAAGTTAGCCAAAAATCCCCGACAACCAACAAAGTCAAACGACAAATACCAAAAAATCAAAACAAAGAATTCCCAGCAATCAATGAGCTGGATGAATATCGGAAAAATAAAAATTCAAAACATCCCTATCGCCGCCGTCCATTCTGACGTCTAGGGACATCTCGAACGTTTATGCGAGCGGTCGCGAAAAGATGGTTTAGACTCACATTTTATGTTAAAATATGTTCATTGCTTCCAAGGTGCTCAACAACTGAACTATCCTCTAATAAAAGCAAGGTTTTCGCAAAAGGGTTCTTATGGAGTCGCCACCAATGTTTTGACCATAAACATTGGAAAAGGATATAAAGGCATTGATTTTAAGAAAAACCAAACTTGGCTATTGTAACCAGAGTTGGGTAAGGGAGTTAGTTACGTGTAGGGAAGGTGTTAGCACCCCCACAACGCCCCTTTCGGGTTCCCTATGACGGATTCATTCATTAAGTAAAGATTATGAGAAATTACGCTATTACCCTATTTTATTGCATAATATTAAAAAATGGTTATCTACATGATTTTATTTTATATTGCATACATAAAGCAATAAATAAGGCAATAAAGGAGAAGAGAAGTGAAAAGAACCTCCGTAGCAAGCTTTGTATTGCAAATCTTTAACTGTGAGGATGCGTTTTGGCAATCCCCCGCTCTACAAAGACTCTCCTCCCCGAATACAATATCGACTCGACTAAATTTTAAAGAAGAATCGAATGCTGGAATACAATTCCTTAACCGATTGTTACCTTTTTTAGGCAATCGAAGAGTTCATTCGAAAGAGGGAGAGAAGACAAGTGTCTGGAGTGTGAAAAAGTGGCAATTGAGCCTCCTATTTATAGTTTTCACAGCCTGGCACTTTGGGACGGCCGTCTGGGGGCTAGAAAATAGGGATGGGCGTCTGGGGAACCGGGACGGTCGTCTGGGATTTGGGACGGCCGTCCCAACCATCAAAACAGGCTGAGACGGCCGTCTGGCATGTGGAACGACCGTCTGGGCTTGCTGGGACGACCATCCCGACTTCTGGGACGACCATCTCGACTGTTCTGGCCAGATTTTATGTTCTGGGACTTCCGAGAAGCTTTCCTTTCTTTATTCAGAAGTTGATTGATGCCGTTAGACGTCCACCGAAGCTTTATCTTCATATAGGAAGCCTTCTTAGCCTTTATTGAGAGGCCGGGCAAAATTAGGGGTCTACAGTTGCCCCCTGTCACCACCGTCAAAACGAGGGCGGTCGGAGCGACGCGATGGTTTTCGACTCTCTTTGATTTTCACGTTTTTTATTGGTGGTTACAACGCCTTTAGGTTGTCCGATAACCGGGCTGAACCTAGGGGCGAGGTTTTCGAAAGGGTGCTCTTGGATTGTCCGATAACCGGGCTAATCCAAGAGCTAGTTTTAGTGGGTTCTCTGGAGTCGCCACCGATGTTTTTACCGGAAACATCGGAAAAGGAGTTTAAAAGGCGTTGGTTTTCGAAAAACCAACTTCGGTCATTAAAACCAGAGTTGGGTAAGGGAGTTAGTTACGCGTAAAGGAAGTGTTAGTTCCTTTATGACGCCCCTTACGGGTTCCCTATGATAGGCCAACTATTCTGTTAATAAATAAACCGGAAAAAATACGCTTTTGCCATTTTATTTTGCGGAATTTAAAAATTACGACTACATGGCCCTAATGTCCTTTGCATAATTTAAACAATGCGGTAAAAGATAGAGAGGGAAAGTAGGAACCTCCGAAGCTAGCTTTCTATTAATTCTTTTAAAATAGGGTGCTTTGCGGCAGCCCTTCACTCTACACGGCGTCGGAAACCTCTCAAAATGCTCTAAAAAACACTCTAAAGACACTCAGAAGCTCTAGAAATGCGTCAGAGGGATTCTAGAGAGAGAAACTATTGATGTGACTAGAGAGAGAGTGAGAAAGCTGTGTGAAATGAGGGGAATGGAGGCCCTATTTATAGGGATTCGCGCCTGTCAGGTCGAGACGGCCATCTCGTCTGACAAGGTCGAGACGACCGTCTTGACATTCCAGACGGCCGTCTCGCCTTGCAGGAATGGCGAGACGGCGGTCTCGCCAAACAAGACGGCGAGCGGTCTGGAATCCGAGACGGCGGTCTCGACCCCAAAAGGCGAAAATCCTTATTTTTGTGCCAAAAATCCCTCCTATCCTAGTATGGGGCCTAATAGTCTCTCCTAGTGGCTTCTTAGGCTTCGTCCATCTTCGAAAAGGAGGTCTTCTGATCTTTATTGTGAGACCGAGCAAGATTTGGGGTCTATAGCTGCCCCCCCCCCCCTTTACCTGACTAGTCGGTTGTTGGCTTGTTGTGCCAGACAGATCGACAGGAAGGTAAAGGAGTTGACCCTCTTGCCCGATTACCCTTCGGATGCTCCGTCTTGCGGCGGTTGATCTTCTGGGGAAAACTTGTGTTCGTGCACTTCCAGGATACTCCTTCTGACGGTAGCCGATCCCTTCGATGAACACGTGGTAGAACCTCAGGATACTCCTTCTGACGGTAGCCGATCCTTTGGTTGATGGGTATAAACCCCCCATCAGGCTGGTAGTTGCAGTCCGCTGTGTGTCGAACTGGATGGGTATGAACCCCCCATCAGGCTGGTGGTTGCGACTTACTGATCCGGCTCGAGCGCAGATCAGGCGCACCGCGTGCGCAGGTTGATAGGTATGAACCCCCTATCAGGCTGGTACAGTCCACTGCGTAGGATTGGTGGTAGTGGAGGCTTACTGTTCAGGTGGCCCATGCGCCTTTCAGGAACTCCTTGTGTGCTGGTTGATAGGTATGAACCCCCTATCAGGCTGGTACAGTCCACTGTGTAGGACTGGTGGTGGTGGCGGCTTACTACTCAATCGCTCATGCGCCTGTTGTTGAGATGTACTTTTTGTTGGTCTTCTTTGGAGATGTTGTCGTCCGGTCTGTGGCGGGGATTTTGTAGGTGCTCATCCAGCTTGCTTGTTTGCTGAGGATTCTTTTGATTTTGATCCTTTTGTGGTAATCATCCGACTCTTGCTAGCTGGTCGAGTGATCTTTGTTTGTTCGGCTCTGGCTTGGTAGTCGAATTTTGTTGGTTGAGGTGATGGTTTAATCCTACCTTTTTTCTCGCGGTTTTATCTCTTTTTTTCTTGCGATGTAGGATTTTGGCTTTTTTCTTGAGCGTACGTCTTTTTACTCTTAGTTTTTTTTGTTACGCTGACTTTTGGAAAGAATGGCAAAGAAATGTATGAAATAAAATTTTATTCATAAGGAAAATTTTATTACAACCACTTATTCTTACAAGTATTGTCCCTAAGGGCTATCTTCTGGAGACGATCCAGGGTAGGGGAATTGCTGGTATAGATGTTCCCGGAATTCTGCTTGTTCCCGGGCTTCATCGTGGTATTCTTGCTGGAAGGTTGTCCAGTCTTGCCGCATCCCCTGCTGATATTGGTACATCGTCTCCAGCCGGGTGTCAAAGGCTTCCTGCCTTAGGGACATCTACTCTTGCCGCACAAACATTTGATCGATTTGTTGGCGCAGATCGTTGATGTTGCGGTTCAGGCCAACAAAGTCGTATGTGTACTGCGGGGGGTGTTGCTGAGCCTATTGGAAATCGGGAGGTGTCGGAAGATCGTGCATTGCCACGATGTCCTAAAGGTCCAGCGCGAAGTCCAGGGAGGGATGAAGGACCAACTGGGTCCCTTGGCGCATCAGCATCCCCATGCTGACCAGGATCGATCCGTTGATGGACTCGGATCGGAGGCTAGGGGCCAGTTCTTCTCGGCCGGCGCATCCCCATTTTTCTGCCAGGGGAGTGATAAGAGGATCCATGAGGACAGATCCCACTGGTCTGCTCCCGAAGTCCTTAAGGTCCCTCAGGAAAAGGTAGCCAGGGTTGCAACGCCGCCTCTGGCTCATGCAATACAATACAAAGATGTCTGGGAGGGTTACCTTACCCTGACTCTCCTTCCTCCCATGGACAGTCCCAGCCAGCAGCTTGTGGCAAATGCGGAGGGTTGGAGGGAGCGCAGATCCCTTCATTAGTGTGGGTAGCGTAGGCGCCCTGGTGAGCTCTTGCCACATCTCAACGGCGGTGAGGTTGGCGGGACGACTGCAGATGGCCTCCCGGTATCCCCGAGTCAACACGTCCTCGGGTCGGACGAATCCAATGCTCACATTGAATTCGTCAAGGGTGGTAGTCTGGTATTCCCCACCCATGAAGTAATTCACCATCTTGGTGGGTGGCAGGCCTGGGACCATGGAGGGAGCCTCGGCGTAGGAGATGGAGGCCAAGAACTCCAGTACCGCTTGAGGGTACACGTGGGTAGGTGGAGGCTGCAGCAAGAATCCCCACCCAATACTGTCTATGTGGGTCCGGACATCATCCTCCCACCTGAACTCGGCGAGGATGCCGAAGTCGAGTCTGAACATGGGGTGCCAAGAATAATCCCGGATGTGCTCAAGGCGGGACTGGTGCTGCGGCGACAACTGAGTGGGGTCTTGAGGGGCTGGTGCCGAAGAACTGCTGGCACCGGCAATGCCTCTTCTCTTCCTGGAGGGGTTTCCACGGAACATATTGGCCAGGAGGTGCTTGGAAGTGGTAGATCTGAGGGTTGGAGGGTTCTGGAGTGCAGAGAGTTGTGAGGAACCCCCCCCATCGCACCCCTATATATAGGGGAAAAAATTCGGGTCGAGACCGCCGTCTGGGAATTCGAGACGGCGGTCTCGATTTTTCGCAGGTCGACACGGCCGTCTGGGTTCTCGAGACGGCGGTCTCGACTTTGGGTCCAAACGAGACGACCGTCTTGCCAAGCGAGACGGCGGTCTGGAAATCCCACACGGCCGTCTCGAATTTTCAGTTTTTTTTTTTTGAATAAGAAAATAGGACCTGGTTCAAAAACATTTTATGCATGCAATGTTTTTATATTTGATGTCCTATAATGCCTACTTTAGTTAATTTTTCAGAAGGATTTAGCTGACGTGTCTCGTTGCGCCGAATGCCCTCTGATTTGCCTTGCTTACTCTTGGTTGTACCATGCCGGACTTCTTGTGACAAAAGGATAATCTCTTTCTGTTTTTTTTTTGTTCTTCTTCTCTTTTTTTTTTGTAGAGCACTCTTTTCCATGTAGTGTCTCTTTTTCTCCACTCTTAGGGGTTTCAATCCTCTTGTTGACTATATGCCTCCATATTCCCAAATTAATTATTAGAATATTGTTGTGAGGGTCAAGAGAAAAGAAGTAAAGAGGTAAAAATCAATGGCTTGTGTTTTAGGAGGTTGATTTTTATTTAGAAAGTGGTTTTTGTAAGCATGGCTGGCTTAGGGTTGGGCTTAGGTGTTTAGGCTTCGTCTAAGCAAATACTTTTCCCCTTTTTTTGTATTTGCGCCTTTTAGTTCTATTTCCATTGCTTTTGATGGCTAGCTGATTTACCTAGATCGCCCTTCGGGTTTTCGAACTAGGATATTGTGTTTTTGCCCTAATTTTTGTCTAGGTTCCTTCTCTTGTATTTTTGGAGAATCCTAGCGGACCTTATTTTATAACCCTAACTTTTGCCTAGGCTACCCTTTATTTTTGTTCGGGTGTCCTACCGGGTCGACCCTATCTTTTGCGTAGCCCCCTTTGTGGGTTTCCTATCGGGTATTTTGCCCTCTCTCTTTTTGGCCTTTTGGCTTTTATGAGCTTTTATTTTTTGTGTCTTTATTTTTTGTTCACAATATTGGCGAAGCATGACTTTCTTTTAGGGTGAGGTAAAGTCTTATTTTTTGTGCTTCTAATCAACTAGCTTGATAGCAATAGTAAATGTTGATTATTTGAATGTGCTTTTATTCTCCCTTTTTTCTTTCGTTTACTTAGACAGGGTGATTTATGTGGTCTAGTCGAAAATAGAAAGAAGAGAAGCAAATAGTAAGAAGTATTCTTTATTAATTAATAAGGGAATATGTGCCCTAAAATGCCCGGGGGTCGAGCAAGCCCCAGGGGATAATCTCTAATAATCATGGGGTTTACATCCCTTAAATGAAGAAAAAGTTCTCCTAATGACTAGGGTAGCTCTTGACGCTTGCACCCCTCCACTTCGGAAAATTTGCTTGAGTGTGCGGAGGGGAGACTTCCCTTTTCTTCTTTCCGCTCGGCCCTTAGTAGGGTCATATCCTAGGCCATTCTTGAAAGGATTGTCTTTGAATTCTGGGGGTTCCCTTATGCCTTGGGAATCTGCCCCTAGTCCTTGGCCAGGATGGTAGCCATGCCTCAACATCATGCGGGCTACCTTTGTGTTTTTGGGCAGTCGCTCTATACTGGCAATTTCGAGCGCTTGAAACGATGTTTCAAGGGCCTCTTCAGCTGCATCCACGTAGGGTTGGGTGGACGGTCCACTGATCAAGATGTCGTTTTCTGCTTGGACCGTGACCAACTTGTCATAATATTTAAAAATGGCTATCTACATGATTTTATTTTATATTACATACATAAAGCAATAAATAAAGCAGTAAAGGAGAAGAGAAGTGAAAAGAACCTCCGTAGCAAGCTTTGTATTGCAAATCTTTAACTGTGAGGATGCGTTTTGGCAATCCCCCGCTCTACAAAGACTCTCCTCCCCGAATACAATATCAACTCGACTAAATTTTAAAGAAGAATCAAATGCTAGAATACAATTCCTTAACCGATTTTTACCTTTTTTAGGCAATCGGAGAGTTCATTCAAAAGAGGGAGAGAAGACAAGTGTCTGGAGTGTGAATAAGTGGCAAATGAGCCTCCTATTTATAGTTTTCGCAACATGGCACTTTGGGACAGCCGTCTGGGGGCTAGAAAACAGGGATGGTCGTCTGGGGAAGCCGGGACGGCCGTCTGGGATTTGGGACGGCCGTCCCAACCATCAAAACAGGCTGAGACGGCCGTCTGGCATGTGGGACGACCGTCTGGGCTTGCTGGGACGGCCATCTCGACTTCTGGGACGACCATCTCGACTGTTCTGGCCAGATTTTGTGTTCTGGGACATTCGGGAAGCTTTCCTTTCTTTATTCGGAAGTCAATTGATGTCGTTAGACGTCCACCAAAGCTTTATCTTCATATAGGAAGCCTTCTTAGCCTTTATTGAGAGGCGGGGCAAAATTAGGGGTCTATAATCCCCGACACACTAGAGGACCTTAACAAGAAAAAGCATTAAAAATCCCGGTGCATGATCGGAATCAGTAAGCCGCCACCGCAACTAAAGGGTCAGCTACCGCATCGAAGGAGCATCCTAAGGCACCTAACCTGATGAGGGTTCGTACTCATCAACCAAGGGGTCAGCTACCGCATCAAAGGAGCATCCTGAGGTTTCTCATCCAACGCATGATCGGAATCAGTAAGCTGCCACCACAGCCAAAGGGTTAGCTACCACATCGAAGGAGCATCCTGAGGCACCTAACCTGATGAGGGTTCGTACTCATCAACCAAGGGGTCAGCTACCGCATCAAAGGAGCATCCTGAAGCCTCACAAAATATCGTTTGATGGGTCAGCCTCTGCAGCATGGAAGCATCCTGAATGTAGACCCCAAATCTTGCCCGGCCTCCAAATAAAGAATAAAAGACTTCCTATTCGAAGATGGACGAAGCCTAACAAGCCACTAGGAGAGACTATTAGGCCCCATGCTAGGATAGGAGGGACTTTTGGCACGAAAATAAGGTTTCTCGCTTTTTAGGGGACGAGACCGCCGTCTCGAAATCGAGACCGCCGTCTCGCCACCCGCGAAAACGAGATGGCGGTCTCGTTTGGCGAGACGGCGGTCTCGCCATTTTGGCATGGCGAGACGGCGGTCTCATTTGGCGAGACGGCGGTCTCGACCCTGTCAGACGAGAACGGCGGTCTCGCCACTGCCAGGCACGAAAACCTATAAATAGGGGCCTCCCCCCCTCATTTCCACACACCACACAGCTCTTGCTCTCCCTTCTCTCTAAAACTTCTCTCTAGAATCCGTCCGACGAATTTCCGGAGCTTCTGAGTGCCTTTGTGAGTGGTTTTCGGTGTCTAGAAGAGTTTCCAACGTCGTGTAGAGTGAAGGGATGCCAAAAAGCACCCATTTTTGTTAAAGAAATAAAAAAAGAAAGCTTGCTTCGGAGGTTTAAATTCTCCCTCTCTACTTTTACTGCTTTAATTTTAAATTATGCAATAGATTAGGGCCATGTAGTCATAATTTTAAATTCCGCAAAATAAAAGGGGCAAAAGCGTATTTTTCCGGTTTATTTATTAACAAAGTAGCTGGCCTATCATAGGGAACCCGAAAGGGGCGTAGTAAAGGAACTAATACTTCCTTTACACGTAACTAACTCCCTTACCCAACTCTGGTTCTAATGACCAAAGTTGGTTTTCGAAAACCAACGCCTTTTAAAACCCCTTTTCCGATGTTTCTGGTAAAAACATCGGTGGCGACTCCACAGAACCCTACAAAATTAGTCCTTGGGTTAGCCCAGTTATCGGACAACCCAAGGACGCCCTTTCGAAAACCTTGCCCCTAGGTTAGCCCGGTTATCGGACAACCTAAAGGCGTTGTAACCACCCATAAAAAACGCGAAAAACAAGAGGGTCGAAACAATCGCGTCGCTCCGACCGCCTCTCTTTTTTTATGGCGGCAACAGATGGCGACTCCACTGGGGAAGCCTCGAGAGTTGATCCCATTTAGTGATGGGCCGGCTTAAAAATAAATAAACCAAGAAAATAACACTTTTGCCCTTAACTTGTATTATAACATGTTTTATGGTTTGGCTTTAATAACTGTGTTTGTTTATAATTACGCAATTGGTTGAAATAAAAATTGTACACAAACCCTTGCACACTACAGTTCCCTCTATACCCGGGGGCAAGTGAGAAAACCATAGGGAGTGGGTGGCAGGTACGGTTCGCTGTAGTGAGGGCCTTGAGCCCACCAGTGTGATCGGAATCCACCACTCAAGGTGATAACCTTCCTCTTTTGGCAACAAGACTGACTATGGCCTTAGTGCTAAGCATGGTCGGACGGCTGGAGAGTGGGGAACCTATAATGGGGGCACCTTGGGGGCCTTAGCCTGGTGAGAACAGTTAGAACCAACCCTCGCCAATGCACTTTTTTGCAGGAAAACCCTACCTCGTGATAAAAACGAATTCTCGCCTGTTCGCGGATGACCGAATTGTGTGTGCATATGTTTGTTGCATTTGTCTGTTGCATAGCATAAACAAACAACAGAACAAAAAACCAAAAATATTTTCGCAAATAAACACCCTTATCTTGGACAGTCTGCCTTTTAGCTAGCCTGGTTTTAGGTTCTTTGTAAGCTAAGTAGCCACACAGTTCCGACAGAAGAGATAAGGGACGCTAACTATTCTTTCGCATAAAGACACATTTTATCTCGGACAGTCTGCCTTTTAGCTAGCCTGGTTTCAAGTTCTTTGCAAGCTAAGTAGCCACGCAGTTCCGACAGAAGAGATAAAAGGCTATAAAATAAACAAATAAAAATAATCAAATCAACATCAAAATAAAAAAACCGTTTCCAAAATAAGACCTGGTCCCAAAATATTACACTCATAAAACATTCATATAGATAGTTTATTCTTCAATAAAAAATACACGCAATTACCATACATCATGTAGAAAAACATGATAAATAAGAAAATAAACACCTACATTCATTCAAATAAGCATCCTTTTCATCAAACATGCATTTTGGTTTTAGAAATGGAGGGGACAAGTAGACAGCCAAAGAAGGTGGATATTTCCCGTTTCCATACTGAAAGATTGGAACGGCTAAGCGCGGCAATGCCGTCAGAGGTCTGCGCTGACTTTGAAAAATCCTATGGACGGATTTTGGACCTCCTAAAGATCTGTGTTGACCAGGTGTTCCTAAGGGCACTAATCCACTTCTGGAATTCCAATCTGCGGTGTTTTGAATTTTTGCAGTTCGACTTGGTGCCAACATTAGAGGAGTATGAAACCATGTTGAAATGGCCCAAATCAGCCGGGGTCCATGTCCGCCACGAGGCATATACTCCTGCAGCACCAGTCGCTGCCCTTATTCAGTTACCATTCCGGCAGAGTACCCTGATAAGGAAGGGGAACGCCCAGGGTTGGAAAGTGTCAATGCTAGAAGACCACCTGTCCTACCTGGCTGAAAGGGCAGAGTGGGTCGCCTTCAACAAAACCCTGGCACTCATAATTTTTGGAACGGTCTTGTTCCCCTTCCACTTCGACACAGTAGATCAGGCCGTCATGGACGCCTTCTTCGCCTGGGACGTGAACTCGAAGAGTCCCCTGCCTGCAATTCTTGCCGACACCCTGCTCTCGGTGGAATTCTGCCACCAGAAGCAGGGAAAAACACTCCGCTGCTGCTCTTCATTACTATTTGTGTGGAGCGCCACGCACCTTTACGCCTCCAGCCACATGGGGATATTCCCCGACCCTTTAAGGAGCTTCTCCAAGATCCCCCTCCAACGTCGTCTGACTTCAGAATGGAGGGATGAGTGGGAACGAAAGGACGCCAACAGTTTATCCTGGGTCTGTCCTTGGTTCCGACCCGGCCCAGTTCTCATCAGATGTGGGGACTATCCGAGCGTACCCTTGATAGGACTCAGGGGTTGCATAGCCTACTCACCTAGAGTAGCTATGAGGCAGCTCATGAGGACCCAAACTACTATTTCCCGAGGGGAGCTCGGAGGACTGTGCTTCTTTGGAGACCCGTGCACAATCGCCAACTCACTAGCTGTGAGAAAAGCATGGGAGAGGCCAGTCTACATGGGGGACAGAGAGCTAGGGAAAGCTCGGGTGGCTGTCACCAGTGACTATGAGGCGTGGAGAAAGAGAAGAGGGATGGCTCAACCATCCGCCACACCTACTACGAACGCCAATAATGAAGGGCTGCAGGCTCAGATTGATGCCTTGACCCAGAGGATAGAAATCATGGGAGCCCAGATGAGGGCCCTTGAAGAGAGAGAGCAAGAATCTATCCTCACAATAGATGGTCTGCAAAGGCAAGGCAAGAAAAAGGATCATGAAATAGAGCACCTCAAGGACCAGTGTGCTGACTCCAACGAACAAGCTATCCGGGCATCCAAAACTGCCAGAACCAGTTCGGATAGCGAACTACAGGAGATAACCGCCAAGTCAGCATGCCTTGAGGCCGAATCATCAAAGCAGGCTCAAACGATCAAGGAGTTGTCGCAAGAGCTCATCAAGACTCGGTTAGATATCCGCCAAGAGCGAGAGGCCAACCGGAGACTCAACAGAAGTCTCGCTGAGCTACGCTGCAAAGAAAGAGACGGGCTAGCTCAGTACGGCCAAGTACTACAAGAGAAAGATCGAGCCGTTGAAAAGCTCGATGAACTACAAGCCTTGGTCGTTCAACAAGAGGCGAAGATCAAAGAGGCTCAGAAGTACAGTGAAGATATGAGCCAGGTGGTCCACAAGCAAAGCGAAGCACTTGTTCGTCATGTCCGGGAAGCTGAGAGAGAGCTACAGAGGGATCAAAACCCGCCTGTGGGTTTCTTTAAAGTTTTCCGCTTTTGCCAAAAGTTGCTTCGCAATATAGAATAGGGGAATGTACACCTTCTGTCGAATAAATAAAATCTTCTTTATTCAAATGACTGTCTACTTGCATGCATAAACATTCATTTGCATATTTAAATTTCCCCTCCTTCACGCTTAATAAATAAGATAATAAAAATGAAGGATTAACTAACACGTCTTCCAGATCAGAAGAATGGAGAGAAAGCCACTCCTAATAAAGCTTACCCCAACGATCGACTCGCCGCAGGAGAAAAATAAGCCTCGGCCTTTGATCCTCAAGAATAAAGAAGAGGGGACAAGGACGCCAGTGCGACTATTTATGCCACGTCCTTTCCCCTATGAATCAAATAAAGCTGTACCATGGAGATATGGAGAATCTCCACCAATAAAAGAAGAAATAACAAACATAGCCGGTATTAGGGGCATGACCAGAAGTGGAAGAGTCTACTCCCCCAAGGACACACAAGAAGATGTCCTCAAAAATAAAGGAAAAAATAAAAGGACCGAAGAAGAAAAAGAAAATAAGGAATCCAAGGAGGAGACAGAGGAATTACTCCAGTTCATAAGGCAAAGTGAGTATTCCATTATAGACCAGCTCAATCGCACACCTGCAAAGATTACATTGCTATCTTTGATAATGAGCTCGGAACCGCACAGAAACGCCCTGCTGAAGGTCTTGAGCGAGGCGCATGTACCTCATACAATATCCCAAGAAAAGGTTGAGAGGATCGTCGGTCACATTACGGCAAGCGATCACCTCACCTTCACAGAGGAAGAACTCCCCCTCGAGGGGTCAAACCACAACAAGCCCTTGCATATCTCGGTTAAATGCAAGGAGTACCTCGTCGCCAAAGTTCTTGTGGATAACGGGTCATCCTTGAACGTGATGCCCAAATGCACGTTAGACAAGTTGACTATCCAAGGAACCCGTTTGCGCCCAAGCAGCACCATCGTTCGAGCCTTCGACGGATCCAAACGAGAAGTAGTGGGGGAGGTCAATTTGCCAATTCAAGTTGGACCCACTATCTTCGACGTCAATTTCCATGTAATGGATATTACTCCAGCATATAGCTGTCTCCTCGGCAGGCCTTGGATTCATGACGCTAAGGCAGTACCTTCAACGCTCCACCAAAAAGTCAAGTTCATAGTAGACGACAAACTGGTCACGGTCCAAGCAGAAGACGATATCCTGATCAGTGGACCGTCCACCCAACCTTATGTGGATGCGGCTGAAGAGGCCCTTGAAACATCTTTTCAAGCGCTCGAAATTGCCAACATAGAGCGACTTCCCAAAAACACAAAGGTAGCCCGCATGATGTTGAAGCATGGTTACCATCCTGGCCAAGGACTGGGGGCAGATTCCCAAGGCATGAGGGAACCCCCAGAATTCAAAGACAATCCTTGCAAGTATGGCCTAGGATATGACCCTACTAAGGGCCGAGCAGAAAGAAGAAAAGGGAAGTCTCCCCTCCGCACACTCAAGCAAATTTTCCGAAGTGGAGGGGTGCAAGCGTCAAGAGCCACCTTAGTCATTAGGAAATCTTTTTCTTCGTTTAAGGGATGTAAACCCCATGATTGTTAGAGACTATCCCCCGGGGTGAGCCCGACCCCCGGGCATTTTAGGGCACATATTCCCTTATTAATTAATAAAGAATGATTCTTACTATCTGCTTCTCTTCTCTCTATTTTTGACTAGACCTCATGAATAACCCTGTCTAAGTAAAACAAACAAAGAATAAGAAAGAAGAATAAAAAGCGCATCCAAATAATCAACATTTACCATTGCTATCATCGTCAAGCTAGTTGATTCGAAGCGCATAAAAATAAGACTTCACCTCATCCATAAAGAAAGTCATGCTTCGCCAATACTGTGAACAAAAAAAAACAAGTCCACAAAAAAGAAAAGCCCAGAGAAGCCAAAGGCCAAAGAAAAGGGCAAATTACCCGGTAGGAAACCCACAAAGGGGGCTACACAAAAGATAGGGTCGACCCGGTAGGATACCCGAACAATAATAAAGGGTAGCCTAGGCAAAAGTTAGGGTTACAAATAAGGTCCGCTAGGATTCCCAAAAAAATACCAAAAGAAGGAACCTAGACAAAAGTTAGGGCCAAAACATAGTATCCTAGTTCGAAAACCCAAAGGGCGATCTAGGGAAATCAGCTAGCCATTAAAAAGCAATGGGAATAAAGCCAAAGAGCGCAAATACAAAAAGAAAGAAAAATGTTTGCTTAGACAAAGCTTAAACACCTAAGCCTAACGTTAGCTAGCCATGCTTACAAAACCCTGTATCAATAAAAATTAACCCTCTAAAACACAAACCATTGATTTTTACCTCTTTACTTCTTTCCTCTTGACCCTCACAACAATATTCTAATAATTAATTTGGGAATATGGAGGCGTATAGTCAACAAGAGGATTGAAATCCCTAAAGCGAGGAAAAAGGGAGCACTACATGACAAAGAGTGTGCTACAAAAGGAAAAGAGAAAGAAAAGAAAGAAAAATTATCCTTCGGTCACAAGAAGTTCGACATGGTACAGCCAAAAGTAAACACAACAAATCAGAGGGCATTCGGTGCAACGAGACATGTCGGTTAAATCCTTCTGAAAACTTAATCAAAATAGGCATTATAGGACATCAAACATGAAAACATTGCATGCACAAAAAATGTTTTTGAACCAGGTCGTATTTTCCTTTCAAAAAAAAAAAATAAAAAAAATAAAAAAAAATAAAAATAAAAATAAATACTTCCGTAATTCGAGACCGCCGTCTGGTTCTCCCAAACCGCCGTCTCGGTTACCCGACAAGGCGAGAACGCCGTCTCGACCAACCAGACCGCCGTCTCGACTCAGGCGAAAACGAGACCGCTATCTCGCTCAACGAGACCGCCGTCTCGCTTAAGCCCAACGTCGAGACCGCCGTCTCGATGGTCCAGACCGCCGTCTCGACTTGGAGGAGACACGAGACCGCCGTCTCGCCTTCCCAGACGGCGGTCTCGAAATTGAAAAAATTCCTATATATAGGGGCACGCTTGGGGGGTTTCCTCACAACTCTCCTTGCCTCCAGAACCTCCATTGCTCATATCCTGCACTCCCAAGCCCCCTCTAGTCAAGATGTTCGGTAGAAGCGCCTCCAGGAAGAGAAGGAGCACTGCCGGGGCCAACAGTTCTGCGCACCACCACCCCAGGACCCCTCTCAGCTATCACCACAGCACCAGGCCCGCCTCGACAACATCCGGACCTATCAGTGGCACCCGATGCTGAGACTTGACTTCAGCATCCTGGCTGAATTTGGGTGGGAGGACGACGTCCGAGCCCACATAGACAGCATCGGGTGGGGCTTTCTGCTGCAGCCACCACCTACACATGTGTACCCACAAGCGGTACTAGAATTCTTGGCCTCGGTCTCCTACTCCGAGGTCCCCTCCACGGTCCCGGGCCTACAGCCCACTAAGATGGTGACCTATTTCATGGGTGGAACATATCAGGCCACCACCCTCGACGAGTTCAACATGGCCATCGGGTTCATCCGTCCCGAGGACACATTGACCCAGGGATACCGTGAGGCCATCTGCTCCCGGCCCACCAACCTCACCGCCGCCGAAATGTGGCATGAGCTCACAGGAGCCACCACGCTGCCCACGCTGATGAGGGGCTCCGCGCTGCCCCCAGCACTCCGCATCTGCCACAAGCTGCTGGCAGGAACCATCCATGGGAGGAAAGAGAGTCAGGGCAAGGTCTCCCTCCCTGACCTCTTCGTACTTTATTGCATGAGCCAAAAGCGGCGCTGCAACCCCGGCTACTTCTTCCTGAGAGCCCTCAAGGACTTCGGGAACAGATCCGCGGGGGCCGTCCTCGTGGCTCCCCTCATCACTCCCCTGGCAGAAAGATGGGGGTGCCCTGGCCGGGAAGAGCTGGCCTCCAACTTGCGACCCGAGACCATCAACGGGTCAGTCCTGGTCAGCATGGGAATGCTGATACGTCGAGGGACCCAGTTGGCCCTCCATCCCACACTGGATTTCGCACTAGATCTCCAGGGGCTGGTGGCGATGCAGGATATCCCCACGCCCCCCGAATTCCAGCAGCAGCAGCAACAACAACCACCACCGTACACGGACGACTTCGCCGGCATGAACCGCAACATGAACGATCTGCGCCGGCAGTTCGACCAAATGACGGTGCGGCAAGAAGCCTACCATACCCGGCAAGAGGAGATGTACCAGCATCAGCAGGTGATGCGGCAGGAATGGACAACATTCCAGCAGGAGTACCGCGACGAAGTCCGAGAGCAAGCGGACTTCCGGTATCACCTCTACCAGCAATTCTCCCGTGGATCATCTCCAGAGGATAGCCCTTAGGGATGGTACTTGCCTAAATAAAAAGTGGTTGTAATAAAATTTCCCTATAAATAAAATTTTATTTCATGCATCTCTTTGCCACCCTTTGCAAAAGCTAGCGTAAAACAAAAAAAAGCTTAAAAAGGAAAAAGGCATACGCTCAATAAGAAAAGCCGAAATCCTAAATCGCGAGAAAAAAGAGATAAAACCGCAAGAAAAAGGCAGGATTAAGACAAGCCATCACCTCAACCAACGAAACTTTAACTACCAAATCAGAGTCGAACAAAAAACAAGACTGATCTGACTAGTCAGCAAGAGTCGAACAAAAGAATCCCCAGCAACCAACAAAAGCTGGATGACCCACAAAATCCCCGGCACAACCCGGATGACCATTCAAAGAGGTCCAAGTACATCTACCAACGCAGAAATCACTCCCCAAGGAGTGCCCAACGGGCGCATGAGCCACCTGAGCAGTAAGCCGCCTCCACCACCAGTCCTACGCAGTGGATTGTACCAGCCTGATAGGGGGTTTATACCTATCAACCTGCGCACGCATTGCGCCTGATCTGCGCTCGAGCCGGATCAGTAAGTCGCACTACCACCCTGATGGGGGGTTCATACCCATCCAGTCCCACACAACGGATTGCAACTACCAGCCTGATGAGGGGTTCATACCCATCCAGTCCCACACAACGGACTGCAACTACCAGCCTGATGGGTGGTTTATACCCATCAACCGAAGGATCGACTACCATCAAAAGGAGTATCCCAGAAGTGCACGAACACCAACATTTTCCCCAGAAGATCAGCCGCCGCAAGACGGGACATCCGAAAGGCAACCAGGCAAGAGGGTCAACTCCTTTACCTTCCTGTCAATCTGTCTGGCACAACAGGCCAACAGCTGACTAGTCAGGTAAAGGGGGGGGGCAGCTGTAGACCCCAAACCTTGCCCGGCCTCCAAATAAAGAATAAAAGACTTCCTATTCGAAGATGGATGAAGCCTAACAAGCCACCAGGAGAGACTATTAGGCCCCATGCTAGGATAGGAGGGACTTTTGGCACGAAAATAAGGTTTCTCACCTTTTAGGGGACGAAACCGTCATCTTGAAATCGAGACCACCGTCTCGCCACCGTCTGGACAATCCAGACCGCCGTCTCGACCATGGCAGGGAGTCGAGACCGCCGTCTGGATAATCCAGACCGCCGTCTCGACTAGGCAGAAGTCGAGACCGCCGTCTGGATAATCGAGACGGCGGTCTCGTCCCTAGCGTGAGGCGAGACGGCGGTCTGGTCCTTCCAGACGGCGGTCTCGTCCCTTCAGGGCGAGAAACTTTATTTTTCGGGCCAAAAAAACCCTCCTATCTTAGTACGGGGGCCTAATAGTCTCTCCTAGTGGCTTGTTAGGCTTTGACCGTCTTCAAATAGGAAGCTTTCTGACTTTATTCTGAGGCCGGGCAAGATTTGGGGTCTACAGCGGCCCCCCCTTTACCTGACTAGTCGGCTGTTGGCTTTGTTGTGCCAGACAGGTAGACAGGAAGGTAAAGGAGTTGACCCTCTCGCCCGACTACCCTTCGGACGTCTCGTCTTGTGGCGGATGATCCTCTGGGGAGATGTTGTATTGTGCACCTCCGGGATACTACTCCTGACGTAGCCGATCCCTTTGGTTGACACGTGGTAGAACCTCCGGATACTACTCCTGACGTAGCCGATCCTTCGGTTGATGGGTATAAACCCCCCATCAGGCTGGTAGTTACAGTCCGTTGTGTGGGACTGGATGGGTATGAACCCCCCATCAGGCTGGTACGGTCCGTTGTGTGGGACCGGATGGGTATGATCCCCCCATCAGGGTGGTACGGTCCGTTGTGTGGGACCGGATGGGTATGATCCCCCCATCAGGGTGGTACGGTCCGTTGTGTGGGACCAGATGGGTATGATCCCCCCATCAGGGTGGTAGTGGCGGCTTACAGCTCAGGTGGCTCATGCGCCGTTGTTGAGATGTGTTCTGTCTTTGTTTTTTGTCTTTTCTGGGAATTGTCGTCCGGTCTGTGCCGGGGATTCTGTTGGTGTTCGTCCAGCTTGTTGATTGCTGGGGATTCTTTGTTTTTTATCTTTTGTGGTGGTCATCCGACTTTACTGGTTGTCGGGAATTTTTTGATAAGTGCCTCTTAGGTAGGCAGGAATTCTCTGGGGATTTGTTGGTCTTGGTGACGCCTCTTAAGTAGGCAGATATCCATTGAGTTTTTGGTAATGCCTTTGAGTAGGCAGATGTTCCGTTTGGAGGTGAAGACTTTTGGTTTCGCTTTTTTGCCTCTGAATAGGCTAATGTTGCTTTTTTGCTTGCAAGGTTTTGCCTATGCGTTCCACTAGGGATATCCATATTAGGTGATATAGGCAAGTAACTTTCTGAGGATATGCGTTTGAAGTTTTGCCTTTGCAGTAGGCTCTCTGGGGGTAAGTTTTTTGGCGATCCACCAGGGAATTGGTCGACTCCTTGGGGATCTAATTTTGGTCGCCCTTTGGGGAATGGAGTTGTGACTCCTTGATTGTATTGGTGATAGGCGTGTAGCATTTATTCTCCGATGATGGTGAGTTGTGCGAAGATATTTTTGTTTGTCTCTGGAGCAGACAATGATCTGTTTGGAGATTAAGCCTTTCCGTAGGCTTTGCTTTGGTTTGAGAGTTTCTTTTTCTTTATTCGGTGGAAAGATGGTGGTCAGAGCTTATTTAGTTCTGGGGGGTCTTGGTTAATTTCGCCTTTTTCCGCGATTTATCTCTTTTTTCGCGATTTTGTAATTTGGCTTTTTCGGGATAATGCGTAAGCCTTTTTACTTTTTAGTCTCTTTTTATTATGCTGGCTTTTTCCTTCTTTTGGTTGGTCCACTAGGGATGACGTTTTCTTTCTTTGGTGATCCACCAGGGAATTGGTTGACTTTCTGGGGATCTGATTTTTTCTTTTCTAGGGATGGAGTCTTGGTTCCTTGATTGAGGTTGATGCGAGCTAAACTTGTGAAGCTCTTATTCCACTGGAGAATGGGAATTTCTGATTCTTTTTGTAGACTTTTTAGGAGATCCACTTGAGGATTTTTATTCCGTCTTCTCTGTTGTTGCCTTTTCTTTTGGACATCCTCTGGGGATGCAAGAGTTTTCTTCTTTTTTCCTTTTTTTGTTGAGCCCTTGTTGGTATGGAGATTGGACTCTTTTGATTGTTGATGATGATGGGCACTTGAAGCCTTTATTCTCCATTGGGGAGTGTGGAGGAGACTTTGGGTGAGTGTGCTCGATGACTCATGTGGTGGTAATGCTGAGCCATGAGGAGTATTTTTGTTTTGCCTTCGGAGTAGGCAAGGATCCTCTTGGGGATGACCAAGCCTTTCCGTCGGCTTTTCTTTTATGATGTCTGATGATTGTGCCCTCTTTTATTGGGTGATGTTTGGAGCTTTGGCTTCTGGAAGCTTTTGATGAGGACTCGCTCTTCTTTCTTGAGGGAGAGCACTGTGTGAAGACTTATTACTTTCTTGTGCCTTCTTTTCTGAGTAGAAGGATGGTAGCTAGAGCTCTTGATTTTCAGAAGCTCTTGCTGAGTCGCTTGATTGACGGCTTTCTTCATTTCCTTGAGGGCATTATTTGGAGACTCAGTCTCAGTGATCCTGTTTTCAATCACAAACATGGAGCTATTCTCCTTATATGCATGAATGTTTTTCGTTTTTGTTTTTTATTTGAAGTGATTTTTTTATTTTTTTTACTTTGACAAAGTCGTTTTGTGCGACTACTTGTGTGTGGATGCTTTAAATGCAATCTTTTCTTTTTGATTCATGCATCTGGAAAAGTGACTGGCATTCTCCTGCTGGACTCTCATGATTATGATGAAGGACCCCTCTCTTTTATTCATTTTTTGGTTTAGCCCTATCTTTTGCCTAGACCGCCCTTTTGGGGTTTTCGGTCTAGCGGGCTACCTTAATTTTTGCCTAGGATATCTTAGCGGGCTTTTTCCTTTTTTATGAACGCCCTAACTTTTGCCTAGACCGCCCTTTGCGGGTTTTCGATCTAGCAGGCTACCCTAACTTTTGCCTAAGAATCTCTTAGCAGGCATTATTCTTTTTATTCTCATTTTTTCGTTATCTTCTTTTTTGAGAGATAGGAGCCTATCATATGCATGCAATGTTTGTGATATGCATCCTATAATACTATTTCAATTAATTTTTCAAAAGGATTAACCAATGTGTTTTTTCTTCTGATGAGCTTCAGACGTTATGTGCCTTCATCGACGGGATAGATTGTACCGATTTTGCCGTCTTGATTTTTTTCATGACTGAAGAATGATTGTGCTAATTGTAGAGTGACTTGCCATGTTAGTGCGTCCCTCCCTTTCCTTGGGGATGTCAATCCTCCTATTGATTACTATCTCCAAATTTCCCTACTAATTACTAGAATGCCGTAGTGGTACGGTCAAGAGAAAAGAAGGAAGAGAATATTTAATTCAAAGGCTTGTGTTTTAGAATTGTTTTATTTTGACAAAAAAATGGTTTTTGTAAGCACGGCTAGCCAAGGTTGGTTAGAGTGTTTAGGCTAGTTTAAACAACGTTTTGTTTATGATACGGCGTCTTATTCTATGGCACTTGTTATGACTGATTGACTTCCCTAGTCTGCCCTTTGGGTTTTCAGTCTAGGATGTTGTGTTTTGTCCTAACTTTTGTCTAGGTTTCATTTTTCTTGCTTTGGAAACCTAGCGGACTTTATTTTGTAACCCTAATTTTTGCCTAGGCTACCCTTTATGGTTGTTCAGGTTTCCTAGCGGGTTTACCCTAACTTTTGTGTAGCCCCCTTTGTGGGTTTCCTACCGGGTACCTTGCCTTCTCTTTTTGGCCTTTAGCTTTTATGGGCTTCTTTTGATTTTTTTTTGTACAACATTGGCGAAACACGACTTTACCTATGACGAGGTAAAACCTTATTTTGTGTTTCAATCAGTAGTGATGGATTTGACTTTTATTTTGGTCAATGGCGCATTTTGATTACTTTGACGCATTTTGAAAATGTTTGCTTAAACATGGTTATTAATGAGGCTTAGACATGAATAGCAAGAAGAGAAGCAGATAGTAAGAATGACATTCTTTGTAATTAATAGGGAAATATGTGCCCTACAATGCTCGGGGGTCGGGCTAGCCCCGAGGAGTAATCTCTAATAGTCATTGGATTTACAAATCCTAAGAATCAGAAGGAGAACACCTAATGACTAAAGTCGCTTTTGACGCTTGAACCCCTCGTAAAGCTTCGAAGGATTGTCTTTAAAATCTGGTGGCTCCCTTATTCCTTGAGAGTTTCTAATGAGCCCTTGGTTTGAGCGATATCCATATTATGTGGGTCACCTTTATATTGTTGGGGAAGTCTTTTCATATTGGCGAAAGATATTTCAAAGGTCCTTTTCCGTCGCATCCATTCAAGGTAGGGAAAACGGCTTACTGATCTGAATGTCATCTCTAGCTTAATTTGTGATTAGCTTGTCGCCTACCCTGAGTTTGTCTCTTTGGTGGAGCGTCGTGAATTGCCTCAGCGTCGTGAATCCAAAAGTCTCTTCAATTTCCTTTTTGGATTATGTTTTTCTTCGGTCTTTTTATTTTTTCTTTATTCTTGGGAGCATTGCCTTATAGCTCCTGGGGGTGTAGATTGTTTCACTTCTAATTCTGCCCCCCAATGCCGGCTATGCTGGAGATATCTTCATTGATGAACGATGTTTATGTGTATCTCAATGGTACAACTTTATTTGGTTCGAGACATAAATAAATGTAACGGCATCTTTGCCCCTTCTTCCTTATTGACTTGGATATCCAATGGTTGAGGCTTGTTATCCTCCTTGGGCGGATCAACCATTGGAGAGAACTTGATGACGAAAGGCTTACTCTCCATCTTATTCCGATTCATGGGAAGCACATTAATTAATCCTTTCTTTTTATTATCTTATTGTTATTAAAGTGATAATGAATGCAATTTATGAATGCAATTTATGAATACAATAGACACTTGAAGAGATGATGAAAACAAACAATTTTATTTATTTCATCCAGACAGTGTACATTCCTCAATGCAATGTTTCGAAGTACATTTTTTTTTTTAAATGGAGAAGCCTAATCCCGTGCATGGCATGCGAATGCCCTAATCCTCTTTTCATGGTATTGAGGAATGTCCACTTCTTTGATTGTCTATTATTAGATGCATGTTTATGAGGATATGCAAGTGTTTGTTTTTTTTCCTAAACATTATCATGTTTTATTTTCTAACATGATGTATGATAGTGTTTGGGATTTTGCATTTTTTTTTGTATGCGAATGAGAGCGTGAAGAATACCAGCCGCTTTCTAGAATGCAAAATGATTTTTATTGTTTAAAAAGAATGATTTATGAGATGGATATTCCTTAAGACAATGGCTTAGGTATCCTCCTTAAAGCTTATGCTTTGTGGGGTATCCTACCCACCTTGGTGCAATGGTTCCTTCCCCATCACAGATTTGATAAGTATAATGGCAATCACCATCACACCTTAGTACACTCGTTCCTTCCTTGTCGCGAAGGTTACAAATGTGCTCGGGGCCTCTTTCGCCATTGTCTTAGGGATATCTAGTGCTCCCTAGAATAAATGTATTTATGCATGCACCAGTACAAAAGGGCAGTAGATGTTCAAAGTGGCATAACTTTTGACTGGGTTGTCCGATTTGGACGCACAACATGTCAAAACGAAGAGAAAAGGGTGAAGAACCATTTTTTAGGGGTTTATTAAAATGATGCGTATGCATACTTTCCTTATGCATTCATTTTCTCTCTTGATTTTTCCATTTATGATGCAATATGAATGATACGACTTTGTCAACATTATTAAATGTTTTGATTTTGTTATTATTATTTTATTTATTTTGGATTTTATTTATAGCCTTTTATCTCTTCTGTCGGACTGTGTGGCTACTTAGCTTACAAAGAACCTGAAACCAGGCTAGCTAAAAGGCAGACTGTCCGAGATAAAATGTGGCTTTATGTGAAAGAATATTTATCGTCTCTTATCTCTTCTGTCGGAACTGCGTGGCTACTTAGCTTACAAAGAACCTGAAACCAGGCTAGCTAAAAGGCAGACTGTCCGAGATAAGGGTGTTTATTTGTGAAAAATATTTTTTGTGTTTTTGTTCTGTTGTTTGTTTATGCTATGCAACATACAAATGCAACAATCATATGCACACACAATTCGATCATCCCCAAACAGGTGAGGTTTCGTTTTTATCGCGAGGTAGGGTTTTCCTGCAGAAAAGTGCATTGGTCAGGGTAAGTTCTAACTGTTCTCACCAGGCTAAGGCCCCCAAGGTGCCCCCATTATAGGGTCCCCACTCTCCAGCCGTCCGACCATGCTCAACACTAAGGCCAGAGTCGGTCTTGTTGCCAAAAAAGGAAGGTTATCACCTTGAGTGGTGGTTTCCGATCACACTAGTGGGCACAAGGCCCTAACTACAGCGAACCGTACCTGCCACCCACTCCCTATGGTTTTCTCACTTGCCCCCGGGTATAGAGGGAACTGTAGTGTGCAAGGGTTTGTGTGCAATTTATATTTCAATCAATTGCGTAAGTATAAACAAGCAACAATTATTTGAAAGCCAAACAAATAAGCATGTTATAATACAAGGTAGGGTAAAAGCATTATTTTCTTGGTTTAATTATTTTTAAGTCAGCCCATCATTAAATGGGATCAACTCTCTAGGCCTCCCCAGTGGAGTCGCCATCTGTCGCCGCTGTCAAAACGAGGCGGTCGGAGCGACGCGATGGTTTTTTCGACCCTCTTTGATTTTCGCATTTTTTATGGGTGGGTACAACGTCCTTAGGTTGTCCGATAACCAGGCTAACCTAGAGACGAGGTTTTCGAAAAGTGTTCTTGGGTTGTCCGATAACCGGGCTAACCCAAGAACGGGTCTTGAAGGGTTCGTGGAGTCGCCACCGATGTTTTTACCGGAAACATCGGAAAAGGAGTTTAAAAAGGCGTTGGTTTTTGAAAACCAACTTTGGTCATTAGAACCAGAGTTGGGTAAGGGAGTTAGTTACGTGTAAAGGAAGTGTTAGTTCCTTTACGACGCCCCTTTCGGGTTCCCTATGATAGGCCGGCTACTTTGGATAAATAATTAAACTGGAAAATTGCGCTTTTACCCTTTTATTATGCGGTATTTAAAGATTATGACTACATGGCCCTAGCGTCTATTGCATAATTTTAAATGAAAGCGGTAAAATTAGAAAGAGAGAGGGTGCACCTCCAAAGCAAGCTTTTTGTATTTCTCTTTAAAGAGTGGGTGCTTTTTGGCAACCCTTCACTCTACAACTCTCAGAAACTCCGGAAATGCCTTGGAGGGATTCTAAAGAAGATTTAGAACGCTCAATTTATGCCTAGAGACACTCTGAAACTCCAGAAATGCTTCGGAGGGGTTCTAGAGAGAGAAAATCTAGAGAGAAGGGAGAGCTACTGTGCTTGGTGTCTTGAAATGAGGGGGGGAGAGCCCCTATTTATAGTTTTTTGCGCCTGACAGGTCGAGACCGTCGTTTCGTCTGACAGGGTCGAGAGCGCCGTCTGGACAATCCAGACCACCGTCTCGACCATGGCAGGGAGTCGAGACCGCCGTCTGGATAATCCAGACCGCCGTCTCGACTAGGCAGAAGTCGAGACTGCCGTCTGGATAATCGAGATGGCGGTCTCGTCCCTAGCGTGAGGCGAGACGGCGGTCTGGTCCTTCCAGACGGCTGTCTCGTCCCTTCAGGGCGAGAAACTTTATTTTTCGGGCCAAAAAAACCCTCCTATCTTAGTACGGGGGCCTAATAGTCTCTCCTAGTGGCTTGTTAGGCTTTGACCGTCTTCAAATAGGAAGCTTTCTGACTTTATTCTGAGGCCGGGCAAGATTTGGGGTCTAAAATAGGGAACCTGAAAGGGGCGTCGTGGGGGTGCTAATACCTTCCCCACACGTAACTAACTCCCTTACCTGACTCTGGTTACAATGACCAAAGTTGGTTTTTCTAAACCAATGCCTTCCTTTTTTTTCCTTTTCCGATGTTTCCGGTAAAAACATCGGTGGCGACTCCATAAGAACCCTTTTCAAAAACCTCGCCCTTAGGTCCAACCCGGTTATCGGACAACCTAAAAGCGTTATAGTACCACTTTAAAAATGCGAGTTGAAAGTCAAAAACCATCGCGTTGCTCCGACCACCTCTTTTGACGGCGGCGACACCAGGCTAGCTTAAATGAAGACTGTCCGAGATAAGCTTGTTTATTGCAAAAATAAATTTTGAGATGTTATTTTATTTGTATTATGTTTTTATCTATTGTTGTATGATTATGTTATGCAAATGTGACAAACAAAATGCAACAAACAAATGCACAAACAATTCACTCATCCGCGAACAGAGTGACGACGTTTTAATCACGAGATTGGGGTTTCCTGCAGAAAAGTGCATTGGCAAGGGTAGGTTCTAACTGTCCTCACCAAGGTCTAGGTCCCCAAGGTGCCCCATTATAGGATTTCCACGATCTCTCAGCCCTCAAACCATGTGTGGCTTAAGTGCCTTATCAATGTTCTGCAGACTAAGAGAGGAGGGCTATCACCTTGAGTGGTAGCTTCTAACAACGACCTGCTGACACTATGGCTATTACCACGGCCGGCCATAAACACCACCCACTCCCTATGTGTATTCACTCTTGTCCCCCGAGTATAGAGGGATTGTTGTGTGCAAGGGTTTGTGTACAGTTTGTAATTCAAATAATTACAGAAAATAAACATACAACAGTTATTAAAGTCAAACAGTAAAGCAAAGCAAGGGTAGAGGCATAATTTCAAATCTAATATTTTTAGATTATTCCATCACTAAATGGGATCAACTCTCTAGCTTCCCCAGTGGAGTCGCCATCTGTCACTGCCACAAAAAAGCGGTTGGAGCGACGCGATGGTTTTGATGACTCGCGTTTGTTTTAAAAATATGGTCATCGCTCTTAGGATGTCCGATAACTGAACTACCCTTAAGAATGAGGTTTTCGTAAATGGGTTCAAGAGTCGCCACTGATATTTTTACCATAAACATCGAAAAAGGAAAAAAAAAGAAGGCATTGGTTTAAGAAAATCCAACTTTGGCTATTATAACCAGAGTTGAGTAAGGGAGTTAGTTACGTGTGGGGAAGGTATTAGCACCCCCACAACGCCCCTTTCGGGTTCCCTATGATGGAATAATCTTGAAAATAAAGACTTTAAAATTATGCTTCTACCCTATTTATTCATTGCAATATTTAAATGACTATTTACATGATCCTAGTATCTAATGGATACAAGGAAAGCAATAAAAGAAAACAATAAAAGAGAAGAGATATGAAGAAGAACCTCTGAAGTGAGCTTTTATAAATCTTGAACTTGAGGACGCTTTTTGGAAGTCCCCGCACTCTACAAAGGCGCTCCTCACTCGAACAAAAATTATTAACTAACTCCCCGAGTGTCAAAAAATCACTTGTACTCTGTAAAAATATTAAGAGCTACTTAGAAATTCTAGAACTGGGTTCTCAGAGCAAAGGAGAGTGGAAAGGTGTGTGGAAAGTGGAGAATGAGTCCCCTATTTATAGTAAATAGGCAGGCTGGGACAACCATCTAGAAAATTTTCAGGTGGGACGACCGTTAGGGAAAGTGGGACGGTCGTCCCAGCTTAAATAACAAGTGCGACGACCGTTTGGACATGTGGGACGACTGTCCCAGTTTTTTGAAATTTTAATTTTCTAAAAAATATCTCCTCTTTTTAAATGAAGCCTAGTGAATGCTACTAGGGGCCTAATGGAGCCTTAACCATCTTCGAAATGGAGGATTTTTGAGGTCTACTGATTGGTCGGGCAAGATTTGGGGTCTACAGGGTGAAGGGGGGGCAGCTGTAGACCCCTAATCTTTCTCGGCCTCGCAATAAAGATCAGAAATCCTCTGTTTTGAATATGGACAAGGCTTCATTAGGCTCCAAATAATCGATTATCACCAGTGATAATTGATTATTTCTTCATCCCTACCCAGAAATTGCATGAATAATCGATTATCAGGCTTGATAATCGATTATTCCAGAGAGAAATCACTTATTTGGGTCATGTAGACCCCTAATTTTGCCCGGCCTCTCAAAATAAAAGCTAGAGGAATTTCACCCAAAGATGGAGTTCATCCGGCTTCCCAAAACCGAGAAGGACCTCCCACAACAGAAGACGGAGTTCACTCATTCACACAATAAAAGCCAAAAGAGACTTCCTACACAAAGACGAAGCTCGTCCGGCATCTTAATGAAGGCCAAGAAGACTTCCTATATGAAGATAAAGCTTCAATGGACACACATCGGCATCAATCTATGTCCGAAAAAGGAAAGGAAAGCTTCCCGGGGTCCCAGAACACGAAAACTGGACAAAACAGGCCGAGACCACGGTCCCGAAGTGGGACGGCCGTCCCAACTCGCTATTTTACAGCTTGGGACGCGCGTCCCGAATGTGGGACGGCCGTCCCAAACCCAATTTAAGTGGGACGGCCGTCCCGGCTTCCCTGGGGTCCCGCTCGTGTAAATTTGCCATTTGGGACGGCCATCCCAGTCCAGCACGGCCGTCCCAACCCGGATGGCCGTCCCAAAGTGCGCCAGCTGCGAAAAACTATAAATAGGAGGCTCATTTGCCACTTTTTCACACCACGGACACTCCGAGAGAGCTCGAAACACTTTAGAGCACTTGTCTACTTCTCTCCCTTTCTCGAATGATCTTTCCAATTGCCTTAAATAGGTAACAATCGGTTAAGGAATTATATTCCGACATTCGATTCTTCTTTAAATTTTTAGTGGAGTCGATCTTGTATTGGTGAGGAGAGATCGTGTAGAGAGAGGGGTTGCCAAAACGCATCCTCACAGTTCGAGATTCTCAATATAAAGCTTGCTACGGAGGTTCTTTTCAATTCCCTTCTCTTTTATTGTTTTATTTATTGTTTTATTGTTTTATTTAGCTTTATTATGTCATGTAGAATAGAATCATGTAGATAGTCATTTTAATATCTCTTTTATTGCTTTATTTAGCTTTATTTATATAAAATTATGTAGATAGTCATTTCAATATTATGCAATAAAATAGGGTAATCGCGTAATTTCTCAAAATCTTCTCTTTAAATGAATTGATCTGTCATAGGGAACCCGAAAGGGGCGTTGTGGGGTGCTAACACCTTCCCGACACGTAACTAACTCCCTTACCCAACTCTGGTTATAACGACCAAGTTGTTTATTTTATAAAATCAACGCCTTTCTTTCTTTTTTCCTTTTCCAATGTTTCTGGTCAAAATATTGGTGGCGACTCCATAAGAACCCCTTTTTGAAAACCTTGCTTTTATTAGAGGATAATTCAATTGTCTGACACCTCGGAAGCAATGAATACATTTTAAAACAAATACGCGAGTCTAAACCATCTTTTCACGACCGCTCGCATAAACGTTTCGAGACGTCCTCCGACGTCGGAAAGGGACGGCGGCGACAGATGGTGACTCCACTGGGGAAGCTAGAGAGTTGATCCCATTTAGTGACAGATAAATTCAATAAGTAATGATTTGAAATTACGCCTTTACCCTCCGTATGTTTTTACTGTATGGCTTTAATAACTGCTGTATGACTATTTTCTGCAAATTGTTTGAAATATAAATTGCACACAAAACCCTTGCACACAACAGTCCCTCTATACCCGGGGGCAAGAGTGAATACCTATAGGGAGTGGGTGGCAGATACGATCGGTTAGTTGGCACACGGGGCTACTACCGTTGTCGGAAAACCACCAACTCAAGGTGATAACTCTCTTCTTTTGGTCTAAGGATGTCGCCACGGAGTTCCGTGCATGACCCAAGGACTGAGAGATTGAGAGGTCCCTATAATGAGGGCACCTTGGGGACCTTTGGCCTGGTGAGAACAGTTAGAACCACCTAAACCAAGCACGTTTCTGCAGGAAAATCCCACCTCGTGATTAAATAAGCGTGGCTCTGCTCGTGAATGTATGAATTGTGTGTGCATACGTTTGCTGCATTTGTATTGATGCATTAGCATAGGGGAATCATACAACAAACAAAAAATGAAAAACCCTAAAAATCATAAAAAGTGATAAGATAAAAGACCTTTATCTCAGACAGTCTTCAGTTAAGCTAGCCTGGTTTCAGGTTCTTTGTAAGCTGAGTAGCCACGTTGACCGACAGAAGAGATAAAGGGTCATAAAAAAAAATATAAAAACAAATTAAAAATACCTTTGCAACAAAATAAAAAAAAAAAGGTTTTTGGCAAAGTTGTATCATTCATACCGTATCATCCAATAAGTGGTAAAACTAAGAGAGAAAATAATTACAGCATGCTCATCATTTTAATAAACCCCTAAAAAATGGGTCTTAGAGACGTTTTTTGGGAAAATTACTGGGCCAAATCGCCTTTGACAATTTGTAGCTTGGTTCTTCACCCTTTTCTCTTCGTTTTGACATGTTGTGCGTCCAAATCGGACAACCCAGTCAAAAGTTATGCCACTTTCAATATCGGCTGTCATAAAAAAATATTTTTGTAATGCATGCATAAAGCACATTCGTTCTAGGATGCATTAGATATCCTTGGATAATAGCGAAAGAGACCCAAGTGTGTTTATAACCTTCCTAGAAGAGATAAGTGCGCTAAGGTATGATGATAACCTTTTAAAAAAAAAGGGAACCATCACACTGAAGTGGGTATGGTACTCCTTAAAACATAGGCTTTTGAGAAGATACCAAAGCTATTGTCTAAGGCATATCTATCCCACACTGATCATTCATAATAAAAAAAAAAATAATAATAAAAATCTTTAAATCTTTAAATCATTTAGAAAGTGGCTGGTCTTCTACCTGTTCTCACTCGCGCTCAAAAATCCAAGAAGATGGAGAAATTAGAGGAGCAGAACCGTATGCTGACCGCTGAGCTTAATGTCATAAAGGAACAAATAGCGCAATTAATGAAGCTAATGTATCAGCAATGCTTCCACAATACGGTCTCTGAGCAACGAATTTTTACCTTAGAGGAGAGATTAAGGGCATTAGAGGGATACAAGTTTGATGTAAAGGAGGTAACCGATGCCGAAAATACTCGATTCCCCCCCAAGTTTAAGAAATCCCACGCATCATTCAAGAAGCCCTTTGGCAAAAAAAAGGAGGGAAGTGTAAATGCAATCAACATTGCCACTCCTTCTTCCTCTTCGCCATCAGCTGGACAATCACGCAGACAAGAGAAGAAATTCACTCCCATCCCAATCTCTTATGGGAGTCTGCTGCCAAGACTTTTAGAGGCCAAGCTCTTAACACTATCTCCCCAAAGAAGAAAGATCCACCTTACCCCGGTTGGTACAAACTTAACGAAAAATGTGATTACCACTCAGGTGCTCCTGGGCATTCCGTGGAGAATTGCGTCAACCTGAAATATAGGGTTGAAGAATTATTGAATGCCGGGTGGATTACTTTCGATGCTCCCGACCCAAATGTAAACATCAAGCCTCTATCACAACCAGAATAGTGAGCTTGGGTAGAGAAGGCCATCTAACTAGGGCTCCCCATTTTGTGCATCTTTTGGTTAAAAAAAAAAAAAATTAGATAATGAGGCATTTTCATAATATTCATATTCTTTGTTATTCTTTTCTCTCTCATTCCAAAATAAGTGAATAAAATCTAAACCCAAATATAGACCATATAAACAGTCATGTCTGTGATTGAAAACTCTCTGCGGGATCTGAAAGCTGAAGACGAATGGATTGAGTCAGACAGTGAGGAGGGGACCATTTCCCCGGACATGCAAAGACTGTTAGAAAAAGAAGCTCAATCAATACAACCCCTTCAGGAGAAAATTGAGGCTATCAATTTGGGATCAGAAGATGATAAGAAAGAAGTAAACATCGGTACCCAAATTGATAATGTCAGGGAAGGGGCAATAACACCTTTGCGCTCATTTATGCCTCGTCTTTTCCCTTATACATCAGATAAAGTTGTACCGTGGATATGCATACAAGAATTGTCCGTCAATGAAGATATCTCCAATATAGTCGGTATTGGGGGCACGACGGGAAGCAAAAGAATTTATTCCCCAAGGAGCTACAACATAATGCTCCTAAAAAAGAAAAAAAAAAACCGAAGAGGAAAAGGAAAAAAGAATCCCAAGGGAAGATTGAGCAGACCTTGGATTCACGGTACTAGGGCAGTTTCTTCAACGCTCCACCGAAAAATCAATTTCGTGGTAGGCTACAAGTTGATCATGGTTCAAGATAAAGACTACATTCGAATCAGCGAGTCGTCCACCATACCTTAAATGGATGCGCCTGAAGAGGACATTTGAAAATATGGAAAGACATCCTAGCAGTTTAAAAGTGGCCCATATAATGAAGAGATATGGATACAGCCCAGGCAAGGGCTTGGAAAGGATGTTCAAGGAATAAGAGACATCCTAGATTTTAAGGATAATCCTTTAAAGAACAACCCTACAAAAGGACAAGTTGTACGATGAAAAGGGAAGTCTCCCCTCCATACCTTAAAAAGACGATCATCCAAAAAGGAGGGATATTAGCATCAAGGATAGCATTAGTCATTAGATGTCCTTCTTCTGATTCTAAGGGATGTAAACCCAATGACTATTAGAGATCACTCCTCGGGGTGTGCCCGATCCCTGAGCATCTTTAGGGCACGCATTTCCCTGAAATTATAAAAGAATGCTATTCTTACTATCTGCTTCTCTTCTTGCTAAAAATGTCTATATCCCATAAACAACCATGTTTAGACAAACGTTTTGTTCCAAACGCCATAGACAAAATGAAGCCAAAGTTAACATGATTGATTAGCTAGAGACACGAACAAGAAAATCGTGTTTCGACAATGTTTGAGAAAAGAAATTATTAAAAGAAGCCCGTCAAGGTCAAAGACCAAGATAAAAAGATAAAAGGGCAAGATCCTAGGCTGAAAACCCAAAATGGTGGACTAGGAATGTTAATCAGTCACAAATAGGCGCCAGATTATTCATTTGAAGACGCCACCTCATAAAAGCAAAATGTTTGTTTGAACTAGCCTAAACACTGACCAACCTTGGCTAGCCATTCTTACAAAAACCTTTATTACAAAAATATCCCTCTAAAACACAAGCCTTTGTTATAAATCCTTTTCTTTCTCTTCTCTTGACCATTTAATTACAAAGCATTCAAGTAATTGACTGGGAAATGTGGAAATATAGTGATCAATAGGAGGATTGAAATCCCTAAAGAAAGGAAAAGGGGCATTGACATGACAATTGCCCTACATTCAAAATAATTACTCTTCGGTTATAACAACAAAAGTCCAAGACAGCAAATCGGTACAGCTAATCATGTTGACGAAAGCACATGATGATGGAAGAAAAATTAGCAGAAGCTGAATGGGTTCAAAGCCGATATGACCAGCTAAACCTTATTGAAGAAAAACGGCTAAATATTATGTCATGGACAAGCCTATCAAAGGAAAATAAAAAGGCTTACAAAAAAGGTCAACCCTCATATTTACCAAAAGAAGGATTTAATGGTAAATAAGTTGCTTCCGGCCCAAAACAATAAAATTGGAAAATGGGCACTGAACTACGAAGGACCCCTTTGTGGTCAAATGAGCTTTCTCGGAAAGGGCTCCTATCCTCATCAATATGGATGGAAAAAAACTTTGACACCTAATCAACTCCGGTACGGTGAAGAAGTATTATGCTTGAAGACATTGCTCAAGACCCGTCAGGAATGAAAATCCGCAAAGGACATTCCTGGGCAAAAGATAGGGTCCATATTCCTCGCTAGGATACGTCCTAGGCAAAAAGAAGAGGTAAAAAATAAAAGTAAATAAAAAAAAAAAAGAAACTAAGAGCAATGGTTACTTTAGTCGAAAACCGAAAAGGCGGCTAAAGTAACATTCTTCCAGAAGCAAGCAGTCTGCATGGTCTTCACTCTGAGCTCAGGCATCTCAACTAAAGCAATTAGGAGAACCAGGGGGCAGATATCATAGACATGACTGTATAAGCCTAAACAGTATAGCCAACCCTGACCACCCATTCTTCTAAATACGTTTTGAAATCCTTCTATAAAAGAAATAAAACTTTTGCTCATTTATCAATAAAATTCCCTTTTATTTCCTTTCTCTTGACCAAATATTATGGAAATGCCTCTTTATTGATAAATCATAAATATGCGCAAAGACTTTTAATCAAAGATCAAACATGCATCTAAAAAAGGGAAGCATAACAAAAAAAAAAAAATAATAATAATAAAGGCCTGCTAGTATATTCTTAGGTAAAAACCAGGGTAGCCTGCTAGATCGGAAATCCCAAAAAGAACGATCTAGGCAAAAGATAAGGCAGCAGCCCCCTAAGATATTCTAGGCAAAAATTAAGGCAGCCCGCTAGATCGAAAACCTGTAAAAGGCGGTCTAGGCAAAAGATAGGGCTAAAACCAAGAGATGGATAAAAGAAGAGCCCAGCATCACGATCATAGAAGAGGAGCCCACCGGCATATTCATAAGAAGCCAACGGAAGAAGGCCAGTTACTTTCTAAATGCATAAAAAATAAACAAACATTAGATTGCATCTAAGACATCCACACACAAAGTAGTTGCATAATACGACTTTGTCAAAATCAAGAAAAAATAATTTTCTTCAAACAAGAATAAATAAACATGCATATAAGGAGGATAGTCTCCATGTTTGTGATTGGAAATAAAAGACGCTAAAATCTAGCCTCTAAATGAAAATCAAAATCGCGAAAGGCGAAAATCAAAATTATCTTCAGCAAAATAAGGAGCTCCAAGAAAGCTAGCTCCAACCACCAACCTCCTACACCAATAAAAGAAAGTACATCAAAAATGGAAAAAACCAATGGAAAGGCTCGATAAATCCTCAAGTGGATCCTTGCCCACTCCAAAGGCAACACAAAAATTATCTCATGACCCAGCACCATCACATGAGTCGTCAACCACAGTCAGTCGGAGCTGCAATCAGCATCTTTCCACCCAGGAAGTCATCAACGTAGAAAATCCAACGGAAAGGCTTGATCATCCCCAAGCGGATCCTTGCCTACTCCAGAGGCAAAACAAAAAGATTACCTCACGACTCGAAGACATCACCGCAAGAGTCATCAAGCACACTCATGCAAGAGTCTCCGTTGCATCCCCCAATGGAGAACAAGGACTACATAAGAGTCCATCAAAGAAAAAACAGAGTCAAAATCCCCATATCACTGGGGGGCAACAAAAAGAAAGAAGAGAAGAGCCTTTCACCCTCTAGCAAAGGCCACTGCATGAAAAAGCCGAAAGAAATTTCCATCCACAGGAAGCCAATAAAATCCCCCCCGGTGGATCACCAAAAAGAAAAATTTTTCCCCAGTAAGCCTATCCGCAAAGGCAAATTACAAATCCACAGGGAGTTAAGCACCTAATATGAATATCCCCAGTGAAAGGCAAAACCTTCACTCCCAAGAATGCCTATGCTTACTCAGAAACAAGCAAAGAGCCGATATCCCCGAGAAACGGGAAATCAACCTATGCAAGAGGCAATACAAGCACAAAGCTTTCAAAAAGCATTCACCTACTCAGAGGTATTATCAAGAACAAATATCCCCCCAATGGAGCATCCGTCTAATCAAGAGGCACAAATAAAAATCAACGAATCCCCAGTAGATTCCCGCCTAATCAAGAGGCACAACAATATCCCCAAGTGGATCTTTGCCTAATCAAGAGGCACAATCAAAAGAGAATTCAAAAATCCCCGGAGGATTCCCGCCTGAAAAGAGGAAACAATCAAGAACCCCCGGCAAAAGCCGGACGGCTAAACAGAAAAACCAAAAATCAAGAATCCCCGGTCAAAACCGGATGGCTAAAAGAAAAAGCCAAAAAACAAAGAATCTCCGGTAAAACCGGACAACTAACAGAAAAGTCAAAAACAAATATTCCCCACGAAACGGGCGCATGGACAGAAACAATAAGCCGCCAACACATCTCCAAAAATAGATAATCACAGGATTAACTACCAAAGGTGCATCCTGAGAACCTTGCAGAACGGGGTTCGGACCAGGTGGGGGTAGGTACCCATCAGAGCCTTGCAAAACGGGGTTCGGACCAGGTGGGGGTAGGTACCCATCGAGCCTTGCAGAACGGGGTTCGGACCAGGTGGGGGTAGGTACCCATCGAATCTTGCGTAACGAGATTCGGACCGGTGGGGGTAGGTACCCATCGAATCTTGCGAACGGGATTCGGACCGGGTGGGGGTAGGTACCCATCGGAATCTTGCAGAACGGGATTCGGACCGGGTGGGGTAGGTACCCATCGAGCCTTGCAGTAACGGGGTTCGGACCGGGTGGGCGTAGGTACCCATCGAATCTTGCGAACGGGATTCGGACCGGTGGGGGTAGGTACCCATCGAGCCTTGCAAAACGGGGTTCGGACCAGGTGGGGGTAGGTACCCATCAAAATCTTGCGGAACGGGATTCGGACCGGGTGGGGGTAGGTACCCATCGAGCCTTGCGAACGGGGTTCGGACTGGGTGGGGGTAGGTACCCATCGAATCTTGTAGAACGGGATTCGGACCAGGTGGGGGTAGGTACCCATCGAGCCTTGCGGAACGGGGTTCGGACTGGGTGGGGGTAGGTACCCATCGGAATCTTGCAGAACGGGATTCGGACCGGTGGGGGTAGGTACCCATCAAAGCCTTGCGAACGGGGTTCGGACCAGGTGGGGGTAGGTACCCATCGGAATCTTGCGGAACGGGATTCGGACCGGGTGGGGGTAGGTAGCCATCGAATCTTGCAGAACGGGATTCGGACCGGGTGGGGGTAGGTACCCATCGAATCTTGCGAACGGGGTTCGGACCAGGTGGGGGTAGGTACCCATCGAATCTTGCGAACGGGATTCGGACCGGGTGGGGGTAGGTACCCATCAAAGCCTTGCAGAATGGGGTTCGGACCAGGTGGGGGTAGGTACCCATCAAAACCTTGCAGAACAAAGTTCATACCAAGTGGGGGTAGGTACTCAGTAAAGTCCAAAGAAATGCAAACCCGTACCGGGTGAGGGTAAGTACTCATCGAGCCTTATAAAAGGAGGCTCAAACCAGATAGGGGTTGGTACCTATCAAAATACTTATCATCCGGAGGATCAACAAGAAACAGTATCCGAAAGATAACCGGGCAAAAGGGTTAACTCCTTCCCCTACCAACTAATTTGGTCGGCATATTAAAACCGACGAATTAGTTAGGCAGGCGAAGGGGGGGCAGCTGTAGACCCCTAATTTTGCCCGGCCTCTCAAAATAAAAGCTAGAGGAATTTCACCCAAAGATGGAGTTCATCCGGCTTCCCAAAACCGAGAAGGACCTCCCACAACAGAAGACGGAGTTCACTCATTCACACAATAAAAGCCAAAAGAGACTTCCTACACAAAGACGAAGCTCGCCCGACATCTTAATGAAGGCCAAGAAGACTTCCTATATGAAGATAAAGCTTCAACGGACACACATCGGCATCAATCTATGTCCGAAAAGGAAAGGAAAGCTTCCTGGGTCCCGAACACGAAAACTCGGACAAAACAGTGCCAAGACCACGGTCCCGAAGTGGGACGGCCGTCCCAACTCGCTATTTTACAGCTTGGGACGCGCGTCCCGAATGTGGGACGGCCGTCCCAAACCCAATTTAAGTGGGACGGCCGTCCCGGCTTCCCGGGGGGTCCCGCTCTGTGTAAATTTGCCATTTGGGACGACCATCCCAATCCAGACGGCCGTCCCAACCCAGACGGCCGTCCCAAAGTGCGCCAGCTGCGAAAAACTATAAATAGGAGGCTCATTTGCCACTTTTTCACACCACGGACACTCCGGAGAGCTCCGAAACACTTTAGAGCACTTGTCTACTTCTCTCCCTTTCTCGAATGATCTTTCCAATTGCCTTAAATAGGTAACAATCGGTTAAGGAATTATATTCCGCATTCGATTCTTCTTTAAATTTTTAGTGGAGTCGATCTTGTATTGGTGAGGAGAGACTGTGTAGAGAGAGGGTTGCCAAAACGCATCCTCACAGCTTCGAGATTCTCAATATAAAGCTTGCTACGGAGGTTCTTTTCAATTCCCTTCTCTTTTATTGTTTTATTTATTGTTTTATTGTTTTATTTAGCTTTATTATGTCATGTAGAATAGAATCATGTAGATAGTCATTTTAATATCTCTTTTATTGCTTTATTTAGCTTTATTTATATAAAATTATGTAGATAGTCATTTCAATATTATGCAATAAAATAGGGTAATCGCGTAATTTCTTGAAATCTTCTCTTTAAATGAATTGATCTGTCATAGGGAACCCGAAAGGGGCGTTGTGGGGTGCTAACACCTTCCCCACACGTAACTAACTCCCTTACCCAACTCTGGTTATAACGACCAAGTTGTTTATTTTATAAAATCAACGCCTTTCTTTCTTTTTTCCTTTTCCAATGTTTCTGGTCAAAATATTGGTGGCGACTCCATAAGAACCCCTTTTCGAAAACCTTGCTTTTATTAGAGGATAATTCAATTGTCTGACACCTCGGAAGCAATGAACACATTTTAAAACAAATACGCGAGTTTAAACCATCTTTTCGCGACCGCTCGCATAAACGTTTCGAGACGTCCTCCGACGTCGGAAAGGGACGGCGGCGACAGGTCAATTTAGTACAGATAATCGATTATTACCCCAAATAATCGATTATTACAGAAAGATTTTTAATGAACAACTCATTTAAGCTTCAATAATCGATTATTACCCAATATAATCGATTATTCCAGAGAGATTAACAATTTTATCATGTATTAGACACATGATAATCGATTATTCCCCTATATAATCGATTATTCCAGTATAGAATGCAAAGATTTTTCAGTTAAGCAGAGTTTAGACTATTTCTAATATTCCTAAGTCTCTTCTAAGTTCATAAAATCTATCCTTTGGAAGAGGTTTGGTAAATATGTCTGCTAACTGATGCTTTGTGTCTATATAATCAATTTTACAATTTCCTTTAGATATGTGATCTCTTAAAAAATGATGCTTAATCTCAATGTGTTTGGTTCTAGAATGCATAACATGATTCTTTGTGAGATTTATTGCACTTGTATTATCACACATTAAGGGAATGTCACTTAGAAAAATATAATAATCTTCTAGTTGTTGTTTCATCCATAAAATTTGAGCACAACAATTTCCAGCTATAATATATTCAGCCTCAGTTTTGGATAAAGCAACACAAGCTTGTTTCATAGAATGCCATGAAACTAAATATGATCCTAATAGATGACAAGTACCTCTAGTGCTTTTTCAATCTACTTTACAACCTCCATAATCAGTATCAGAATAACATAATAAGCTAGGAGAAGCTTCAGATGGATACCATAAACCAAATCTTGTAGTTCCTTTTAAATATTTTAATATTCCTTTTACTGCAGTTAAATGAAATTCTTTTGGACATGCTTGAAATCTAGCACACACACATACAGATTGCATGATATCAGGTCTACTTGCAATTAAATATAATAAAGACCCTATCATACCTCTATACATTGATTGATTAATTTCCAAACCTGATTCATCCTTATCCAAATAGCAGGAAGTTCCTATTGGTGTATGTGCAACTTTTGCAGTATCCATCTCAAATTTCTTGAGAATCTCTTTGCAAGATTTGGTTTGAGACACAAAGGTTTCATCTTTAAGTTTCTTAATTTGAAGTCCAAGAAAGAATGTTAATTCTCCCATCATTGACATTTCAAATTCACCCTGCATTATCTTAGCAAATCCTTCACACAAGGAATTATCAGTTGATCCAAAAATAATATCATCAACATATACTTGAACTAACAGAATATGTTCTTTTACTTTCTTAATAAATCGGGTGGAATCAATTTTTTCTCTATAAAAATCATTTGAAATTAGAAAACTACTTAATCTTTCATACTAAGACCTAGGAGCTTGTTTCAAACTATATAAGGCTTTCTTTAGTTTAAAAATGTGATTAGGATATTTAAAATCTTCAAATCTAGGGGGTTGTTCCACATATACTTCCTCTTTGATAAACCCATTTAAAAATGCACTTTTAACATCCATTTGATATACTTTAAATTTTATCAATGAGGCATAAGCAAGAAGTAGGCGTATAGTCTTTAACCTGGCAACAGGAGCATATGTTTCATCATAATCAATACCTTCTTCTTGATAGTAACCTTTAGCAACAAGTCTGGCTTTGTTCTTTGTTATATTTCCATCTTCATCAAGTTTGTTTCTAAATACCCATTTTGTTCCCATAACTTAATGAGATTCTTCTCTTGGAATTAATTCCCAGACTTGGTTTCTTTCAAATTGATTTAGTTCTTCTTGCATTGCAATGCACCATTGGTCATCTTTGAGAGTTTCCTCAACATTTTTTGGTTCAATCTATGAAACAAAAGCTACAGACATACAAAAATTTGTTATATTTCTAGTTCTTACCCCTTTTGAAATATCACCAATTATATTGTCCATTGAAAGTCCTCTTGGTGGTTGCCACTCTTTTGCCAATTCAGTTGGTTGAGATGGCTCATTCTCATTTAAGTACATTTCTTCTAGATCTTCTCTTATGTACTCATCATCACCTGCATATTCTTTATTTGACTCAAGAGGATTTCCCTCAAGGTCTACAATTTCATCATAGGTAACATGTACAGATTCTTCAATATTCAAGGTTCTTCTATTGAATACTTTATATGCTTTGCTAGAAAGTGAATAACCTAAGAAAATGGCCTCATCGGCTTTTGAGTCAAATTTTCCTAAGTTATTTTTTCCATTATTTAAAACAAAGCATTTACATCCAAATATTTTTAAATGAGAAACGTTAGGCTTCCTTCCATTTAACAATTCATAAGGAGTTAATTTTATGTTGGCCTAATAAGCATCCTATTCAATACATAACATGCAGTACTTACAGCATCAACCCAAAAATATTTAGGAACATTTGATTCATTTAACATTGTTCTAGTAAGTTCCTGTAGTGACCTATTTTTCCTTTCTACTACAACATTTTGTTGGGGAGTTCTAGGTGTAGAAAAATTATGCAAAATTCCATTTTCTTCACAGTAGTTTTCAAAGGATTCATTTTGAAATTCTCCACCATGGTCACTCCTTAACACTTTAATTCTTAAGTCTTTCTCATTTTGAATTTGCTTGGCAAACTTCCTAAAGACCTTAAAAGCTTCAATTTTTAATGTTAAGAAAAATGTCCAAGTAAATCTACAAAAATCATCAACAATTACAAGAGCATAGTAATTTCCACCAAAGCTTTTTATCCTAGATGGACCAAATAAATCTAAGTATAAAAGTTCTAAAGGTTTTGATGTGGAAATAACATTCTTAGATTTAAAAAATGATTTCACTTGTTTACCTTTTTGACATGCATCACATAATCTATCTTTTTCAAATTTTAACTTAGGCAAACCAACAACTAAGTCATTTGATATTAGTTTGTTTAATTGATGCATGTTTATATGAGTCAATCTCTTATGCCATAACCATGTATTTTCTTCCTTAGCAACTAAGCATGTTATATTAGTATTAGATACACAATCCAAGTCAATCAAATAAATATTATTATGCCTAATACCTTTTAATGTTATATTTTCAGAATCCTTTAAATGAATGGTGCAAAACTTAGTTTCACAAATTACCTTAAATCCTTTATCACAAAGTTGACTTATACTTAGGAGATTATACTTAGGATGCATGTTTATATGTCTTGAACACCCACTGTCAAGATGCCACATAGATTTCTTGGATTTGGAAGTTTCCTACAAAATAAGAACATAATAATCTTAGGTTCCCATAACTTTTGGGTCCTTAGGGTTAGACACAACCAAATCATTTAACTATAGGAACCCAAACATATTTTCCTTTTGGAACACCAAAATGCTTAATTTTACACCTATTAGATGTATGTCCTTGTTTAAAACAATAGATGCAAGCATTAGATGTAATTTTTGAAAATGGTACAATTTTATTTTGAGAAGATTTAGATCATTTTTCAATCCATACTCTTCTGGTTCTTTTACTTTTAGGCTTTTTCATTGGAACATGATAATTTTCTCTAGTTTGTACAATAACTTCATCCTTATAAAAATCACTTAATTCTTTCTTAGCTTTATCAAGTAAGTGGCTAAGTATTTCAATATCATATTCATATTCTTTACATGATGCACAAGCTATTTGTCTATTTTATTTTTCCTCTAAACATGCAATTTTAGTTTTCAAGGATTCCACTTCTTTTTCTAATTTATTCAAACATTTTTTCAAGGTTTTATATTCAGATTTTAAGTCCTTAAAAGCAATAAACAACTCTTGATATACATTATGCAAGACATCATAATCATTTTCATCATCACTTGAAGAACAATCCGAATCACTTACCTCATAGTCAGAAGAAATGTTGTCATTTGCCATCAAGCAAATATTTGCTTCAACTTCCAAGTCACTTGACTCCGAACTTGAGTCACTATCATCCCAAGCTATATAGGCTTTCTTTTTAAAGAATTTCTTGCCTTTATGATCATCACTTTTCTTGTTTGAACAATCGGATTTTACATGCCCTATTTCACCACAACCATAACATTTAAAACTTAAAGAAGAACTTTCTTTTACCTTTCCCTTACCTTTGAAAGGTTGCTTCCCTTTAGCTTTCATGAACTTTGTAAATTTCTTGATCATAAGACTCAAGTTTTCATCTTCTTCATTTTTAGATTCTTCTTCCTCCTTCTTGATTTTACTTTTTGAAATTTCAATTTTGAAGGCAAGGTTTCTCTTTTGATGTTGGCCTTCTTCATCGTTTAGCCTTCCAAGTTCAAGTTCATGCTCTCTCAACTTTCCAAAGAGAGCCGCCATAGTCATGGTAGCAAGATTTTGTGACTCTATGATGGTCGTCACCTTTGGTTGCCATTTCCTATCCAAAGATTTAAGAATTTTCACATTTAATTCATCAGTATAAAAAATCTTACCAAGTTCGGTGAGATTATTTACAATATGTGTGAAACATTTTTGAACGTCAAAGATTGTTTCTCCTTGATGCATTCGAAACATGTCATACTCTTGAATTAATGAGTTCTTTCGTGCTCTTTTTACATCATCGGTACCTTCATGGGTTACTCTTAACATTTCCCACATTTCTTGAGCACTCTTGCAAACAGATATCCTGTAAAACTCATCAAGGTTTAAAATAGATGAAATTATATTCCTAGCCCTAACATCATATTGGGCTTTCCTATTTTCTTCAGTGTCGCCGCCGTCTCAAAAGAGAGATGGTCGGTCGGAGCGACGCGATGGTTTTTCGACTCTTTTTGATTTTCGCATTTTTTATTGGTGGTTACAACGTCCTTAGGTTGTCCGATAACCGGGCTAACCTAGAGACGAGGTTTTCAAAAGGTGTCCTTGAGTTGTCCGATAACTGGGCTAACCCAAGGACTTATTTATTTTGGGTTCTATGGAGTCGCCACCGATATTTTTACCATAAACATCGGAAAAGGGGTTTAAAGGTGTTGGTTTTCGAAAACCAACTTTGGTCATTAGAACCAGAGTTGGGTAAGGGAGTTAGTTACGTGTAAAGGGAGTATTAGTCCCTTTACGACGCCCCTTTCGGGTTCCCTATGATAGGCTGGCTAGCTTGAATAAATAATTAAACTGGAAAATAGCGCTTTTACCCTTTTATTATGTGGTATTTAAATATGTGACTACATTGCCCTAGCTTCTATTGCATAATTTAAATGACAGTAATTTCAAAGAATAGAGAATGAGGATATGCACCTCCAAAGCAAGCTTTATATTCAAAAAGAGGGTGCGTTTTGGCAACCCTTCACTCTACAACTCTCAGAAAACTCCGGAAATGCCTCGGAGGGATTCTTAGAGAGAGAAATTCTAGAGAGAAGGGAGAGCTCTTGGTTTTTCTGTGTGGAAATGAGGGGGGGAGAGCCCCTATTTATAGTTTTTCGCGCCTGACAGGTCGAGACCGCCGTTTCCTCTGACAGGGGTCGAGACCGCCGTCTGGAAAACCCAGACCGCCGTCTCGACTTGGCAGAAAGTCGAGACCGCCGTCTGGATAACCCAGACCGCCGTCTCGACTTAGCAGAAATCGAGACCGCCGTCTGGAAAGTCGAGACGGCGGTCTCGTCCTGGCGTTGAGACGAGACGGCGGTCTAGTCCTTCCAGACGGCGGTCTCGTCCCTTCAGGGCGAGAAACTTTATTTTTCGGGCCAAAAAACCCTCCTATCTTAATACGGGGCCTAATAGTCTCTCCTAGTGGCTTGTTAGGCTTTGGCCGTCTTCAAATAGGAAGCTTTCTGACTTTATTCTGAGGCCGGGCAAGATTTGGGGTCTACATTCAGCCGTTCATCTAGAAAATGGTTTGGTTCTTCTACATCATTTACAATAACTTTGGGAATAAAAGGACCATTTACAATGACATCTCATACACCCCTATCAACAGACTCCAAAAATATTTGCATTCTTACTTTCCAAAAAGGATAATTTTGCCTCGCAAAAAGTGGGGGTCTGTTGATAGAAGCACCCTTGGCAAATGTTTGGTTTTGTCTGGCCATTTTCGAAATTTGAATGACTATCAAAGCAAGCTCTGATACCACTTGTTAGAATCGTGCAGCAGAATGTTCGCATTTAGGGACAAAAACCAAGAGGGGGTGAATTGATTTCTTTAAAAAAAGTTAGGGTTTTGAAACTTTTCCCAAATTTCACCGATTAAAATGCTTGTAATGTAAAGAGATAAGGAAAAGAAGATTACACAGATGATTTATACTGGTTCGGATCAAAAGACCCTACGTCTAGTTGTTAATCACTCTAAAAGAGGATTAACGTTGTCACTAAAGTCACAAGTTACAACAAATTACAAATTGAAAAATATAAGGAATAGAAAACACCTCTCTTGAGTCACACAAGAGATGAACACCTCCTTTGAATCCACAAAGGATGAACAACAGATTTTCCTAGAGACGGCATAACACACAATCCACCAAGAGTCTCACTCAGTGATTCTTATCGCTTCTAGCCCACACTAGGTTTCAAAAGCCCCTTTTTATTCCTTACACAAAGTTCTCTAGCAATCATAGGTCTTAACTTTTGTATGAAAAAGGTTTGTTATTTTGCAGAGAGCCTTAGAGAACCTTAAGTAGGGAGAATAGGGTCTGGGAAATAATGATTTTCGAAAACATAAGAATTGGAAATAGGGTTTTCGTAAATTGGTCTAGATTTGAATTTCAAAACTCATAACAGACGTAAATAATCGATTGTCTTGAGTGATAATTGATTATTACAGAGCCATTTTTACAAAGGAGTAAAACAGGACCAAGATAATCGATTATATGTGTAAATAATCGATTATCCTGAGTGATAATCGATTATCACAACAAGGTTTTTAGAAAAACAATATTCAGTGTAGGATAATCGATTATCCTAAGTGATAATCGATTATCACAAAGTGGATTTGATAAAAATGAGTTTTCAGATGATGGACTATGTGCTGGCTATCTTGTACTCTAATTATACAGACTCAAAAACATAAAACAGAGTTATTACAAGTAAATGCACATGATTATAAGTCTTCAAGTCTTTAAGTCCTTTGTTCTTGAATCATCATCAAAATCTTCAAGCTTCATATCCTTGTATGTTTAACAGACAGAGGGTTATCACCTTGAGTGGTAGTTTTTGACAACGACCTGCTAGCACTAAGGCCATTACTACGGTCTTCCGTACATGCCACCCACTTCCTAAGATTTATCGCTCATTCCCCCAGGTATAGAGGGACTATTTGAAAGAATTAATGGTTGAGTTCAAGAGGGGGGGTGAATTGAACTTTAAAACTTTTTCGCAAATCTTACTTTCTTTTGGAAGAATGAGTTATCTTTATTCAATCTTTGCAAAGGTAATTTGATTTAAACACAGTACAATTAAAGACAGAAATTAAAAGAGATAAAAGAAGAATATTAACACACAAGTTTATACTGGTTCACTCTAATCCAGAGCTACATCCAGTTCTTGACAAACCAGTCAAGTTCCACTAATACCAAGTGAAAAAAATACAACCAGTAGATACTCACCAATCTACCCCAAGAACTATCTTGCAAAACCCACAAGACAGAATCTTGTAAACCACCCAAGAACCAAATCCGATTCATCGTACCAAGTGCAGATTACAATCCAACCTGCACACTCAAACTTTACAAAAGAATATGAAAAGAATAAACCTGGACTTGAAGTTTCTAATTGTCCAGAACCAATTCTATCAAGCACTTTCTCTCTTTGAATGACCACAATTCGATCACAAGCACCTTATGATATGAAAAAGATTCTTGAATGCAGAGAAAGTCACGTATGAAAGTTTCACAGATTGATTTCACAAGTTTTCTCAAGTAGTGTGTTGTATTGTATATTCAAAAGATAGATCAAATCAGTATATATAGAGTAAATCGTAAAAACAGAACGTTTCATCTGTTAAAAACTGTTTTAGAGAGTCAAAAGATAAGTTGGTTAGCAAGAAAACGAGTTTAGAAGAGAATCTGATCGATTAAAACAGAAGAATGATTGATTAGACCGAGTTATGATCGATCGAATAAAACTATGATCGATCAGAATGAGTTATGATCGATTAGAATAAAACTATGATCGATCAGAATGAGTTATGATCGATTAGAACAAAACTATGATCGATTAGAGTAATATTTCAATCGATTAAAAGATCGATTCAATCAATTGATTTCATTTAAAGTTCCTTTTAATCGATTAAGACATCGATTCAATCGATTGATTTCATTTAAAGTTCCATTTAATCGATTGATTCGAGTTTTAATGGATTAAAACAACTTAATGAAAAATGACAAGACTCTGTTTCAATCGATTGAAAATCATTTCAACAGATTAAATTCCTGCAAATACTTAGTTTAAAAATAGTCTCTCTGTTTCAACAGATTGAAAAATATTTCAACAGATTGATTTTCTAAAAACTCTTAGACTAAAAAGATCTTTCTGTTTCAACAGATTTAAAATCATTTCAACAGATTGAAAATGCGAAACTTGATATTGAAAATTCATTGAGTTATTTTAACTTTGTTGATTCCGCGAATCAATCAATTGAATTTTTGATTATGTATGACCATTTATTATGTTAAGTGATTTTAACAGATTGAAAATCCTTTTCAACAGATTGAAAAAAAACTTAGTTAATTCTTTTAATACTTAAACGTAAGTTTTTCATGCGTAAAAATGATTTTCAATGAGATGCATCATTTTAAGGTGCTTATCACAAAATATAATGGCCTATCAAGAGATTAAGTGCTTAAACTTAAAACCCTAATCATCTACACACCCACAACCTAAGTTATATCTATGTCTTCATCAAATCCACAAAGTGCTTCAATCTCCCCTATTTGATGGAGACAAATAACCACCGCACCTGCAAAACAAAAATACCGCACCGGAGACATATATTTTGTGGTGTGTGTGTAGTGATGCTTTAAGCCAAATACTTCTCCCCTATTTGATCGCATCAAATAGATTGTTGTAGTTACAGTCCAATGAGTCCACGTGGGAACCCCAAATAAAAACCAGAACAAAAAAATGAAAAGAAAATAGAATAACGTAAACATAGAAAATCTTCATTCGTCCCCGGGCCTTGATTGAATTGCAGTTCCACAATCCCGTTGTAAATATCTTCTAGTTGATTATCAATATGCTCGGAACCTTGCAATGAAATTTTCATCCAAATAATGTCGCTGAGCCCTCGAGAGCAGCAGTCATCTCCATATGCCTCCTTTGGTCAGCTTGCAGTTCGCTCATTTGATGTAACAATGTTCTTTCGAACCGAGACGGAGGAGTGTCACGGTCGAGCGGTGGATTGTATGGAATCATCTCCATTGGGTTCACTTCTTCCATTGGATCGACGAACGTGCTCTGCGAAGTTCCGGGAATATTATCGGTGTTGATTCCTTCCTCTTGCTCTTCTTCTTCACTTTCTTCACTTCTCCCAAGATCTTCTTTCGAGATCCATTCACCATCAACTTTAATAAATCCCATTTTGTGAAGAACGGAATTGTTTATTTCATTTGTTGGTCTGGACGGTTTCAACAAGTTCTCCTTCAACATCAACACCAAAATGTGTTAAAAATTTAGAAATCGAATAGCATAGGGATACCTGAAGTCACTAAGTCTCTTGGCTTTGATCATGTGATCCTTGATGACAAAGACCCAGCTTCACACGTATTCTGTGATGAATGCAGTACATCGTAACTAAATCTCCTTCATTTAGCACCGCATGATTGCTCCCCCGGGTGTAAGTCGCCAAGAAACGATGAAAGCGAGAATCCTTTCTTCCAGTTTCAACTTTCCAGTGTTGAATGAACTTACGTAATCATGCCTATTCTTCGAGCAAGAGCGGAAATACTGAACTTTATTAAATTCTTCAACATCCGAAGTACACCCTTTGGTGACTTTCACACCTACATCTTTTATTCCAAGCAACTTCCTTCCGGACATTAGGTGTTATCTCAATGTCTACTCCTTTAACTTGGGTTGACAAAGTGGAACCTTCAAAGGATAAATTTGTGAAGAAAACTTTAATTAAGTCGTGGTAAATTCTACCATTCAACTCAAGAAACGATCGAAGTTTTTGATGTTGCAGTAACTTCCGAATGCCTCTGAATCCTTCGGCATCAAACCAAGAGAACTTTAACATTTTTGGAATGTTGACTTGCTTCCTGCTTAATTCATGGATAAACAAATCCATTTTCTCTTGGTCCCCATTGAACCAAGTTTCAATCCTTCCTCCAACATTCTCGTTCTTGCCTTGCGTAGAGGACTCGCCTCTGCTGGACTTCTTCCTACCGGACTTTGTGCGCTTGAACATATTTGATTTTTGGAATGAACAGAACGGAGAGGAACCGAGAAAAGAGAAGCTCAAAGAAGAAAATAATACTATAGGAATGAGAATACACAATCTTTATCGCCTTAAAAAAATTTTTTGTCTTTACCGATTTATTGTTTCGTGCAAGTGATGATAAAGAGGAGAGAGAATTGCTACTGTACACTTTAATTACCCACACATCTCGATATCCAATCGAGTCATTCAACTTTTATTGGATATCTTTGATATTTAAGAGAGTAGTTGAAGTTTATCTTGTTGTAAATGCTTTCAGCTTTACTCGCAGAAATCGGTTAGAGACAGAGTACATACAACTAGCCTTAGAAGAAAAATAATCAATTGATATTTCGTGAAACCAACTGATTTTGTAATCGTAGATACTTATAAGTGAAATACACCGATTGAATCAAAAAATAAATCGATTATTTTGTAAAAGAAAATTATTCAGAGTACCATTAGTGAATTCAATCGATTGAATCGAAGATTTAATCGATTGATTTATAGAAGAAAATGTGCAGAGCAACAAGATTAATGAAATAAATCGATTAAAAACTTATTTAATCGATTGAACTACTAACACATCAATACCAAAGAGTAAGAATCAGAAATCAACAGATTATTTCGCAATTTCAATCGATTGAAACAAATAATATCAAGTTATTCATGCAATTATTAATCGATTGAACTTGTTATCACCTGTTAAAAAGCATACAATCATCGTAACAAATTAGTTATGCAATACTAGATATATCTAGAATTCCTAATTCAGTTCTAAGTATATTAAGTCTATCTCTAGGAAGTGGTTTAGTGAATAAATCAGCTAATCGTTTTTCAGATTCAACGAATAAAATCTCACAATCACCCCTAGATACGTGATCTCTAATAAAGTGATGTCTAATTTCAATACGCTTAGTTCTAGAGTGTTGAATAGGATTCTTAGTTAAGTTTATTGCACTAGTATTGTCACAAACCGAGGTACCTTGTTTAGAGTTACTCCATAATCTGCTAGTTGTTGCTTGAGATAAATGCTTTGAGCACAATGACTCCTACTGCAATGTATTCAGCCTTCCGCAGTTGACGAGCAACACACGCTTGCTTTTTGCTATGCCACGATATAAGATCGCTCCCTAGTAGATGACAAGTACCAGAGGTACTTTTTCTCGTCCAATCTACATCCTGCAAAGTCGAATCGGAAAATCCAACAAGTTTAAGGGATGCACCCTCGGGATACCATAGTCCAACATTAACTGCTCCCTTGAGGTATTTCGGAATCCTTTTGGCGTGCGGTAAGATGAGATTCCTTTGGATTTGCCTGAAATCTTGCACAAAGACACACACTAAACATAATGTCGTGTCTACTAGCGAGTTAGATACAATAGTGAACCAATCAAACCTCTATATTTAGTTTGATCAACGGGTTTTCCTTTTTCATCTAAGTCTAGACAACAGTTAGTAGACATGGGTGTAGAAGACACCTTGCGGTTTTGCATATCAAATTTCTTTAACAATTCATTGCAGTATTTAGATTGACTAAGAAAAATGCCATTTCTTAATTGTTTAACCTGGAGACCAAGGAAGAAATTTAATTCTCCCATCATGGACATTTCAAATTCACTTTGCATTTCTTTTACAAACTTATTACACATGACATTATTAGTGGAACCGAAAATGATATCATCCACATACACCTGCACCGAATAATGTCGGTTCAGATTTCTTAATGAACAGAGTTTTATCAACCTCACCTCGCTTGTACCCTTGATCAATTAGGAAGTTACTTAACCTCTCATACCATTGTCTAGGTGCTTGCTTTAAACCATAAAGGGCCTTTTTTAATTTGTAGACATGGTCAGGATGCTTGTGATCTTCAAACCCAGGAGGTTGAGAAACATATACTTCTTCATTGATGAGTCCATTCGGAAAGGCACTCTTTACATCCATCCGTAGTAATCCGAAACCACTTAAGCAGGCATAAGCTAATAACAATCTAACAGACTTCAAGTCTAGCTACAGGTGCAAAGGTTTCATCAAAATCAATACCCTCTTGTTGGTTATACCCTTTGGCTACCAATCTAGCTTTATTTCTAGTAATAATGCCATGTTCATCTAGCTTGTTTTTGAATACCCACTTAGTACCAATTATATTGATATCTTTGATTTTAGGAACTAATTCCCACACTTTATTTCTTTCAAATTGATTAAGCTCATCATGCATGGCACTAACCCAGATATTCATCATTTAATGCTTCTTTAACTGTCTTAGGCTCTATTTGTGAAATGAATGCCATATGATTACGAGAATTGATTAAGAGAATGTCTAGTAGATACTCCCTTATTAATTTGCCCGATGACATTGTCTAGAGAGAGATTTCTTGGGACAATCCACTCTTTAGGAAGCTCTTCCGAACATCTTCTTCCCGTTCTTCGAGAATTGTTGGAGAATTAGCTTTTGTCTGGGTCCACCGATGGATCATCTTCTTCAACGATACGATTGATCCGTGTTACTCGGCATGTTTCAACTGATAAGAATTATCAGTTAAATCTTCTTCATCTGCAGCACTCGTTGTTTTATTCTGCACTACTCGAGGAGACTCATTAAACACAACATGTACCGATTCTTCAACGATTTAAGTCTTAAATTGTAAACTCTATATGCATGACCGTGAGTTGAGTAACCAAGAAAAATTCCTTTATCGATTTTTCATCAAACTTGCCAATATTTTCTTTCCCATTGTTTAAAACGAAACATGTACATCCAAAAACTCGAAATAGTTTAAGTTGGGTTTTCTTTCTTTGTACAGCTTCATATGGGGTTTTCTTAAGCATGGGTCTAATCAAGACTCTATTCAAAACATGACAAGCAAGTGTTTACTGCATCCGCCCAAAAGTATTTAGGTAAAGAATTTTCACACAACATTGTTCTAGCAAGTTCTACAATAGATCTGTTCTTTCTTTCCACAACATCGTTCGTTGAGGAGTTCTTGGAGCAGAAAAATTGTGTTTTATACCAAACTTTTCACAAAATGATTCAAACTTTTCATTTACAAATTCTCCACCATTGTCACTTTGAATTGATGTAATAAAATACCCTTTTTCATTGTGTAAAACCTTGGCAAGCTTTTTGAAAGATTTGTAAGAATCAGATTTGGCTTTAAGAAAAATAGTCCAGGTAAATCGGAAAAGTCATCAACAATTACCATGATATAAAGATTACCACCTAGGCTTTTATTCCTTGAAGGACCAACCAAATCCATGTGAAGCAGTTCCAAAGGTTTAGAAGTTGAAACAATATTTTTGTTTGAAAAAGATTTTCTAGTTTGTTTGCCTTTCAAACAAGCTTCACGATTTTGTCTTTCAAGATCTCGAAGCTTAGGCGACCTGAAACTAAATCTTTTGAAATCAGTTTGTCAAGATGTTTAAGATGTATATGAGCAAGTCTTCTATGCCACAACCAAGATTCTTCTTCTTTAGTAAGAAGACAACTTTGAGATGATATAGACTGTTTGATATCTAACATGTATATATTGTTTAACCTCTTACCTACCAACATTACCGTATCGTATTCGGCTCACAAATAAGGCACTTTTCTCGGTTTGAAAATGACTTTGTGACCAAGATCACATAACCGACTTATGCTTATCAGATTGTGCTTGAGACTTTCAACCGGAAGAACATTGTGAATGATTACCGATTCACCGTCACCAATATCTCCGAACCTAGAATTCTTCCTCTCGTTGTTGTCTCCATAAGTCACATGACCTCCATTCTTCAATTTCAAACTTCGGAATTTTGAAATGTCACCTGTCATGTGTCTTGAGCATCCGCTGTCTAGATACCAAAGGGACTCTTGTTGCTGTTCCTGAAAGATCAAACATCAAGTATTTGGTACCCTTACGTATTTTGGGTCCTTAGGAGTCAATTTTTCCGTTTAACATGTTTTGGAACCCATCTTTTCTTACCTTGCGGCACAAAATATTTCCTAGCATGACGGAATTTTATAGTATGTCCTTTCTTCATGCAAGTAATGACAAGATGAGAAAGGGGATGTCGTTGTTTTTCCGTATGAAAAGAAGTTCAAATATTTTTTTGTTTTTACCCCAGTCTTAGGTTTGTATCCAATTCCACTATGTTCAAACACACAGCTTTGAGACCCAAGAAGTGCATCTAAATTCTCTTTGCCTTGAGTAAATTTAGACAAAGTTTTAATCAAGTAATCAACCTTATCTTGCGTAATAATACACTTTTCACACTTCTTATTAGCAACATTATCAGCGAGATGCATAGATTATATCTAGATATTCTAAATCTGTTTTGCTTTCTAATAGTTCATTTTCCGAACTTTAACTCTATTTTCTAACCAGCTTATTTAATCCTTTTAACCGATTATTTGTATGAGATAAATTTCTGGCTTCACTATGCATTTCATTGAAAGCATTTAATAATGTGTTGTAATTCATTTCATTCTCTCGTAGGAGTTGAACTTACATGTGATGAAGAGGATTCACGACCGACCATCAAGCACGGGTTCACCTCCTCACTTTCGGATTCGTAGTCGGAAGATGAATCATTGTCTTGCCAGGCTATATAAGCCTTTTTCCCTTTGTATCTTGATTCTTTCTTGTTCGATTCTTGGTCTTTTCCGGACAATCACTCTTTATGTGACCACTGTTTACCACAAGAATAACAAGTAATATTATTTTGAACAGATTCAGTCTTTTTATCATTGTACCTTTTTACTTGGCCAATTCTGTTCTTTCTTCTAAGAAATTTTCCAAATTTCTTAACCAATAAAGTCGAGTTCTTCGATTCATCTTCTTCGGATCCACTGTTTTCTTCAATTGTCTTGAGAACAATATTTCTAGTTTTCTTTTCTGCATTCTCTTGTTCTTTGAACCGATTGATTTCCAACTCATGTTCCCTCAACTTACCAAAAAGTGAAGCGGTAGTCATTTCGATCAAGTCTCTTGATTCCGATATTGTTGTCACCTTTGGTTGCCATGTTCTGTCCAAACACTTTAAAATTTTGATGTTCAACTCTTCTTTGTCAAAAGTCTTTCCTAACCCGATTAGATGATTAACTATGTGCGTGAACCTTTTCTCGCACATCCGCAATTGTTTCTCCTTGCTGCATTTTAAACAACTCATAGTCCCCGATTAACTCATGCTTTCTTGCCCTTTTCACATTAGACGTTCCTTCATGTGTAACCTCTAAAATTTCCCACATCTCTTTGGCAGAGGCACACTCGAGACACCCCGAAAAACTCATCAAGATTTAAAGCGAGAGGTAATAATATTTTTTGCAGTATAATCATATTGGACTTTCCTATTTTCTACATCAGTTAATTCAGCCCAATCTTTTTCGACTACTTTACCATCTACGAGTATGAGTTGGTTTATAAGGACCATTAACAATTGTTTCCCAAATGCCTCTATCAAGAGATTCAATAAAGATTTTCATTCTAACCTTCCGAAAAGAATAATTCACACCGAAAAAAGTGGAGGCCTGTTTATGGAGGCTCCTTCTAAAAATTCATCTTTCCCTCAGCCATTGGACCGATTCCTTGAGTAACTTACAAGAACCAGCTTCGATGCCAATTGAAAGAATTAATGGTTGAGTTCAAGAGGGGGTGAATTGAACTTTAAAACTTTTTCGCAAATCTTACTTTCTTTTGGAAGAATGAGTTATCTTTATTCAATCTTTGCAAAGGTAATTTGATTTAAACACGAGTACAATTAAAGACAGAAATTAAAAGAGATAAAAGAAGAATATTAACACACAAGTTTATACTTGGTTCACTCTAATCCAGAGCTACATCCGAGTTCTTGACAAACCAGTCAAGTTCCACTAATACCAAGTGAAAAAAATACAACCAGTAGATACTCACCAATCTACCCCAAGAACTATCTTGCAAAACCCACAAGACAGAATCTTGTAAACCACCCAGTAACCAAATCCAGTTACTGTACCAAGTGCAGATTACAATCCAACCTGCACACTCAAACTTTACAAAAGAATATGAAAAGAATAAACCTGGACTTGAAGTTTCTAATTGTCCAGAACCAATTCTATCAGCACTTTCTCTCTTTGAATGACCACAATTCGATCACAAGCACCTTATGATATGAAAAAGATTCTTGAATGCGAGAGAAAGTCACGTATGAAAGTTTCACGATTGATTTCACAAGTTTTCTCAAGTAGTGTGTTGTATTGTATATTCAAAAGATAGATCAAATCTGTATATATAGAGTAAATCAGAAAAACAGAACGTTTCATCTGTTAAAAACTGTTTTAGAGAGTCAAAAGATAAGTTGGTTAGCAGTAAAACAGGTTTAGAAGAGAATCTGATCGATTAAAACAGAAGAATGATTGATTAGACTGAGTTATGATCGATCAGAATAAAACTATGATCGATCAGAATGAGTTATGATCGATTAGAATAAAACTATGATCGATCAGAATGAGTTATGATCGATTAGAACAAAACTATGATCGATTAGAGTAATATTTCAATCGATTAAAAGATCGATTCAATCGATTGATTTCATTTAAAGTTCCTTTTAATCGATTAAGACATCGATTCAATCGATTGATTTCATTTAAAGTTCCATTTAATCGATTGATTCGAGTTTTAATGGATTAAAACAACTTAATGAAAAATGACAGCACTCTGTTTCAATCGATTGAAAATCATTTCAACAGATTAAATTCCTGCAAATACTTAGTTTAAAAATAGTCTCTCTGTTTCAACAGATTGAAAAATATTTCAACAGATTGATTTTCTAAAAACTCTTAGACTAAAAAAGATCTTTCTGTTTCAACAGATTTAAAATCATTTCAACAGATTGAAAATGCGAAACTTGATATTGAAAATTCATTGAGTTATTTTAACTTTGTTGATTCCGCGAATCAATCAATTGAATTTTCGATTATGTATGACCATTTATTATGTTAAGTGATTTTAACAGATTGAAAATCCTTTTCAACAGATTGAAAAAAAACTTAGTTAATTCTTTTAATACTTAAACGTAAGTTTTTCATGCAGAAAAATGATTTTCAATGAGATGCATCATTTTAAGGTGCTTATCACAAAATATAATGGCCTATCAAGAGATTAAGTGCTTAAACTTAAAACCCTAATCATCTACACACCCACAACCTAAGTTATATCTATGTCTTCATCAAATCCACCAAGTGCTTCACTATTGTGTGCAATGGTTATATACATTTTTTATTTTAAACAATTGCAGAAAATAAGCATACAATAGTTATTAAAGCCATACAGATAAAACATGTCATTCATACAAGGAAGGGTAAAGGCGTAAATTCAAATCTTTCATTTTCTTTTGAATTAATCCATCACTAAATGGGATCAACTCTCTAGGCTTCCCCAGTGAAGTCACTATCTGTCGCCGCCGTCCCCAACCACTAGAGGGAGGGGAACCGAGAAGGCGGTCGGTTGCGACATGATGGTTTGTGACTCACATTTTCTAAAATGTGGTCATCTCTCTTAGCATGCTCGATAACCGAACTACCCTTAAGAGTGAGGTTTTCGTAAAAAGAAAGGGTTCTATGGAGTCGCCATCAATGTTTTAACCTTAAACATTGAAAAAGGAAAAGCAGGCGTTGGTTTAAGAAAACCAACTTTGGCTATTATAACTAGAGTTGGGTAAGGGATTTAGTTACGTGTGGGGAAGGTGTTAGCACCCCACAACGCCTCTTTCGGGTTCCCTATGACGGATTAATTCAGAAAGTAAAGATTCTTGAAATTATGCCTTTATCCTATTTATTTACTTGAAGTATTCAAATATCTACATGATCCTAATTTTTAATGCACATAAAGGAAAGCAATAAAAGAAAAGCGATAAAAGAGAAGGAATGGAAAAGAACCTCTGAAGCGAGCTTTTTATAAATCGTAAAACTTGAGTACGCTTTTTTGCAGTCCCCTCCCACTACAAGAGCACTCCTCCCTCGAACAATATAATTATTAAACTACTGAGAACTCGATGTCTCAAAAAGAGACTTCCTTAACCTATTTTTCCCAAATGGGATATTAGAAACACTACTCAAACCTCTGGAACAGTGCAAAAAATGCCCAGAAGTGTCTTAGAGCGTGAGAGTCTGAGAAGGTGTGTGAAATGGTAAGAATAGGAGTCCTATTTATAGACTCGCTCACCCAGGAGATCGGGACGACCATCCCGAATTTTGTCAGGCGGGACGGCCGTCCTGGCATCTCTAAAAAAATTTCTAATTTATATTTTCTACGAAAAATCCTCCTTTTCATAAATGGAGCCTAGCGAACACTACTAGGGGCCCTATGAAGCCTTGTCCATCTTCAAAATGGAGGATTTATGATCTTGTTTTATGGTCAGGCAAGATTTGGGGTCTACACTCACTTTTTCTTCAAGGTACCATCTTAGGTATTGTTAAGAAGGAAGGAGAAGGTTTTCTATAAGGAGACTTGGGAAGCAAAAATTGGTGCAAGAAGAGTGAAACCCTAGACCGGAAAGGAACCCTAAAGTAGTGACAGAAAAACTCATCAATTTCAGTCACAAAAGAACCTTGTAACAAAAATTTTCGTCCGAAAAAACGTTGCTACAAAAATTACTGTTATTAACTCCTTCTTGTAATTTTCTCACGGATTTTTCTTGTATCATTTCTTTGTTGTAATTTTCTTTTCTGTGGGTGTATTGGAAAAATGTCTTTGGTACAATCTTGTCGTCGTCGTTCCCTCTCTCTCTCTCTCTCGAGAAAGACGCCTCAGGGCATTTTTTAGGGGTCTTCGAAAGGGATGCGAACTATCACGATAAGATGACTAAACTTGCGTTTTTATAAAGTAAGTTGATCATCGTTATTAGGATGTGCGATAACCGAACTATCCTTGAAAGCAAGGTTTTCGCAAAAGGGTTCTAAGGAGTCGCCACCGATGTTTTGACCATAAACATCGAAAAAGGAAAGAAAAAGAAGGCGTTGGTTTTAAGAAAACCAACTTTGGTCATTATAACCAGAGTTGGGTAAGGAAGTTAGTTACATGTGGGGAAGGTGTTAGCACCCCACAACGCCCCTTTCGGGTTCCTATGATAGATTAATTCAAAAAATAAAGATCCTAGAGATTATGCTTTTACCCTATTTGTTCATCGCGGTATTTAAATAACTACCTACATGGCTCTAATATCTAATGCACACAAAGGAAAGTAGTAAAAGAAAGCGATAAAAGGGAGAATAGAGAAAAGAATCTCCGAAGCGAGCTTTTATAAAATCTTGAAACTTGAGGATGCTTTTTGGCCCTCGCTCTACAATGACGCTCCTCCCTCCAAAGGAAAAGAAAGCTCAACTCACGAGTGTCTGAAAGATCACTCAGACTCCGAAATAATGCTCAGAGTCACCTAGAGGTCTTAGAATGCCTTCTAGGGTGAGAGAAGAGTGTGATAGTGTGTGAAAAATGGTGAAAATGAGCCCCTATTTATAGGAATTCGCGTCAGGAAGGCCAGGACGGTTATCTGACCATTTTTCAGGTGGGACAGTCATCTGGAAAAATGGGACGGTCGTCCTAAGGTTAAATGAAGGTGGGGACAGCCGTCCCAAGTTTTCTTATTTTATAATATTTTTATTTTCTCAAAAATCTCTCCTATTCTTAAATGGAGCCTAGTGAATGCTATTATGAACCTAATGGACCTTTAACCATCTTTGAAATGGAGGATTTCTGAGAGCTATTGTTTGACCAGGCAAGATTTGGGGTCTACAAATCTCATATCGCATCATAAACTTTGTAATAAGAACACACATTTGTCTTCTAGAAGTGTTCCAAGAGGCTCCTTAAGTATCACTTGGACATTCACTCTACGTTTTCGTCTAGTTTACTTTGTGTTAATTTTTGCAACTAGAATTAAATTTTTTCCATGCCAAAATCTAGGTGAAATCGAATAGTTTACCTTCCTTTGGTCTAAGGGATCCAGCACACACAAACTTGAAAACTTTTTGTGAAAACCTTTTCAAACCTTTGTGAAAACCTTTCTTAAACAAAGATAAGTGACAATTCTCATGCACATTCAAGTCATTCTAGTGTGGGTGGAAGCTATCGAAGGCTTAGGAACTTACAAGAAAAAATGGAAAACAAAGACAAAGAAATAAGGTCTATGTTTGCCTAACTCCTAAATGAAAAAAATAAATAAAAGTAGAAGTGAGGGTTCTAGGAGAAGACATGAACATCATGGGGAACCCCGCTCACATGTAGAGGATTATAGTAGTCATCACAATGATGATTACTATCAACCATCTCCACCTAGGCGTCATAAACCTAGGATGGAACCTAATAGGGAACATAAGGTAAACCTTCCTCCCTTTCATGAAAAAGATAATGTAGAAGAATACCTTGACTGAGAGATGAACATAGAGCAACTATTTGAGTGCCATAAAATTGGTGAGGAAAGAAGGGTTCCCATGGCAACCCTTAGTTTTTAAGGCCATGCTTTACATTGGTGGACCTCCCTAGGGAGAGAGACAAGAATACATCATGAACTCAAAGTCTGATATTGGAATGAATTAAGGAATTCCCTTAGGAAAAGGCATGTACGCTCATATTATGATAGGGAGTTAGTGGACAAACTTCAAAGACTCCAACAAAAAAAAAAATGCTAGTAGAGGAGTATAAGTAGAAAATGAAACTCTTATTGATGAGGGCGGGGTTTAGGGAAGAACCACAAATCACAGTTGCTAGGTTCCAGAGTGGCCTCAACCTAGACATTAGGGATAGAGTTCAACTACTGCCCTATAATGATTTAATGAATTAGTTCAACTATGTGTACGAGTAGAACAACAAATAAAAGTAAAATACTCCCATAGAAGAGACTACTCTATCACTTCTACCCCTAATGAGTAATACAACAGGGAGGGACGCCCTTCCAAATCTAAGCTTGAAGAGTCACAAAAAGAAAAGGAAAAAGAAAAAGAAAGGGAAAAAGAAAAAGTAAATATAAAAATAAATAACCTTCCAAAGGGGTTAGAGCTAGAGGCATTTCATGCTTTTAATATTTTTCTAGAGGGCACTATGCTTCTGAGTGTCCCAATAGAAAAATCATGCTTTTAAATTCGAAGAGATCGTAAGTGAGGATGAACCTTACTCTTCACCAAGTGAAAAGGAGGTTTTAAAATCTGAGGAAGAAATTATCCCTTGTGAAGGAGAACTACTTGTGGTGAGAAGGCTTCTCAAAAGCCAACCTCAAGAGCTGGAGAAATCCTAACGGGAAAACCCATTCCACACAAGATGTGAAGTTTTGAAAAATACTTGGTTCTTTAATTGTGGATAGTGGTTCTTGTTGTAATTTTTGTAATTCTAGGTTGGTTAAAAACTAGTCATAACTACTACACCCCATCCAAAATCGTATAAAATTCAATGGGTCAATGAAGATGGTGGTATAGTACTTAATAAACAAGTAGATATACCAATATCTATAGGAAATTACAAATAAAATATTTTGTGAGATGTAGTTCCTACGGTTGTTGGGCATATCTTACATAGTAGACCATGACAACATGATAGACAATCTATTCTTGATGGACATGCCAACAAGATAAGTTTTCTTTACAAAAAAAAATTATGTCCTCTCACCCCTCAACAAGTGAGAGAGGACCAAATAAAAATCAAAAGTAAAATGGAAAGAGAGAAGAAAAATTATAAACAAAAACTCTCTTACAACTAAAAATTGAATTGAGAAGGAATAGGGTTTGGGGGGTTTTGTGTCCCCTTCAAAAGATTTGTTCAAACAAAAACTTTTCAAAATAAATTTCTCCACTAAAGTTTGAACAACCTGTTTTTCTTCTATTATAAAAATGAAACTTGTTGCACAAACTTAATTCTCTACCACATGGGGTATAATAAAGTTTTAAGAGATCGAGGCTCTATTTCCTTTGGACCAAGAAGTATAAGGAATGAGATGTGGGATGGATTAGTAGATGTATAGGCAATAGAAGAATGAAGAAAGAAGTCTATTGCAGGTAAGACCAATAGGGTTGCCTAGCCTAATGCCATGATGCACACTAGAGGGTCAAGAAGCTTTGGACAACACTTAAAAAAATGGTATTCATACTTTACACATTTGTTACATTTGATTTTATTATAATTTATGTAAAATAAATATAATATGATTGACATCATATAATTAAATATTAGGTTTGATGTTGGTATGAGATAATCTTTATGTTGTGTTAATATAAATATCATGTTTAAATTTAAGCAATTAAGTGATTTATTTCATTTAGTTTGTGTTTTATATTGTTGTATGAATCTTGAATTGCATATTGTTTCACAAAAAGAAGAGCACAAATGTCCCATTTTTTATGGTGAACTATATGGCAAAGTTCATAAAAAGAGAGATAGTGAATATGTGCTAACAAAGCAAAAAATTTCATTATAAGTGTTTATATTTTATAAATATTAAACTTTGTTTATTTATAATATTGCTAAAATATTGATTTGATGTAAGAATCGTATGAAAATGCTATAACTGAAAAATATGGGAAAGATACATCAAAACATCTTATAGTTGATTCTAATGTTTGGATAAAGACTATTACTGACAATAAAAATGTAGAATTTATGATATTGGTCACAATTTGGATCTTGACATTGTTTCACAAGTTTCATTTTCATCGGTTGAAAACGTCCATCTTCCCAAAATCCTACCACACCTCCTACTGAAGAAATAACTACCTTAGCTACATAAATATCTAATTTGCAAGAGCATATGAAAACACAATTGTAAGCACAAATTGATATGCAAGCATTGATGCAAGTACAAATGAAGATACAAACGAAATGCGGACACTTATGCAACAACAAATGCAAGAAGAAATACAGTCTTTTAAGAAAAACTCATTACTTGCATTAAAGAAACATGGATGAAGATGTGCTTCAAAGAATAAAAAACTTTGTTTCTATTTTTAATTGTATTGATCTAGTAATTTTTAGTTAATACAATACTTTTTAGTTGAAACGTTATTTTTGTTATGTTTTAAATGTTTGAAACATCATTTTCACTATGTTTAAACAATATTATATTAAAAGTTGATAAGTTTTTTTTTTTGCAAAAATATGTGTAACTATTTTAATATTAAATATTTGATATTATGACATTGGTAAAACCGTGATGAACTTACAACATAGATGCAATTTTTACTATATAATTAGAGAGTCAATAGTAACAAATTAGTGGAATTAACTACAAATTAGTGAAGAATTAGTTACAAAATAGCTAGATAACCATTAATGAGGGATTAATTACAAATTATCTAAATAACAACTATGAGAGATTAGTTATGGATTAGCAATACACAAAATATGATAGATTAGCTATAACATATTAAGAGATAAATTGTGAGGGATTGGCTTTAGATTAGCGAGACACAAATTGTGAAAGATTAGTTGCAGATTAGCAAGAGATAAATTCTGACGGATTAGCTTCAAATTAGCAAGAAACAAATCGTATGGATTAGTTGCGGATTAGCAAGAGAAAAATTGTGATGGATTAACTTTGGATTAGCAAGAGACAAATTGCAAGAGATTAGTTACATATTAGTTAGGGTAAGCTGCGACAATTTAGCAAATTTAGCTTCACAATAACTAGCAATTTGTGACATCAACTAGCTAGGAAAATACAATACTTCACCACTTAAATTAGCAAGGAACTTAGCGTCATATTGGCAACAAAATTTGCTAAAACATAAAAAAAAAACAGTTACTTGGATCTGGTGATGAATTATTTTATAGCTAATTTGTCGCAAAATATATCAACAAAAATTTAATTACAAAATAACATCAAAATGTGTCATAATTAATATGTGTATGTCATTTTACTCTTTATTTTTTGATCTGGAGCATTGTATAAACTAATTATTTTCTTTGTATAACATGCATTTCTGTTTTCATAAAAAAACATATCATAATTCAATTTTTCTTAATTTATTATATTTTGCATAATTTTAGCATAAAGAATAATATACATGCATATATCTACAATGCATATTTCTTTTCTTCTTTTTGAGGAGAAAAATAATTTGAGATGGATCAAATTGATGGAAAGAAATGCCCAAATTGAAGCAGATCGAACTTCACTTTTCTTGCAAGCCCAAGTTTGCTTATGTAGCTCACTTGTAGAACGTTACAAATGAAAATTTTGATTCAAGCAAATTAACTAGTGCGAGAATCCAATTTAGCTTACTTAAAGGCTAACAAGAATCAAGAATTAAATGCAAATCAATGTTGGATCACTCAAAATAGGAAAGAAGCATATTATTTTCTCCAAATCAGTCCCAGAAATTTATCTTCACAACTATTCAATTTTGCAATTTTTTATTTAGGAAATATTTAATTTATTTTAATTAATTTTAAGCTTAATTTCTCTTGTCTCGTCCCCATTTTTTTTTCCTATTCTCGGTTTTTAGTTTTGTACTTTCGGTTTGTTCTCTTTTATTTAATTGTACTCTCTATTGAATTTTTCAGTTTATATTGTTCTATTTACTTTATTCATTTCGTGTTCATTTTGATTTCGATATTTAATTGTTTCAAATTTTTATTTTATTCTTAATATTCATTTTCAATTCATCTCTTTTCTACTTTCAATTCTTAATTTAATTTTAGAATTATCGCTTCCGAAGTTTTAAATTTAATTACTACACTATTTTATTTTAAAACAATTTTTTTATTTTGCACTTTTAATTAAAAAAGATTTATTTTAATTTTATAAATTTCAATTATTTAAATTCTAGTTCAATTTAATTTTAATTCTCGTTAATATTTTATAGCAATTTGATTTTAATTTTTATTATTCTACATTAATTTATTTTTTTTAATTTTCTTATAATTGTATCATTGTGAGATTCGACATGAGTTAACTATACTACATTAATTTAATAATTTATTATTTTTTATTAGTATTTTGTGCGACCAAAATATTATTTTCAATGTGTAAATATCTTGTAATATTCAATCATATACAAATAAAGTAAAAGCAACGATCCCAAAAACAATTTTCAATGAATGAAAATTAAACTAATTTGTCACAAGTCCAAACAATAAGTAAGGAAAATAATAGATTTCCATTCCCATTTTTTATAGATCGAGAAAAAAGAATTATAAGTGATATGATGAATAAACAAATAATAGATTGATGCATATTTATGGTTCTTTGTAAAACGCAGGTCTAGACATTTTTATGAATCTATGGAAGTAAAAAGCATAAATATTTATTTACATTATGAGTTGTTATGAATGAAATACTAATTTTGCATGTCACGTGGAATATTGAGCTGTATTGAAGGAAATTGTTTAAATAAGATATTGGTTATTATAAATTTATTGAATATAGAAGAGAAAATATAAAATATTAACAAGAATAAGATAAAATTTGTGAGTTAATCACATAAAAAGAAGACGACTAAAGTTAAAAAAAAAATACAATAAATAAAACAATGACATTCAAGGCATTAAACCTATCTAGAGCCATTTCGAAATAAGTTTATTGAAACATATATATTCTAAAATAATTTCAGTAGCCAAAATAGAACATTTAAAAGTTATTTTTTTTTATTTTTGCAATTAAACATTTTAAAAGTTTCTATTTGAATAGTGCAACATTATAAGCAATTAATTAATTGCTATCTATGGTGTTAGTTAGCTTATAGTTGAACCTAGGAAGTGACTGTATACATCAAGGTGAATAATGTAAAGAAAACAATGTGAAATATTCACTAGTGCAAAAAGCGGCTTTTACGTCACCCAATTGTCGTCGCATGCATGTATATTCGACGTAAATAAAACGCGGTGGCAATTTTGTAAATATGAGACTTAAATTTTACGTCGCACATCCCAGTATGCAACGTAAAAAGCCTCTTTTACGTCGCACCTGGGTGGCGCGACGTAAAAGATGGCTTTTACGTCGCATACTCGGGATGTGCGACGTAAAAGTCTATTTTATTTCCCTCCGGACCCACTTCCTCGTCTCGCGCAACCGGGGTTTTTGAGAACGACGACGAGAACGACGACAACGACTACCTCGCACACCATTTTCGAGCGGTTTTACGGTGAAAAGCATCTACATTATCGTGTCATTTGACGAACTTGATCTTTCTCCCGATTGGATTCGAGTTTGAAATCGGTTTTCGTCTACACTCGAGGTTAGTGTTCTATGTCATTGCTATATGTTTACATTGAATCCGTGATTGTTTTTGGGGATCTCAATCACGTTATAGTATGAATGTCTCCACTGGATTGTTATTGGAATGTAATTATTTGTTTATTTGTTTGAGTGCATTCGGTTTACACACTCCATTGTTGTTGGAACGTGCTTTGTTGTTTGTGTATTAATTTTTTTTACATATAATTTTTAAATCTCTAGGAGTGACGAAACTTTATAACATAATATGAATCGAAGTTGGATGAATGCACGTCGTATTAGTGAAGAGTACGAAAAGGGAGTTGAGGAATTTTTGAAATTTGCTAGTGAAAATGGAAAAGCTATGAAAGGGACATATTATTGTCCATGTGTTCGTTGTTTGAATCAAATTCGTCATAAACTTGAGGATATACGTGATCACTTGTTTGTTTATGGTATTATTAAGAGTTATACAATATGGACATGGCATGGAGATATATTAGACATCCCAACTGTGTCAACTACAGACAATTTTGATGAAGGGATGGATGATAATCTAGAGGATATGATACGTGATATTGGTGAAGAAAATTTTATGAAAGCACATCTATATGATTCTTTGAAATCTGATTTTGCGCAACAATTGTACATAGGATGTAGTTTTACAAGATTATCGAGCAACTTTAAAATTGTTTACTTTAAAAGCAAGAAATGGATGGACTGATAAAAGTTTCACCGAATTATTGGAGTTGTTGAAGGAGATGCTTCCTGAAGATAATACATTACCTATTCGTAACTATGAGGCAAAGAAGATATTATGTCCAATGGGTTTAGAGTACAAGAAAATACATGCATGTCCTAATGATTGTATATTGTACAGAAATGATTTTGCTAAATTAAAGATGTGTCCGACATGTGGTTTGTCGAGGTTCAAAAACAAAGTTGAGGAAAGTAGTGGTGAGGAAGAAGTAGATGGTCCCCCTGCTAAGGTGTTATGGTATTTGCCAATTATACCTAGGTTTAAAAGATTATTTGCCATAAAAGAAGATGCAAGAAACTTGACATGCCATGCAAATGGTAGAAAATGTGACAATCTTCTTCGACATCCAGCTGATTCTCCACAATGGAAAAGGATTGATGAAACCTTTCCGGAATTTGGTGCAGAGCCAAGAAACTTGAGAATTGGATTAGCTACGGATGGGATGAATCCTTATGGAAATTTAAGTAGTAAACATAGTTCATGGCCGATTATGTTGATCATTTACAATTTGCCTCCTTGGTTATGCATGAAGAGAAAATATATGATGTTATCTATGATGATTTCAGGACCTCGACAACCAGGAAATGACATAGATATATATCTTAGTCCTTTAATTGATGATTTGAAAATGTTGTGGGAAACAGGAGTGGATGTATTTGATTCATATCACGAAGTGAATTTCGAGTTGCGTGCAATGTTATTTTGTACTATAAATGATTTTCCAAGCATATGGTAATTTGAGCGGTTATAGTGTGAAAGGTCATTTAGCGTGTCCTATATGTCAAGAAGACACAAGTTATATCCAATTGAAACATGGACAAAAAACTGCGTACAATAGGCATAGAAAGTTTCTAGTTGCTAATCATCCATATCGTAAAATGAAAGCATTTAATGGATGTCGGGAGAATGCAGTTGCATCAGTACCACACAATGGTGAACAAGTATATGAGCAAGTGAAAAATATTAATATTGTGTTTGGAAAGACCCAAAAGAAATCCACCGAGAAAAACATTTGGAAGAAACAATCTATATTCTTCAATCTTCCTTATTGGTGTAAGTTGGAAGTTAGACACTCGTATAGATGTGATGCATGTTGAAAAAAATGTTTGTGATAGTATAATTGGGACATTGCTTAACATAAAAGGAAAGACAAAAGATGGAATAAAAGCAAGACAAGATTTGGCGAGACATGGGTATACGTTCGAATTACATCCACAATCGGTTGGAAAACGCACTTACTTACCTCCAGCTTGTCATACTCTATCAAAGAAAGAAAAGAGAAGCTTTTGTGAGTGTTTACGTGAGGTCAAAGTGCCACAAGGATACTCCTCAAATGTTAAGAGTCTTGTGTCTATGCAAGAGTTGAAATTAGTTGGTTTAAAGTCTCATGATTGTCATGTGTTGATGCAACAACTTTTACCGAGTGGCTATTCGAAATATCTTACCAACTTCGTTAGAATTGCTATTACTCGGTTATGTTTGTTTTTCAACGCCATTTGTAAAAAGGTAATTGATCCAAAAAAGTTAGATGAATTAGAAAATGAAGCAATTGTAATAGTGTGCCGAGTTAGAAATGTATTTTCCCCCTTCATTTTTTGATATCATGGTGCATTTGATAGTCCATTTGGTAAGGGAAATTCGGTTATGTGGTCCAATTTTTCTTAGATGGATGTATCCTGTTGAGAGATACATGAAGATCTTAAAAGGATATGTGAAGAATCGAGTACAGAGCCGGATGCTTCTATTGTGGAAAGGTACATTGCGAGAAGAAGCCATTGAGTTTTGTCAAGGATACATGTCAAAATCAGAACCAATAGGTATTCCTAAGATGAGACATGATGGAAGATGTGAAGGTAAGGGTACTCGAAATTTGAAGATTAAAAATGTTAGTCGGAAAGAAGTTGACCAAGCACATTCATACATATTGAACAACAACGATGAAGTAATCCCTTACATATCACAACACATAACTGAAATAAAGGCAACACATCCACGAATGAATGAAAAATGGGTATTGAATGAACATAACAAAAGTTTCCTTTCTTGGTTTAAAAAAAGGGTATATGTTGAGATTAATGCTTCAGAAACACTTTTGAGACTTGCTCGTGGGCCTAATAGTGATGTCATTACATTTGGTGGGTATGACATTAATAACTATTGTTTCTACTCAAAAATAGAAGATGATAAAGGTAGAGTACAAAATAGTGGGGTCACAATTCAAGCTGAATCTATGCATTTTTCTAGTTCTAAAGACAAAAATCCTATCACAGCTTCTATGAGTTATTTTGGGGTCATACAAGAGATATGGGAAATTGATTATGTTACTTTTAGGATGCCTGTCTTCAAGTGTAAATGGGTTGAAGGGAATACGGGTGTGCGAACAGATGACCTAGGATTTACTTTGGTTGATTTGAGTAAAGTTGGGTATAAGGATGAACCTTTTATTTTGGCATATCAAGCGAGACAAATATTTTATGTCAATGATCCATGTAATGAGAGATGGTCAATTGTCCTAGAAGGAAGAAGCATGCACGGAATTCATGAAGATGAGTCTCTAGATATACATGAAACACCTTCATTTTCAAGTAGACCATTTGATGACATAGTTGACAATGAAGTTGATGACATACATGCAATTCGAAGTGATCATGATGAAGGGATATGGGAAAACATACCAACATAATATGTGTTTATCTTCACATTTTCTAGTTCTTTTTATTCAAACTTATAAAGTATGTTGACTTCATATTGTTTTGTTTTTCGAGATATGTCGGATTCCACAGATGGTACTCGGTAGTGGTAGTGGCGGTGGCGGGAGCGGAAGTGGTGATAAAAGTAGATCTCGTCACTCGGTTAAAGGGGTTGACAGCAAGGAGGGTAGCTAGAGAGAAAACTCAAGTTGAAGTTGATCCACGTTACGGTAAGGCATCTGGCCCAAATGCTGCTAAGTTTAAGAGCTATTTGGGACTACTAGCTCGACACCATGTTCCGATTACTACTCCATCTTGGGATGATGTTGAGGAAGCCGAGAAGAACCTCTTGTGGCAGGATGTTCAGGTATTTCTATATTTGTTGAATACTTTATATATCATTATTAATTGAATTTAACATTTATTGGTCATTTCACGACAAAATTTTGATGTTCCTAACACCGAGGTGATGAGGAAGAAGATTTTATCCTCCATTGCCATTAGATGGAGGGACTTTAAGACTTTCTTGACACGGGAGTATGTATTTGGAAAGTTTCGAGATGAATCTCCCGTATAAAGTATCAAATTAGTGAGGAGGATTGGTTACGGTTTTGTGCCAGCCGAATGGACCCCTCTTGGCGAGGATAAAAGACAAGCTACCCAACAACGTCGGAGGTTGAATGATGCACTCCATGTATTGTCACGAGGAGGGTATGCATTATTGGAGCAACGTCTCATGAAATCCGAGAGAAGAGTCGGCAGGAGTTGATTCTACCGACCTTGCATCTCCACCCCCTCGCTATCGGATGTGGAAGGCAGCCGGACAAAATCGATGGACAAATGACTTCCGATTACGCACGAATCATTGCTCGAGAAAATCGTAAGTTATAATGTCAATTTGAATTGATTCTAATTTGAAAGTTAGTGTATGACTTAATTATTGTTAATGTGTTGTAGGATGATTTAGTTGAGCGGACTCAGCCAAGGATCATTTATTCCTCATGGTCGACAAGATATATTGGCGACACCCATAGGAAAACCAGATTACTCGGGACGTGTGCGTGGTGCTCGGTGGAACCCGGGGCCTTCGTGATTACTTTGGTCCAACATCACGAAGGACCACTGCTGACTCTTGCGGCTAGGAGGCCTTGCATAAAATGGAGATGCAGTTTGAAGAAAAGTTAAATCAAATAAGGCAGTCCTTGCGGCAAGAGTTTGATGAGAAAATTGAATCTCTCGCCCGCTCTCGACAGCAGAGACTCAAGGAACACCTCAAACAATTGAACATGATATTGTTCGAGTCGGCACTAAAGGGAGTTGTGTTGCTACTACTGTTGATCCTTCGGAGAATATACTCGGACGATGCATCACACCGGTGTGAGTTATATGTTGAAGATGACCCCGCGTCCGGTGGTCGTTGGTCGAGTTTTGAGGGTGGGTTAACCATCCATGGTGTCCCTCTACGGCCGGGCTCGGACACGAGTAGTAGTTGATGAAGTTCATGATGCTAATGCTCCGAGTGCGTTTTCCTAATGAAGAGATTCAATTAGTGGGGCAGGCAAGCGGGACATTCTTGGCTTGGCCAAGACGTTTGGTTATGCCACTATCAGCCATGAGACCAAGGTAATATATATATATATATATATATATATATATATATATACCTATTGTCTATTTACTCTTTTCTAGTATTATAATTATATAAATGTTTAATTAATTGTTATCATTTGTTTAGGAGGACTTGCGTCGTGCTAAGCATAAAAAACAACCTATTATTGATGATCCCATCTCTATGTTGTTAGCCGTATTACCACGGTTGAGGAAGAGACCGTGCCGGATACAATGGAATGTTAGAGTGTTTGGAATTGACAATTCCAGTGTTCCATTGTACATTTCCTTGCCAGATGCTTTAGAAATTCTTGGGGGAAATTGCATGTTAAACATTTCCATCATACAATTGTGGGCAATGTAAGTCATTTTCATTTATGTTTCTAAGATTATAATAATTATATTCAACTTATAATTAATTGTTTTAGGTACCTTGACAATTTGAGTGTGGAACAAGAAAAATCCGAAGTATACGGATTTATTGAGCCTCAATCCATCCAAAAATCTGGAAATACAAAGGTTGGAATCCAACAATATATGCAAACATGGATGAGTGACTCAAGAAGACATGTATATTTGGCTCCATACATTGAAGGGTTAGTATTTTAATTTGTATTTTAATTTATATTTTTGTAACTAATTTTTATGTCATACAATGTAGGTCCCATTGGCAGTTAATTGTAATCATGCCTCGGGATTACACTTGTGGTGTGGTTTTGTTCATTACATCGGAAACCGAGTCAAGAAATGAAAAGCTTATTACAAGGGTAACTTTATCTTTTATTCATTAATTATGTTTTTAAATTGTGAATACATATTGAATAATATATGACTTTTTTTCACTTAGAATCGTGTACCGGAACTAATGTTCTAAGTGGAAAACCTAGAACAAAGACTTTGCAGTTCATTTATCCTAAGGTTAGAAACTTATTTATATAAGTGAATACCATAATTATTGTTTGTATTTCAATTTTGAAAATAATATTATGTTTTTTTCATCATTTCAGTGTAATAAGCAAGCTGACTCGTTTGAATGTGGTTATTATGTAATGTATTGGATGAGAGCCATAGTTTGTGCGGGTTTAATTGATTCTTGGACGGAGGTAATTACTTTTAACATTAGTTAAGTTTATTTAACTTTATTCATGTTGCATGCTTACAAGAGTCAAATTCATGTTTCGAGGTATTTCAAGATCCATCTCCATTACCAGAATCCGAGATTACGAAATTAGAGAACAATGGGCAAAAATTTTTGTTCAACAATTCTAGTACATTATTTTTTAAGTTCTTGTTCATATTATATTGTGTGTATTATGTAGTTTAGCTTAGTTTGTATAGGTAGCTTAGTTTGTAATAGATTTTTTAGTTTGTATGTTTGTATTATATTGTTTTATTATGTAGTTTGAATTATATAATATTATATTTTTAATTTACTAGCTAAAGAAAACTAAACATGCGGACTGTCACGGTTGTAATATTTGCGAGGTTTTAGTTGTAAAACAGAATAAATAAACCCAATTTAAAAAAAACAATAAATTTACGTCGCATATTGGTATATGCGACGTAAATTTACATCGCGTATACCATGTGCGACGTAAATTTTCTATTTTTTTAAATTGAAAAGGTTTTTACGTCCGTTTAGTGTAAATCTACGTCGGATCTGGATAACCGACGTAAATCTACGTCGGATCTGGATAAGCGACGTAAATCTACGTCGGGCAAAAGGGTCCGAGCGTAAATTTACGTCTCCGCTTTAACGTCAGACTTAAATACGACGTAAAAAGCCCTAAATACCTGACGTAAAAACCCGTTTTGCACTAGTGATTTGAGGAAATATTGGGTAGATGAGATTCATTTATAAAAGAATTTGCGAATTTTTGGTGATTATATTTATAATTTATAGTTTTAAAAGAATTATATTTCTTCACAGTATTTACTTTCTCAAATAATAAAAAATAATAAATGTAACTGTTCACTCAAATTAGGAGATAGAGACTTTGAAATTATCATTAGTTAACAACAAAATTTAAACTTCTAAATATGGTGGAAACATACAAGAACCACACAAAATAAGGAACAGAAGGTTATGCATGGGCCTATAAAAGGATTCCTTAGAACCATTATTCTCTCATCACAAGGGGAACAACATCTATAACCAATAAAATCAATAATACATTAATCACCATGGCAAGGTCATTTGTTGTTGTTGCCCTTTTTGTATCAGTTTTGTGCTTCTCCTCTGTCTTGGCTCGTAAAACACCAGAAAAATTCAACATTGAAGGCAAGATTTATTGTGATCCTTGTCAGTTCGCATTTGAGTCCAGATTGAGTTTCCCTTTGGCAGGTGAGTTTCTTTAATATTACCATCCACATTTTGAATTAATAAAATGGAACGTGTAGCTAAAGAAAAAGAATAAGAAATGTTTGAACATGCGTTTGTAGGTGTGAATGTGACTTTGATATGCATCAAGGAAGAGAATGATACAGTGACATATGTAAAGAATAGCACAACTGATGCAAATGGCATGTACAACATCCCTGCCCGTGGTGATCATGAGGAGGAGATCTGTGTGGTGATTGCAGACTCACCAAATAAGGGACAATGCAAAGAGGCAATGCCAAACACGTCTGATAGGATCATCCTCACCAATAACATGGGTGTTACCTCTTCGGTACGCTATGTAAATCCCCTTGGGTTCATGACACAAACAATTGATTCACAGTGCAATCTCGTTGTTAAGGAATTGGGACTCGACACACTTGATGACTAAGTGCAAGAGACAAATTAATTAATTAAGCTTATCAACAAAAAATTATATTATTATTATTGGATCAATTGTCCTGTATACCATTATCCATGATGTATCTTCAAACTCATTATTAATGAAATATATGATATTTGGAGTTTCTTACTTGATTGTTGTAATTAAACTCAATTACCAACTATTGCATTGCATATTTACTTAAACCATATCTAATGCAAATATATTATACAACACTCTTATGAAGTCTTATTTTATCTTAAATATTAATGAATCTTAAAATGACATACTAGTTTTAAACAACTCTTACTTTGTTCAAATCATTAGGTCTTTGAATACTTTTATACTTTTTGTTTGAAGATATAATTGTTGATATTGATTTTTATTATTATTATTATTATTATTATTATTATTATTATTATTATTATTATTATTATTATTATTATTATATATATATATATATATATATATATTATTATTATTATTAAGGCTTAGGGTCTTATAAAAGACTTAATTCTTAATTTTAAGATCCTGATATACGTTTCATCAATCTACTCTAATACAATCTTCTTTTATAAATCTTAAATTTGAAATCTTTGTTAAAATTTGTGCATTGGATATATTCTTATGTAGAAACTATACCATTATATTTTATGCTTCAAAGCTCATGAAAATCGTAGGGGAAAATTAGTTATAATTAGTGATGAAAAACCGAACTAATATTTGAAGTGATACCTAGAGCCATCAAAATGGGTCATAATCTAATGGTTAACGCAATCCATCTTAAATTTTACAATACGTAAAAGTTTACAACCCGACCCAGGTTGAACTCAGATGACTATTACCAACTCACCAAGTCTCTCAAGTTTTATTTGAAATCATCTGATACGTCTTTTATGGAATTCAACAGAAAAAACTCCACCTTACTTCGAGGGAAGGGGAAAAAACCTCTACACAGTTATTACAAAATATTCTCCTACTTTTATTGATAATGAAAAGGATATATATATATGGACAGAGAAGAAAAGACAAAATTGGGTAATTCCTAAAACAGTAAAACAAATAAATCTCAACAGAATAAAGTAAATCCTAACAGAATCAATTCATTTTGTATTCGTTGAATTTCTGAGGTGCGTGACGGTTTCTAGAAGGATTTCTTCTCGACTTGGCTTTTCCAATTGTGTCCTCCAAATCATTTGGGTTGGGCTCTCGTAACATGTTTGGTTCTGGTTCCTCCTCACCTGCATCATGGTCCATAACATTTTTTCCCCTGCACAAACACCTTGTCCTCAAGGTGTAACTCAGGATAAGCAGATTGAAGCTCCTTTAATTCTTCCCATGTAGCATCCTCTGGAAAGAGACCTTCCCACTGCACTAACACACGCTGTGGGGAATTGTTATCCACTGCTAAGATGGCCAAGGGTTGAACAATAGGTTGAGTAGTAGTGGTAACAGGAGGTAATGATAAAGTAGTTGTGCTAGTGAAAGGTTTCAACAACGAAGCATGAAAAACGGGGTGAAGTTTAGCATGAGGTGGTAGAGCCAAGTGGAATGCTACCTCTCCAATACACTTTATGATTTCAAAGGGCCCATAATAACGCTTGGAAAGTTTATGAACCCGTGGTCCTGATAACGATTGTTGTCGATGAGGACGAATTTTGACCATCACGTGATCACCAAGTTTGAACGGAGCAGGGGCACGCTTCTTATCAGCTGCATGCTTCATCACATCTTGGGCCTTCAACAACTTTACCCTTAGTTTGTTCAGAATTTCATCACGGCATGCTAATTCAGCATCAAAAGCTTCGAGTTTGGAATTTCCCAAGCAGTAACTAGGAATGGTAGGGGGAGGTTTGCCATACATAACTTCAAAAGGAGAAAGCCCTATGGATGAATGAATAGAGGTATTGTAACACCATTCTTCCCATAAAAGAAACTTGCCCCATGAGTTTGGTTTGCAATGAGCAAAGGATCTTAGATATTGTTGAAGCACTTTTTTGAGAATTTATGTTTGGCCATCACTTTGGGGATGGTAATCCGTTGACATCTTTAGCTTAGTGCCACTGAGACGAAACAATTCTTGCCAAAAGCCACTCATAAAAATGGCATCCCTATCTGAGATAATGCTTTTCAGAATTCCATGCAATTTACAAACCATATTAGCAAATAAGTCAGCGACCATGAAAGCATTATAATTGGGAGAAGCGTACCAAAATGCCCAGCTTTGGAGAACCTATCAACAATTACTAAAATAGTAGCATGGCCTTTATAAGGTGGCAATCCAACAATAAAATCAAGAGCAATGTCTTCCCATACCCCAGTAGGAATGGGAATGGGTTTCAAAAGACCATAAGGAACATGATTTGGATTCTTCATTTCTTGACAAGTAATGCAAGATTTCACCTGAGCCGCAACCTCTTTCTTTATTCCTGACCAATGAAAGTTCTCATGAAGCCTCTGAAATGTTTTTTGAAATCCAAAGTGACCTCCCAAAGGACTGCTATGGTACTCTTCAAGCAACAGAGACTTAAATGTAGTGTCATCACAAATATATATTTTTCCTTTATACAATAGCAGACCCTCTACAATGGAGAACCCTTCATGAGAAGTGGGGTTAGCAAAAACATCCGAGTATAATTGTTTTAGTTGGGCATCAGAATCATAAGAATTCTTGAGTTTGTGAATAAACTCATAATGAGGAACAATAAGAGTATCAAAGGAGCCTTCATCAAATTGATGAGACAAAGCATCAGCAGTACAATTAGAGGAACTAGGTTTGTATTTAATTTCATAATCAAACCCTAATAGTTTGCACAAATATTGTTACTGTTCCAGAGTTTGAATCACCTGTGTCATTAGTTCTTTCAAGCTTTTTTGTTCTGTAAAAATGATAAGCATGCGCCCCAGTAAATAATGTCGCCATTTTTTAACAGCTTCAACAATGGCGTGTAATTCCATAACATAAGTAGAAGCATTTCGCATCTTGTCACAAAATTTCTTATTGTGAAAACAAATTGGGTGGCCTTGCTGAATAAGTACAACACCCATGCCCCTTCCAGACGCATCAGTTTCTAATTGGAAAGGGATCTCAAAGTTAGTCAGGGCAAGAACAGGAGCTTCAGTCATAGCTTTCTTCAATTCATCAAATGCTTGTTGTTCAACTAGAGTCCAATGAAAAGCGTCCTTCTTCAACAAATCAGTCAAAGGTGCGACAATGGCAGCATATCCTTTTATAAAGCGACGATAGTACCCCATCAAACCAAGGAACCCTCGTAGTTGTTTCACACAATGAGGAACTGGCCATTCTTTCACTGCCTGAATCTTGTCATTTTCTGGTTCCACACCCTCTTCAGTAATGATATGGCCTAGATAGACAACATTGTTTTGTGCAAAAACACACTTGGATATTTTCAAAAAAAATTGGTTATCCAACAAGCATTGAAAAAAAGTTGCAAATGATTCATGTGTTCCTATAAACTCTTACTGTAAACTAAGATATCGTCAAAGAAAATAATAAGAAATTTACGAAGGTGAGGGCGAAACAACTCATGCATAATGCTCTGAAAGGTTGAAGGAGCATTGCATAACCCAAATGGCATGATAGTAAACTCATAGTGGCCTTCATGAGTTCGAAAAGCATTTTTGTAAGACTCCCCTGGAAACATTCGGATCTGATGATAACCAGAACGAAGATCAAGCTTAGAAAACCACTTAGCACCAAACAATTCATTGAGAAGTTCATCCACTGTGGGGATTGGAAAACAGTCCTTGTTCATGACTGCATTCGACGCGCGATAATCCACACAAGACTGCCATGCCCCGTCTTTCTTACGCACAAGCAGTGCTGGGGAAGCGAAAGGGCTCAAACTCTTTTGGATGACACACGAATGTAACATCTCTTCGGCCTGTTTCTCAATCTTCTGCTTCTGAAACTGTGGGTATCGATACGGTCGCACATTGACAGGATTAGTTCCTTTCAATAGTAGAATTTTGTGATCAGTAGTACGTGGGGGAGGAAGATTCTGTGGAACTTCAAAAATAGCGGAATAGCATTGAAGGAGGGCCTCAATTTCTGGGAGAAAAGACTTGGCTTTGCCATCATCAAGAGATAGAGGTTTAGCCTGAATATGATAATATTCACTGATTGAATCAGTGGTTTGAAGTTGTTTAAGTTGTTGGGATGAAATTTCATGGAATTTAGTCCTTGGAATTCCCTGGAGTTCCACTATCTAACCTTCTTTTTTGAACCTCATAATTAACTTATCAAAATCAGTAAGTATTGGACCCAAACTTTGCAGCCACTGCACCCCCAAAACTAAATATGCGCCCGTTATAGGCAAGACAAAGAGATCTTCGATGAACAAGTGGGGTCCAATGTGGATTTGTACCTCTTTACACAACTTGGAGCATTGTAACTCCTCCCCATTACCCACTTGAACAGAGAAACCTTAGGCTGGGGTAGCGTTGAGATTCAAAAACATCACCAGTTGTTCCTGTAAGAAATTATGTGTACTTCCACTGTCAATCAAAATTGACAATTGGGCCTTGCCAATTCGGCCCAATACGCGTAGAGTTTGGTAAACCGAATGGCCCATTAGGGCGTGGAGACTAATCTGGGCTGGGGAAGAATCGGGTTGGGTTTCAGGTTCAGTTATGGGTGGATTCAAGTCAGATAATAACTCTTGAAACTCCTCGTCAATCCTTGATAGAGGTTCTGGAGCTAGCAGAACCATGTACTGACGTTTTCAACGGTGACCCCGAACATAATTATCATCGTAGTAATAGCACAAGCCTTTTTCACGTCTGGCTTGAAGTTCTTCGGCGGTCATGTTCTTGATTATCAGGGAACGATTGGTAGTAGCAAAGTTTGTTGTGTGAGTTTGGGAGAAAGCGTTTACGTTTTGGTTTTAGATGGTTTTTTGTGGTGTGTTAAGGATGGAGGCTGAGGTGTAGGATTTGTAAGGCTTGGACTGTGTTTGGGATTTGAGTTTTGGTTGGGTGTCTTCGAAGTTGGCCTCATAAATCTTAGCCAAATCAATAGCATCAATGAGTGTGGTCGGTTGGCGAGAGCGTACTTCATGTTGTAATTCAGGTTGAAGCCCAGAAATGAAACATCTAAGATAGAAACTAGCTGGGAGATCGAGGATTCGATTTGCAAGAGCCTCGAACTGTTGTTGGTACTCATGAATCGAAGAAGTTTGCGTCAGTTTAAACAACGCACCAGCAGGATCCTCAAATCGTGATGGTGCAAAGAGAGATTGGATCGCCTTAAGCAGCGCATCCCAATCCTTGATTTGATTATTTGCTGTCATCCATTGATACCAATTAAGAGCTTCCCCCTCCATGTAAAGCTAGCAATGTGTGTTCTTTCCACTATTGGTGTTTGGTGATACTCAAAATACTGAGTGATCTTGAAAATCCACCCTAAAGGATCGTTCCCATCAAAGCGAGGTATCTCCAGTTTCATATAGTGTTTGGTTTCGTGTGTGGAAGAAGATGACCCCAGATTTTCTAGTTTGCTTTCCAAGAGGGCGAATCTGTCCTCCAAGCGCTAGTATTCTCATTGCAAGGTAAGATGATTTTCAATCAATTTTGAAATTTGAGGATCACTGGAAGAAACAGAAGAGCGAGTCATGGTTACTCTCAACGAAAGCACCAGATGATACGTCTTTTATGGAATTCAATAGAAAAAACTCCACCTTACGTCGAGGGAAGGGGAAGAAACCTCCACACGAGTGATTACAAAATATTCTCCTGCTTTTATTGATAATGAAAAGGATATATATATATATATATATATATATATATATATATATATATATATGGGCAGAGAAGAAAAGACAAAATTGGGTAATTCCTAAAACAGAAAACAAATAAATCTCAAAAGAATAAAGTAAATCATAACATAATCAATTCATTTTGTATTCGTTGAATTTCTGAGGTGCGTGACGGTTTCTAGAAGGATTTTTTCTCGGCTTGGCTTTTCCAATTGTGTCCTCCAAATCATTTGGGTTGGGCTCTCGTAACACGTTTGGTTCTGGTTCCTCCTCACCTGCATCATGGTCCATAACATCATCCCTTCTCTCGCGATAATTTGGTTTTATTTGTAATGCTACTACAAAATGGTAGTGAGTGGCTATGGTTGCCTATGCTCCAACGACTTGGGGAGGCATTGCTGGGGTGATGGAGTTGTGTGCTAGGGATAAGCTCCTTGATCGCATCATTGCCAAGGGACATTACCCTGGATGTGTTGCAGTGCATATTGTCCACACGTGTCATTCCATAGTGTCATTCATAGAGATCTTAAGCCTCAGAATTTTCTTCCCTTGAACAAGGATGAAAATACGACTACCGATTTTGCTATCCTGTTGGGTAAAATTAAATTAAAAAATTAATAAAAAGATAATTAGTTTATAAATTTATTGGGATAAAATTAAATAAAAAAGATAATTATGAGTTTGTTGTAACATTTTGATATTATTAATATCTTGGGTGGTTAGTATTTGATTTGGGAGTTTTTTATTTTTTAAGATAAGATTAGAGTTTGTCGGAGTATATAAATACACTATTGTATTTCTTATTGAGATATGACAAATAATAAGTTAGTTTTTCAAAATTCTTTATTATCAAATTGGTATCAAGAACTTGAGTTTTTTTAAGAAAAGCTAGGATTTTTTAGGAGAGCTAGACTTTGAGTTTTTGAGCGTCAGAAAAAGTTGAAGAGTGAGAATGGTTGGTCTAACTAATGTTGTAGTTGTGCCCCAATTGACGAAGAACGTCAACTATAATAGATAGAGTGTCCAGATGAAGACTCTCCTCAAAGTCTAAGATTGTTCGAAAGTAGTAGAAGAATATTTTGAAGAACCAAAAATCACAAAAGGATAGACGACCTTAACTCTCAAGGCATTGAAGGAGCAAGCTCTATATTCTCAAGTGATAGAGGACGAGGATGTGGTAGTCAAGGCCGAGGTGGCAAGACGAAAGAAGAAAATAGCAAAACTAGCAAGGTAGTGGACGTGGTTGGAGAGGAGGTCATTCGATGAGTCATTATAATGTTGAGTGCTTCAAGTGTGGCAAACATGGTCATTATGCAAAGGATCGTTACTCAGACAAATGTTACAATTGTGGTGAGATTTGACACTTTGCGAAAGAATGTCAAAAGATGGAAGAGAGCTATCTCGTAGAGGATACAAAAATAGAATAAGCAATATTGTTGATGGTCGACCACAACTCGACAACTAACAAAAATGCCAAACATAACTTAACAATACTTAAGAGATCATATTACAACTCAGAAGATTCGGTGTGGTATTTAAACACTAGTGCAAGCAACCATATATGTGGGGACGAACACCTATTTAGCAAATTTGAGAAATTTAAGGGTGATCATGTGTCTTTTGGAGATGATTCGAAAGTCTCAGTAAAAGGCTAGGGTACTATTTTTTTCTTGTAGAATAATGGCCCAGTCGGGTCAATCCGATATGTGTTCCATTTCCATATCTCAAGAGTAATCTTTTGAGTTTAGGACAACTGATGGAGAGGGGATACTTGGTATTCATGAAAGACTAAATACTAAAATTGAAGGACAAGCTCAAAAGATTAATTGTCCGAGTAGAGATAGGAAAGAATAAAATGTACAAGTTGCAGCTGAGAAGCATTCGGGAGAGGAGGAGTCTGAAATTAAATGTAAAGGACACGTGGAAGAAAAATCATCAATCTGGTCACATGAACTTTTGTGGTCTAACCGAGTTAATTCATGATGATAATCATGATGTTGATCTAGACGTCCGAATTGATGAAACGAGTGAGTGAAACTGGGGAGAATGGAGGATGATAGAGGAGACCGAGTTGCTACACCACCACTAGTAGCCAGTTTGAAAACCGAGGAGGAAGAAACAACAATATTAGTGAAGTTGAAGAAGAACATGAAGAGCATGGTGCTTAGATTTTCGAGCATAGAGGTGAGAGTTTGTGAAGGTGTGGCAAGGGCCAAACTTCAGAAAAATGTCGAGTACATAGAAAAATTTGAGTGAAGTCCAAGTAGTGGATTCTAAAGTGACCATGTCCGAGCTGTTGTAGACGAGAAGGTTTGAGTTGTTATTAAAGAAAAGATCTGAGCTGATATTGAAGAGAAGATTCAAGTTGTTATGGATGAGAAGATCCAAGTTGTAGAACGCAATGACACATTGATGATGACCAAATTGTCGAGCTATGACCAGGTTGTTGGTGTGAAGCAAGTGTTCAAGAAAGATGAGAAACTTTTAGGTTGGAATTTGACCAAGCTCAGTCAAGAGAAAAGAGATAAAAATCTACTAGGCGAGAAGAAACAACTCAGTGCAATGATGATCCGATTTGATAACAAATTGGACATTGGTGAAGAATTCGATCAATCATGAGAGGAATAATCACATTGATGTGTGTTTTCACTTCATCTAAGAACATGTTAAGGAAGGTAATGTGGAGCTCGTACATGTGACAAGTTAAGATCAAGTTGTTGATATGTTCACGAAACCAATGCCTATTGTGTTATTCAAAAACTACAAGAGACTGATCGGGATGAAGGATGGAAGGAACACGGGTGCTCGAGAACCCAAATGTTTGACAAATTGACAAGTCGGCTAGTTGAGAGCTCGAAAAGTTTGAAGCTCGGGATGTTTTGAAACTCGAGAAGTTTTGAAGCTAAGTAAGATGGGAGGTTGGAAGATCGGTAGTGCCGATCTCAATTTTTATCTAAGGGAGTTTTAATTTTACGAAGGAGTTTTGTTGGATAAAGTTAAATTAAAAAAATAATTAGTTTAAGAGTTTATTGGGATAACATTAAATAAAAAAGATTATTAGGAGTTTGTTGGGACATTTTGATATTATTGATATCTTGGGTAGTTATTATTTGATTTTTGGGAGTTTTTATTTTCTAAGATAAGATTAGGATTTTTGTGGAAGTATATAAATACACCATTGTATTCCTTATTAAGGTATGACAAATAATCAATAAAAATCAATTTTTCTGAAATTCTTTGTTATCACTCCCAACCTTCTTTATCCATCTATTTGTAAAAAAATTTAATGCACCTCTATGAGATTGATAAGAAACTCTAAAATATAAACATTAAGTAATATTATTTTTCTAGAGTAAATATAGAAGTGCAGGGTAAACTATGACTATGTAAAATATTTTAATAACAATTTAATAATTAATTAATTTTTATTATTTTAATATTTTATAAACTTATTAATAATTATTAAAAGAAATAATGACAATTGCATATTGGTTCATATATTGTCCGAATGATAAAGTTAATTTTTTTTAGAAATTAGATTCAATAGTTTTTTAATGATCTTATTTATATATATATATATATATATATATATATATATATATATATATATGATAACATTATTGTAACCCTAAAATACGAAGCTTTATAATATAACATTTGAGATATTTTATTTCATTATTGTTCTATTTTTTTTTTCAAGCTTAGATTTATCTTTTAACCCAAACAATTCAGTCTTTTGTTATGATATTAGAGCTCCATTTCGAGTGATACTTTCATCTCACCATGTCTAAAAATAGTGTTGTCACCCTAGATCAAAAGTCATCAAGTCCCTATTACATTCACCCAAGTGAAAGTCTGTCCTTAATTGTTGTAAAAACACTAGTTCTCACTGGAAATAACTATCACACATGGTCTAACTCATCATTTGATGCTAGAAAAAACAACAAAAATACTCCTATTATGGTTGTTATGGGAACACTATCAATGAGTGTTATGCAAAACATAGGTTCCTCCTAATCATCTAGGGTACTTTGGGAGGCCTGACATACATAATCGAGCCTCTGTTATGGTAAATAACACTAAGATAGGTTTTGATTTGATTCCAACCCAACATCAAATGTTAATTACCCTCATTGATTAGCCTGGTAACTAAAGAAGCTCAGACCCAGATGAAAAATCTCACACAAGCCATGTTAATGTTTCTCATATTTCAAAAATTGGCCCAAACACTCTTCTGAGTCCAAATTTTAGTAACAGTAGTTTTACTTGAATAATTGATTCAAGAGCCACTAATCATATAACTAAATCTTTAGATAATTTCCAATCTCATTTTAAAATAAATCCATTCACATCAAAATGCCTAATGGAAATTTTGTTACTTCTTGTGTTTCAGGAACTATTCATTTTTCTACAAATTTTATTATTCATGATATCATTTATTTACCGCATTTTAATTTTAACCTTCTTTCTATTTCTAAATTAATTTTCAGCTTACATTACACTCTCCTTTTTATGATTCTTGAAAAATTCAGGATATGAACTCATTGAAGACTATCGGTTTGGTAAGCTAGAGACCTTTACCAGCATTAACAAAGATACCTCGTCTCCAAAACCTAAGACTTGCCTTATGAATAACACATTCTCTACTATCACTACCTCAAACATTTGACATTATTTATTAAGTCACTTGTCCAAAAATAGATTTAATGTTTTACACCAATAATTTCCTTTTATTTCTAAGTTTATCAAAGAAGCTTATGATGTTTGTCATTTAGCTAGACAAAGAAGGTTGTCTTATTCATCATGTATCATTAGAGTGTCTAAAATTTTTGAGTTTATTCATATGGATATTTTGGGATCCTTTTCTAAAGCTTCCATACATGGTTACAAATAATTGTTAGATCTTTTGAGGGGGATTCATCGGAAAGAGACAACACCAATGAGACACATGAGCCCAATTCACATAAGGATTGACACCACCTTCAACCCAAAACCTTAAGGTATTAGGTTATTGGTCTTTTTTCTTTATGTGTGGCTTAACTTTCTCATTCTTACTCAATATGGGACTTAGATTCACATTGGGTTACCCAACAATCTCCCCCTCAATGTACCATCGTTCATCATAATGGGACACACTTACTTAACCCATTGTCAAGAAGTCTTTCGATACAAGGATCACTCTTGAAATGTTGGTCACCACATAAATCATTGACTCTAATACCACTGTTGGGCCTTTTGAGGGGGATTCACCAAGGAGAAACAACACCAATGAGATGTGAATCCAACTAACATAAGGGATTAACACCACCTTTAACCCAAAACCTTAAGGCTTTAGCTTATGGGTGTTTCTTCCTTATAAGTTACTCAACTTTCTCTTTTTAACTCAATGTGGGACATAGACTCACACTTGGATTATCCAATAATAATTTCTAACCATTATTTATTATTATAGTCATTACACATTGATTGTTTTGTTAAAATCAAAGGGAGAAGTCAAGTCGCATGTGAATAATTTTATACATCTTGTTGAAAATAGGTTTGAACCAAAGGTTAAAAATATTCAGTCTGATAATGGACCATAATAATAACTTATTGTCATACGTCATTAAACATATTGTTTACTTAATTAATTGGGTTCCATCACCAATCAATTGGAACAAAAGTCCCGTTAAACTTTTACATAATCAAGTATCAAAGTTTCAAGAACTAAGGTTTTTGGTTGTTTAATTTATGCATCAATAAATATTGCAAATCATCATGAATTTGATCCACAATGTAGACATGGGGTTTTCTTAGGTTTTCATAATGGCACTAAGGGTTACATAGTTCTAAACTTAGATACAAAAGAGATTTTTATTTCTATAAATGTGATTTTTTATGAATCTAATTTGCGTTTTCAAGATAAAGTACACCATATAGAAAGTCATTTTCCAAATATTCAAACTGAAGATTTTCCTAGTACACCACCTTAGTTACATCCTAGTGAACCTATTCCTCAACATTCATCTGTCCAACCTATCAATGAATCAATCTCAATTAGTGACCCCACTGAATAGTCACTTACAATACCTCAACTACATCCTAGTGAGCCTATTCCTCAATACTCATTTGTCCAACCTACCAATGAATCAATCTTTGACATGTCCTCATCTACCTCATATGATAATCTTCCTTAACCTCAATCATCATTGGGTCGTTCAACTTGGACACATAAGCCACCTCTTCACCTCTCTAACTATTATGTAATTTCTTTACCCAATCGTCAGCAAAATTTGTGTATCCTCTCAGGTGTTTTATGTCTTTGTCTCATGTTTCTTCCTCACATCATCATTATCTAATGGCTTTGTCATCTAAATTTGAGCCAGTGAGTTATCAAGAGGCTTTCCAGCATGAATGTTGGCATGAGGCAATGCAATATGAGATAGAGGTGCTCAAACCAAACAAAACCTAGAATATTATCGATACACTCGCAAACATTTGTCCCATTGGATGCAAATGAGTTTACAAAATTGAGAGGAATCCTGGTGGGAGCATGGAATGGTATAAAACTCGATTGGTTGCAAAAGGATATGCTCAAACATTGAGGATTGATTATCTTGAAACTTTTTCACCAGTGGTTAAGATGATAAGAATCATTCTTGTTGTGGCTTTTGTTAAATCATGTTGTCTTCATCAATTGAATGTAAGTAATGTGTTTCTTCATGGAGATTTGAACAAAGAGGTGTACATGACTCCTTCTCCTGGTATTGACAATATTAAACCTTCTTAATGTTGCAAACTTCTGAAGTCTATATATGGATTAAAACAAGCAAGTTGTTCATGGTATGAGAAATTATCAATAATGCTCTTATCTTATGGATATTGTCTAGCTCACTTAGATCATAGTCTCTTTACCAAGGCATGGGGAAGAAATTTAACAACCTTATTAATGTATGTCAATGACATTATACTTACTGGAAATGACATTGAAGAAAATTCAAATATTATACATATTCTTCATTCACACTTTTCAATCAAAGATCTTAGGGTATTAAAGTACTTTCTAAGGTTGGAGGTAGCTCACTCATCCGAAGGTATCTCATTGTGTCAAAGAAAATATTATCTTGAATTATTGCATGATTCTGATTATGATTTATTAGGTTCAAAATCAATGTTTACACCTATGGATAGTTCTCTTCGTCTTAGTCAAACTTCTAGAGAAGAGCTTTTAGACCCTATTTCTTATAGACGTTTGATGGGTCATTTAATTTATCGTACTAATACGTGTCCAGACATTGTCTATACTACCCAATAATTGATTCAGTTTATGTCAAGACCCCCTTAAGTCCATTTTAAGGCTACCACCATAGTATTGTGATACCTAAAGAGTTGTCTTGGTAAAGGTTTATTTTTTAGTAGGGAATCAACAACTCAAATCCAAGGGTTCAACGATGTAAATTGGGTTTCCTGTGTAGATTCCTATGTAGTGGCATATGCGTCAAAAACATTGGATCAAGCCCAAGCCAATTACACTACTATCAAGAGGAGGTATTGGCCATAGTTTTTACATTGGATAAATTTATGTCATACCTACTCGGTTCAAGATTGTGTTGTACACAAATCATGCAACAATCAAGTTCCTCTTGAAGAAGTCGGACACGAAGTCGAGATTAATTAGATGGATGTTGCTTCTTCAGCAGTTTGATTTATAGGTCAAGGATAAATTGGTATCGCGCAGCAGAATGTTTGCGTTTGGGAAAAAAAACCAAGAGGGGGGGTGAATTGGTTTCTTATAAAAACTTTCCCTTTTAAAAACTTTTTGTAAGTGTTACCAATTAAACAATAATATAATAAGGCACATGAAATGTAAAAAGATAAGGGAATAAGATTACACAAGTAATATATACTGGTTCGGATCAAAAGACCCTACGTCCAGTTGTTAATCACTCTAAAAGAGGATTAACTCAGTCACTAAAACAATAGTTCAACATATTTCAAATTACAAGTAATAAGGATTAGAAAACACCTCTTTTGAGTCACACAAGAAATGAACACCTCCTTTGAATCCACAAAGGATGAAGACAACTTTTCCTAGAGACGGCACAACACACAATCCACCAAGAAACCCACTTAGTGATTCTTATCACTTCTAGCCCACATTAGGTTACAAAAGCCCCTTTTTCTTCCCTACTCAAAGTTCTCTCAGCAATCACAACTATAAATTTAGTATGAAAAAGGTTGTCAATTACAGAGAGCCTGAGAGATCCTTAAATATATATTTTAGGGTTTAGAAATTAGGGTTTTCGAAAATAGGTCTGAAATTTAAAATTCAAAATTCAAAATCATAACTGACACAGATATTCGATTATCATGAGTGATAATCGATTATCATAGAGTCATTTTCGCAGAAGACATAATTTTGACAGGATAATCGATTATCAACAGTGATAATCAATTATTCCAAAGACTTTCAGAGACCCAGGAGAGCTAGTATAATCAATTATCACAAGTGATAATTGATTACTGATAATCGATTATCCACAGGTGATAATCGATTATCACTGTGAGTTTTAGATAAAAGCGAACTTTCAATGGACAAACTATGTACTAGCTATCATGGACTCTATTTTTACATACTCAAAATGATACAACATAGTTATTACAAGTAATTTCAAATGAATATAATGAAAGTGATCCTAGCAAAGATCTCATTGATTTGATGAAGTCAAAGATAAAGTCAAGGGTCAACTCTGCAGCAGTCAAACAAGTCACTCAGAAGAATGGAGCTGAAGACTTAGTGTGTCTAAACAGAAAGCTTAGGTAAAACCACTTTACCTTTTCCACTGCATAAAGCTTCTTCACTCAATTTGCAAAATGCCTCAAAAATAGTTTTAAACAAATCAAACAAAAGCATTTTGACAAAGAACCTTCTTAACAATAGTTTTAACTGATATAGTTTTTTAAGAAACGATTAAAATCACTAAGAATGCGTAAAGAATTGTTTTTACAGTATTTTAATCGATACAAACTTCTTTTAATCGATTAAAACCCTTTAGAAATCATTATGACCGATTAGAATTGGAATATAATAGGTCAGAATGCATTATAATCGATCAGATCTTAAATATGAGCGATCAGAACTATTTTAATCGATTAAAACACGTTTCAATCGATTAAAATTACTTTGGATGTCAGGATGATCGATCAGAATGAGATTATGACCGATCAGAGTTGGATATGATCGATCAGAATTGAATTATGACCGATCAGATCTGTTTCAATCGATTAAAACGTATTTCAATCGATTAGAATAACTTAGAAAATCTTTTCAATCGATTAAAACGAACTTTCAATCGATTAAAATGACTTGAAAATATATGTGCAGATTTTCAATCGATTGAAACGACTTTATATCAGTTAAAATAACTTGGAAAGTTTTATAAGAAGGTTTTTAAACAAATCAATCGATTAATACGTGATTCAATCGATTGTTTTATACTTAGAAAATGTTTGTAAAACGTTTTAACTGATAAAAACGTGGTCGTATCAACTAAAACATTTTCTGTTAAAGATCATGAACGCATTAATGGGTTGAAAGGACTTTTAACAGATTGTAACGGCTATTTCAACAGATTAAAACAAACTTTCAACAGATTAATTAATGCAGCAGATTTGAAAATACTCTTTTATAAACAGATTTGCTTGAAACTTTGAGATAGAGATCACATATCAGTTTTTACACAATTCAAGCAATCAATACAAACAACTATTAGCATTTTTCAAGAAAGATACACAACTGTTTTTGTGAACTTCTTTTGAAATCTTTCTTGAGGCACTTTGCATTTCTTTGAAGAAGAAACTGACTGTGGATTGGTGTAATCCGGTTTGAGCTTTCTTTGTTTCTTCTTTTAAATTTCTATTCATTCATTTGTACTGTTTTGTACCTGGAATTTGGGTACAAGTTTTCTGCAGCTGTTGTAGAAAGTTGCCAAGAACTGGAATTTGGTTCTTGGTGGAAAGGTTAAAGCAAGAGCTGGAATTTGGTTCTTGTGTGTGGTGCCTGGAATTTGGGCACTGGTTTCTCTGCGGCTGGAATTTGGTTGCAGAGGTTTCCAAGAGCTGGAATTTGGTTCTTGGTGGAGAGTTAGAATAGGTGTAAGAGGGTGAGTCTGTAAAACATCTATTCTAGTGGAACCCAGCTGGAATTTGGCTGGAGACTGGACGTAGCCCTGGTATTGGGTGAACCAGTATAAAATTACCGGTGAAATCTTTCCTAACCTTTCTCTCTTTAATTTCTGCTGCTGCACTTAAACTGTTTGATTGCTTTGTGATTTGTGAATTGATAAGTAATCTTAATTTTCGAATTAGATAATCTGTGTATTGCGAAAAACTTTCAAAAATCAATTCACCCCCCCTCTTGATTTAAAACTACTTTTCTAACAATTGGCATCAGAGCAAGGTGCTTGAAAGTTATTCAAGTCTCTTGATCCATGGCTGAGAACAGATTACCGTTTTCTGAGGGGGCATCTATTAACAGACCTCCACTATTCTGTGGAACAGATTATCCTTTCTGGAAAATTAGGATGAAAATCTTCATTGAATCCATTGACAGAAATGCTTGGGATGTTATTACTAATGGTCCTTTAATTACAGATAAAGGATGGTCAAGCTTGAATGAAGAAGAAAAGAAGAAAGTTCAAAGTGACTGTAATGCAAAAAATATAATTACTTCTGCTCTTAACATGGATGAATTTTTCAGGGTGTCCCAGTGCAATTCTGCCAAGGAGATGTGGGATGTTCTTGAGGTCACTCATGAAGGGACTGCAGATGTTAAAAGAGCCAGAAAACACACTTTGATAAGAGAGTATGAGCTGTTTAAAATGCAGAATGGTGAAAGCATCGCAGATGTGCAGAAACGCTTCACGCACATCATCAACCATTTAATGGGCCTAGGTAAGACCTTTGATAAGGAAGAACTAAATATTAAAGTATTGAAATGTCTTGACAGGTCCTGGCAGCCAAAAGTCACTGCAATATCAGAATCAAAAGATCTGTCCACCATGACAACAGCCTCACTGTTTGGAAAACTCAGAGAACATGAAATGGAAATCACAAGATTCAATGAGCAAGAAGTCTCTGAGAAGAAGAACAGAAGCATTGCACTTAAAGTTGAAGAAAATCAAGAATCAGAAGAAGATAATGAGAACCTTGGACTGCTTGTTAGGAAATTCAACAAATTCCTCAAGAAAAAGATCCAAGACAAGGAAAGACACAAAAGGTATGAGAAAAGAACTGATTCTTCTAACTTTAAATGTTATGGTTGTGGCAAACAGGGCCATGTTAAAATGGAATGTCCAGAGAGAAACAAACAAAGTGAAAAGAAAAAGGAAAAATCAAAAAGAAGAGCCTACATAGCCTGGGATGATAATGATACGTCATCAACAGATAACTCTGAAAATGAAGAAGCCAATCTTTGTTTAATGGCGAGTCAAAATCCACAAACCAGCCAGGTAAGTTCTAGCTCCTCTTCAAATGTAGTTAACTATGATGCATTACAAGAAGCATTTAATGAAATGCATGAAGAGGCTAAGAAACTTCAAAAAGAAAATGATAGGCTGAAAGGGCTAAATAACTGGCTAGTTAACAAGGTTGATTCTCTGGAAAAACAGATTAGTGAAAATGAAACTGATAATGAATTCTTGAAACTGATTCATGCTAACTCTGATTGTGAATGCAATAAACCATGCAATAACTGTCCTGAATTGCAAAAGAAAATTGAATTCTTATCTCAAACTGTTTCAAAGTTCACTCAGGGGCAAGCTAATCTTGATATATTACTTGGATCTCAAAAATTAATGTTTGACAAAACTGGAATAGGCTTTAAATCTAGATCCAGTAAAACAAAAACAAATAGGAATTCATACTCTACAATCAAATGTTTCTACTGCATGAAAAAAGGGCATTCAGTAAAATACTGCAGAATTAAAAAGTATGCTATTCCTAAAGGGAGAATGAAATGGGTTCCAAAGATTAATTCTTTTCAAATAACATGATCAGGACCCAATAATTATAAAGGGTACCAGAAAAATACTTAATTGTTTTGCAGGAACAAGTCTGGGAATCCCTTGAAGATCAGAGCTGCGAAACCAGGTTCTGTGTATTTAAATTAATTGTTTTAATTGATATAAACCAATATTAATCGATTGAAATAACTTACCGTACCATTTTAATCGATTGAAATGTCGAAATAATCGATTAAATTGTTCTCAGAATGTTGGTTTAGTCGTTTTAATCGATTAGAATAAATTTATATCAACTAAAAACACTTAGGATCAAAATTAATCGATTCATTTATGTTTTAATCGATTTAAATACTGGTGATATTTTTTTTATTACATTCTGTACCTTACAAATCGATTCTTTCATAAAACAAATCGATTAATTCACTGTAGATGTTTTCAACTCTAATGACAAGAATCAAATTAATAGATAATGAGTTGATTAATCAATTGATTAGGATCTGTAAACAAGACTTATAACATCTAATTGAAGTTTGACAGGGAAATTCAAAACAAAAACTCAGTGTCTATTATCTGCAATAAATCTTTAAAGATTTCTTTGACCAAATCAACATTATTCCCAAGAACAAATTAACTGATTCACCCACTGTCCTGTAAATTGTGTCGCACATGCTGAACAGATCTTTAATTAGAAACTAAGACTAGTGGAATAAATGTGGGAAAGTTATTGCCGATTGAAATACTGCAAACTTTACATGTAGGAAAGTTATCCATAGATGAAAATGTTATTTTAACAATCGATTAATTCTCTGTAGATGTTTACATTTCTCTTAATACTTTACATGGAATGCTGCGTAGTAATACATTGAAAATCAAAGGAATTATCAAAGAATGGACTGTAACTTTTCTTATAGACACTAGTTACAAACAGGTCAAACTGTTAGGACTGAAAACATAGTTTATCAAAATTTTTTTTAGTGATAATTGTTTCTGGTAATAAGTTATTCATTACTAGGAAATCCAATAAATACATGTTTTCATTAAATTTCTTGATATTACATTGCAATATATTTGAAATAATTTTGAGCATGCATTGGTTCAAAACTCTTGGTGAAATTCATTGGAACTGTGCAACTTTGAATATTTGCTTTAATCATCAATGTCACGAGGTGACACTGTAAGGAAACCAATCTGGGACAGCAATTCAAGAATTGAATAACGTGGTACAGGGAATGTATGTTTTATGGTCAGTACAGGGATAAATTTTATATTGTTTTAGAATTCTGGATTGATTGTCATCACCTGTCCTCATTACTAATCATTGCCCACTCTACCAGAATAACATTCCTCAAAAGATAATGATGACTGGTTCACTATAAGTGAGAATAACACCCATCATACTACATTAATAAGAATGCAGTTATTTGCTTGGATAATGACAACTGCAGGGTTCAAAATGGGTTGGCTATTATGAAAGAAAATTCCTATCTCAGTACATCATTAACCTGTGATTCATGCAATTTATGGTATCATGCATTCTGTGTGGGATTTGGTCAGTACATGATTATGCCTCTGATGTGTAGTAGAAATTCCAGTGTGGTGTCAACCATGGACTGTAATGCAGTCAATAATAACAGTAAACTGCTAAAAGATTTCTTTTCAGGAAAAGTTTCTGTGTCTGTTGCTGATACAGGAGTGACAGCAGTTGTTGACTCAAATAGTTGATAGAGCAAAATTAGTTCCAGCAAAAAGGAAAGCCTATTATCTTTTGATATTGGTGGGAATCAAATGAATGATCACCAAGCTGGTGGATAAGCAGTTCAATCAGGGAAATTGGGATGACTAGTTCCCCTCATCATCTTTATCTTCTGCTTATTTCTATCTTTATATTGTTTGCATGGACTGTGATATTAACTGGTGTTATACCAGGAACATTTGCCTTAACCTTTGGTTAAATATGGTTTAGGATCTAATCTAGATCAGACTGGCGTAAATAGAATTTAAATAGATCCCTGAGAGCTTTAGCTAAATAAGACTTTATTCTGATAGATCTATTAGCTAAGATAGCTGTTAGTATTGTTAAAACATCCTTCTAAATGATCAGTTTTACAAAATTCGCACTGAGTTAGGCATCTTAGATGCATCAAACATTACTTAGAGTGCAAGTCTGGTTGTTTTAGTCAATAAAAACACCTTTTAATCGGTTAAATAAACTTAAACAACAGTTTTCATTACTGTTTTAATCGATTTAAAATCGAAATAATCGATTATTTTTACTAAAGTTTCATGTTTTCAAAATCTTAAATGTTTTAATCGATTAAACTTTTCTTTCAATCGATTAAAATCATTTACCAAGAACATTTTAACCGATTATGCTCTGTTTTTAATCGATTTTTATTCTGGGAAGAAAGATTAAAGGCTTTAGTTAATGGCTGTTCCTGTAACATGCTACTAAAGCGTGATTCCCTTATCTTTACACGTGTTAATTGTATTCATTACAAACGTGTTAATGGAGATAAGTTTGAATCAACTTTAATTGATTCTTTTCATGAGTGAAATATTGATTCACTTTGTATTTTCAAAAATTTGAGCATATTTTTTCGAAACCTTACATTTTATTCTTTTCTCTTCTATTCCCTATTTTTGATGAAGTCAAAAGGGGGAGAAATAGTTGCATCACTTTAAGATAAATTTAAGTGCAACATTTTAGGGGGAGAAATAAGTTTTAGGGGGAGAAACAAAACTTTATTACATTCTTATATTTCTCACCTAACTGCATTATCAAGTGACTTATTTTGCAGAGATTGTTTTTTCAAAATGGTGTTTGTCTTCATCAAATAGGGGGAGACTGAAAGTGATCCTAGCAAAGATCTCATTGATTTGATGAAGTCAAAGATAAAGTCAAGGGTCAACTCTGCAGCAGTCAAACAAGTCACTCAGAAGAATGGAGCTGAAGACTTAGTGTGTCTTAACAGAAAGCTTAGGTAAAACCACTTTACCTTTTCCACTGCATAAAGCTTCTTCACTCATCTTGCAAAATGCCTCAAAAATAGTTTTAAACAAATCAAAACAAAAGCATTTTGACAAAGAACCTTCTTAAACAATAGTTATTAACTGATATAGTTTTTAAAGAAACGATTTAAAATCACTAAGAATGCGTTAAAGAATTGTTTTTACAGTATTTTAATCGATACAAACTTCTTTTAATCGATTAAAACTCTTTAGAAATCATTATGACCGATTAGAATTCGAATATAATAGGTCAGAATGCATTATAATCGATCAGATCTTAAATATGAGCGATCAGAACTATTTTAATCGATTAAAACACGTTTCAATCGATTAAAATTACTTTGGATGTCAGGATGATCGATCAGAATGAGATTATGACCGATCAGAGTTGGATATGATCGATCAGAATTGAATTATGACCGATCAGATCTGTTTCAATCGATTAAAACGTATTTCAATCGATTAGAATAACTTAGAAAATCTTTTCAATCGATTAAAACGAACTTTCAATCGATTAAAATGACTTGAAAATATATGTGCAGATTTTCAATCGATTGAAACGACTTTATATCAGTTAAAATAACTTGGAAAGTTTTATAAGAAGGTTTTTAAACAAATCAATCGATTAATACGTTATTCAATCGATTGTTTTATACTTAGAAAATGTTTGTAAAACGTTTTAACTGATAAAAACGTGGTCGTATCAACTAAAACATTTTCTGTTAAAGATCATGAACGCATTAATGGGTTGAAAGGACTTTTAACAGATTGTAACGGCTATTTCAACAGATTAAAACAAACTTTCAACAGATTAATTAATGCAGCAGATTTGAAAATACTCTTTTATAAACAGATTTGCTTGAAACTTTGAGATAGAGATCACATATCAGTTTTTACACAATTCAAGCAATCAATACAAACAACTATTAGCATTTTTCAAGAAAGATACACAACTGTTTTTGTGAACTTCTTTTGAAATCTTTCTTGAGGCACTTTGCATTTCTTTGAAGAAGAAACTGATTGTGGATTGGTGTAATCCGGTTTGAGCTTTCTTTGTTTCTTCTTTTAAATTTCTATTCATTCATTTGTACTGTTTTGTACCTGGAATTTGGGTACAAGTTTTCTGCAGCTGTTGTAGAAAGTTGCCAAGAACTGGAATTTGGTTCTTGGTGGAAAGGTTAAAGCAAGAGCTGGAATTTGGTTCTTGTGTGTGGTGCCTGGAATTTGAGCACTGGTTTCTCTGCGGCTGGAATTTGGTTGCAGAGGTTTCCAAGAGCTGGAATTTGGTTCTTGGTGGAGAGTTAGAATAGGTGTAAGAGGGTGAGTCTGTAAAACATCTATTCTAGTGGAACCCAGCTGGAATTTGGCTGGAGACTGGACGTAGCCCTGGTATTGGGTGAACCAGTATAAAATTACCGGTGAAATCTTTCCTAACCTTTCTCTCTTTAATTTCTGCTGCTGCACTTAAACTGTTTGATTGCTTTGTGATTTGTGAATTGATAAGTAATCTTAATTTTCGAATTAGATAATCTGTGTATTGCGAAAAACTTTCAAAAATCAATTCACCCCCCCTCTTGATTTAAAACTACTTTTCTAACATATAAGTCTTCTAATCTTGAAGTCCTTTGTTCTTGAATCATCATCAAAATCTTTAGTCATCATATCCTTGCATTTTCAATAATCTAGTCCTTGCATTTTAATGATGATCAAAATTTGCTTTAAAGACTCTTTGTAATAACCTGTTTTCTTTCACAACTCTCATAGAAAAAAATACTAAACATATTAGGCTTTTAAATATATTTTCCCCCTTTTTTATCATAAACAAAACGAATATAAGCTCCCCTCAATATATGTAGAAAAAATAATCAACTCCCCCTCAATATATGCAAAGATAGATATTTAAGCTATTTCTAATATTCTTAAGTCTCTTCTAAGTTCATAGAATCTATCCTTGGGGAGATGTTTGGTAAATATGTCTGCTAACTGATGTTTTGTATCTATATACTCAATTTTACAATTTTCCTTAGAAATATGATCTCTTAAAAAGTGATGTCTAATTTCAATATGTTTAGTTCTAGAGTGCATAACAGGATTCTTAGTGTCATCGCCGTCAAAAGAGGCAGTCGGAGCGACGCGATGGTTCTGACTTTTCCGTTTTTCGCGTTTTTATGGGTGAGGTTACAACGCCTTTAGGTTGTCTAATAACCGGGCTGAACCTAGGGGCGAGGTTTTCGAAAAGATGTTCTTAGGTTGTCCGATAACCAGGCTAACCAAAGAACTAATTTGAAGGGGTTCTTATGGAGTCGCCACCGATGTTTTTACCAGAAACATCGAAAAAGGAAGAAAAAGGCGTTGGTTTTTCAAAAAACCAACTTTGGTCGTTAAAACCAGAGTTGGGTAAGGGAGTTAGTTACGTGTAACGGAAGTGTTAGTTCCCTTACGACGCCCCTTTCGGGTTCCCTATGATAGGCCAGCTATTTTATAAATGAACTTTTGAAAAGACGCTTTTACCCTTTTATTTGCGGATTTAAAATAATGACTACATGGCCCTAATGTCTATTACGCAATTTAATCAGAAAAATAAAGACAATAAAAGAGAGGGAGAGAATGAAGAAACCTCTGAGGCAAGCTTTTGATTAATTTTCTTGAAAGTAGGGTGCGTTTTGGCAGCCCTTCGCTCTTACAACATCGAAAACTCTCTCGAAACGCTATAAAAAGCTCTCTAAGACTCTCAGAAACTCCAAAAATGCTCCGGAGGGACTCTAGGAAGAGAATTTGAAGAAATTGTAGAAGGGAAAGTGGAAGAACTGTGTGAAATGAGGGGGGAGCGCTCACTATTTATAGGGATTCGCGCCTGTTAGGTCTAGACAGTCATCTCGACTGACAAGGTCGAGACGACCGTCTCGCCATTCGGGACGGCGGTCTCGACTTGCAAAAGTGGCGACACAGCCGTCTTGTTTGACGAGACGGCGGTATCGACTTTTCAAGTGACGAGAAGGCCTTCTCGCCAAACGGGAGGGGGGCCTCGCCATTGACAAGTGGCGAGACGGTCGTCTCGCCAAACGATAGTGGCTTTTTATGGGGCCTAATAGTCTCTCCTAGTGGCTTTTTAGGCTTCGTCCATCTTCGAATAGGAGGTCTTCTGTTCTTATTTTGAGGCCGGGCAAGATTTGGGGTCTACACTTAGTAAGTGTAGACCTCTAATCTTGCCCGGCCTCATAATAAAGATCAGAAGACCTTCTATTCGAAGATGGATGAAGCCTAAGAAGCCACTAGGAGAGACTATTAGGCCCCATACTAGGATAGGAGGGATTTTTGGCCCAAAAATAAGGATTTTCGCCTTTTAAGGTCGAGACCACCGTCTCAGATTCGAGACCGCCGTCTCGTCTTGCGCAAATGGCGAGATCGCCGTCTCGTTTGGTGAGACGGTCGTCTCGACCTGACAGGCGCGAATCCCTATAAATAGAAGCGTCATTCCCCTCATTTCCCACAGTTCTTCCATTCTCTCTCTAGACTTTTCTCCAAATTCTCATTCTAGAACCCCTCCGAAGCATTTCCGGAGTTTCTGAGAGTTTTCTAGAGTATTTTAGAGCGTTTTCGAGACATTGTGGCGCTGTAAAGAGTGAAGGGCTGCCAAAAAGCACCCTATTTTTGCAAAGAATTAATAGAAAGCCCGCTTCGAAGGTTCCTACTCTCTCTCTCTACTTTACTGCTTTAATTTTAATTATGCAATAGAAACTAGGGTCATGTAGTCATAATTTTAAATTCCGCAAAATAAAGGGTAAAAGCGTATTTTTCACCGGTTTATTTATTTATCCAAAGTATCTAGCCCATCATAGGGAACCCGAAAGGGGCGTCGTAAGGGAACTAACACTTCCCTTACACGTAACTAACTCCCTTACCCAACTCTGGTTCTAATGACCAAAGTTGGTTTTTCAAAAACCAACGCCTTTTAACTCCTTTTCTGATGTTTCCGGTAAAAACGTCGATGGCGACTCCAGAAGAACCCTTCAAAAACTAGTTCTTCGTTTAGTCCGGTTATCGGACACTCCAAGAACGCCTTCTCGAAAACCTCGCCCCTAGGTTCAGCCCGGTTATTGGACAACCTAAAGGCGTTGTAACCACCAATAAAAAACACGAAAAATAGAAAGTCGGAACCATCGCGTCGCTCCGCCCGCCCTCATTTTGACGGCGGCGACAGATGGAGACTCTGCTGGGGAAGCCTAGAGAGTTGATCCCATTTAGTGATGGGCTAGCCTAAAGTAAATAAACCAAGAAAATAACGCTTTTACCCTACCTTGTATTATAACATATTTTAATGTTTGACTTTAATAACTGTTGTTTGTTTATACTTATGCAATTGTTTGAAATACAAACTGTACACAAACCCTTGCACACTACAGTTTCCTCTATACCCGGGGGCAAGTGAGAAATCCATAGGGAGTGGGTGGGAGGTACGGTTCGTTGTAGTGATGGCCTTGTGCCCACCAGTGTGATCGGAAACCACCACTCAAGGTGATAACCTTCCTCTTTTGGCACAAAGACTGACTATGGCCTTAGTGCTAAGCATGGTCGGAAGGCTGGAGAGTGGGGACCCTATAATGGGGGCACCTTGGGGGCCTTAGCCTTGGTGAGAACAGTTAGAACCTACCTTCGCCAATGCACTTTTCTCGAAGAAAACCCTACCTCGTGATTAAAACGACTTCTCGCCTGTTCGTGGATGTTCGAATTGTGTGTGCATCTGTTTGTTGCATTTGTCTATTGCATAGCATAACCAAACAACAAAAAAATCACAAAAATCACAAAAAAAAATCATTTTGCAATAAACACCCTTATCTCGGACAGTCTGCCTTTTAGCTAGCCTGGTTTCAGGTTCTTTGTAAGCTAAGTAGCCACGCAGTCCGACAGAAGAGATAAGGGACGTTAACTATCCTTTCGCATAAAGCCATTTTTTATCTCGGACAGTCTGTCTTTTAGCTAGCCTGGTTTCAGGTTCTTTGTAAGCTAAGTAGCCACGCAGTCCGACAGAAGAGATAAAAGGCTATAAAATAAAAATAAAGATAAAAATAAAAATAAAAATCCGATTCCAAAACAATAAATGGGACCTGGTTCAAAAATATTACCCCCATATAGTTAGTTTATTTTTAAAAAATGCATCATACAAAACATGATAAATAAAAATAAACACTCGCATTCATTAAATAAGCATCATTTTCATAAAACATGCATTTTGGTTTTAGAAAATGGAGGGGACTAGTAGACAATTGAAGAAGGTGGACATTCCCCGATACCATGCTGAAAAATTGGAACGGCTTTGCGCAGTAATGCCACCAGAGGTCCGCTCCGACTTCGAAAAATCCTATGGACGAATTCTTGACCTGTTAAAGATTTGTGTTGACCAAGTTTTCGTCAGGGTATTAGTTCATTTCTGGAACTCCAGTCTGCGCTGCTTCAAATTTCCGCAGTTTGATATGGTGCCCACCTTAGAGGAGTATGAAATCATGCTAAAATGGCCCAAATCAGCCGGGGTCCATATACGCCACGGGGCATATACTCCTGCAGCACAAGTCGCTGCCATCATTCAACTACCATTCCAGTAGACTACCCTGATAGGAAAAGGGAACGTCCAGGGTTGGAAGGTCTCAATGTTAGAAGACCACCTGTCCGATTTGGCTGAAAGGACAGAATGGGTCGCTTTCAACAAAACCCTGGCCTTAATAATATTCGGAACAATCTTGTTTCCCTTCCACCTCGACACAGTGGATCAAGCCATCATGGACGCCTTCTTCGCCTGGGACGTGCACTCGAAAAGTCCCTTGCCTGCAATTCTTGCCGACACCTTGCTCTCGGTGGATTTCTATCACCAAAAGCAAGGAAAAACACTCTGTTGCTGCTCTTCACTACTCTTTGTGTGGGGCATTACACATTTTTACGCCTCTAGTCACATGGGGATGTTCCCCGATCCTTTAAGGAGCTTCTCCAAAATCCCTCTCCAACGACGCTTAACTTCAGAATGGAAGGACGAGTCAACGGGACGCCAATAGTTTATCCTGGGTCTGCCCTTGGTTCCGACCTGGTCCAGTCCTCATCAATTGTGGAGATTATCCAAACGTACCCTTGATAGGACTCAGGGGTTGCATAGCCTACTCACCTAGAGTAGCTATGAGGCAACTCATGAGAACCCAAACTACCATTTCTCGAGGGGAACTCGGAGGACTATGTTTCTTCGGAGACCCATGCACAATCGCCAACTCACTAGCCGTGAGAAAATCATGGGAGAAACCTTTCTTTATGGGAGATAGGGAGCTAGGAAAAGCTCGAGTGGCTGTCTCCAGTGACTACGAGGTGTGGAGAAAAAGAAGAGGGATGTCTCAACCATCCACCTCACTCCTAATCAAGCTTTCTCCGACGGTCGAACCATCACGAGAGGAAAATAAGCCTCGACCGTTGGTCCTCAAAAATAAGGAAGAAGGACCAAGGACACCAGTACGACTATTTATGCCACGTTCTTTCCCCTATGAGTCGAATAAAGCTGTACCGTGGAGATATGGGGAATCTTCACCAATAAAAGAGGACATCACGAATATAGCCGGCATTGGGGGCATGACTAGAAGTGGAAGAATCTACTCCCCCAAGGACTCACAGGAAGATGTCCCCAAAAATAAAGGAAAAAATAAAAAGACCGAAGAGGAAAAAGAAAATAAGGAATCCAAGGAGGAGACAGAAGAATTACTCCAGTTTAAAAGGAAAAGCGAGTATTCCATTATAGATCAGCTCAATCGTACACCTGCAAAGATAACCCTGTTATCTCTAATAATGAGCTCAGAACCGCACAGAAACGCCCTGCTGAAGGTCTTGAGCGAAGCGCATGTACCTCACACCATATCCTAAGAAAAGGTTGAGAGGACCATCGGCCACATTATGGCAAGCGATCACCTCACCTTCACAGAGGAAGAACTACCCCTCGAGGGGTCGAACCACAACAAGCCCTTGCACATCTCGATCAAGTGCAAGGAGTACCTCATCACCAAAGTTCATGTGGATAACGGGTCATCCTTGAACGTGATGCCCAAGTGCACACTAGACAAGCTGACTATCCAAGGAACCCGTCTGCGCCCAAGCAACACTATCGTTCGAGCCTTCGACGGATCAAAGCGAGAAGTGGTGGGAGAAGTTAATTTGCCAATCCAAGTTGGACCCACTATCTTCAACGTCGATTTCCATGTAATGGATATTACTCCAGCATACAGTTGTCTCCTCGGCAGGCCTTGGATTCATGACGCTAAGGCAGTACCTTCGATGCTCCACCAGAAAGTCAAGTTCATAGTGGAAAACAAATTGGTCACGGTCCAAGCAGAAGATGATATCCTGATCAGTGGACCGTCCACCCAACCTTATGTGGATGCGACTAAAGAGGCCCTTGAAACATCTTTTCAAGCGCTCGAAATTGCCAGTATAGAAAGACTTCCCAAAAATACAAAGGTAGCCCGCATGATGATGAAGCATGGCTACCATCCTGGCCAAGGACTAGGGGCAGACTCCCAAGGCATAAGGGAACCCCCAGAATTCCAAGATAATCCTTTCAAGCATGGCCTAGGATATGACCCTACTAAGGACCGAGCAGAAAGAGGAAAAGGGAAGTCTCCCCTCCGCACACTCAAGCAAATTTTCCGAAGTGGAGGGGTGCAAGCGTCAAGAGTTACCCTAGTCATTAGGAAATCTTTTTCTTCATTTAAGGGATGTAAACCCCATGATTGTTAGAGATTATCCCCCGAGGCTAGCCCGACCCCCAGGCATTTTAGGGCACATATTCCCTTATTAATTAATAAAGAATGCTTTTTACTATCTGCTTCTTTTCTCGCTATTTCTGTCTAGACCTCACAATAACCCTGTCTAAGTAAACGAAAAAAAAAGAATAAAAAGCGCATCCAAATAACCAAAAATTTGCCATTGCCAACACAGTCAAGCTGGTTGATTAGAAGCACCAAATAAGACTTCGCTTCACCATAAAGAAAAGTCATGCTTCACCAATATTGTGAACAAAAATTAATACACACAAAAAAGAGAAAAGAAGAAAAAACATAGAAGCCAAAGGCCAAAAAATACCCGGTAGGAAACCCACCAAGGGGGCTACGCAAAAAATAGGGTCAACCCGGTAGGATACCCGAACAAAAATAAAGGGTAGCCTAGGCAAAAATTAGGGTTACAAAATAAGGTCCGCTAGGATTCCCTAAAAACAAAAAAGGAACCTAGACAAAAGATAGGGCCAAAACACAATATCCTAGTTCGAAAACCCAAAGGGTGATCTAGGGAAATCAATTAGCCATAGAAAAGAAATGGAAATAAAACTAAGGCGCAAGTACAAAAAAAAGGGGGGAAACGCTTGCTTAGACAAAAAGCTTAAACACCTAAGCCTAACCCTGGCCAGCCGTTCTTACAAAACCTCTTTCTAAATAATACAGACCTTCTAAAACACAAGCCATTGATTTACCCCTTCACTTCTCTTCTCTTGACCCTCACAACAATATTCTAATAATTAATTTGGGAATATGGAGGCGTATAGTCAACAAGAGGATTGAAACCCCTAGAGTGAAGAAAAAGGGACACTACATGACAAAGAGTGATCTACAAAGAAAAAGGAAAAACAAGCTCCCTTCGGTCATAAGAAGTCCGGCATGGTACAACCAAACGCAAAAACCCAGATCAGAGGACATCTGGCGCTACAAGACACGTCAGATAAATCCTTCTGAAAAACTAATTGAAATAGGCATTATAGGACATCAAGCATGAAAACATTGCATGCATAAAATGTTCTTGAACCAGGTCCTATTTGCTTTTAACAAAAAAAAAAACCATGAAATTCGAGACGGCCGTCCGGAATTCCCAGACCGCCGTCTCGGTCTCCAAGCAAAATGAGACCGCCGTCTTGACTTAGCTGAAAACGAGACAGTCGTCCCGCTTGGCGAGATGGCCGTCTCATTTAAGGCCAAAGTCGAGATCGCCGTCTCGACTTCCCAGACGGCGGTCCCGAATTGAATTTTTCCCTATAAAGAGGGGAGGCATCCTGGAGCTCCTCACAACTCTCTGGCACTCCAACTCTCAGATCTACCACTTCCAAGCACCTTCTTGACAAAATGTTCCGTGGAAGTCAGTCAAGGAAGAGAAGAGGACCTGCTGCCCTAGCAGTTCATCAGCGCCTGCTCCTCAAGACCCCGCACAACTCTCACCGCTACACCAAGCTCGCCTAGAGCACATCAGGGGATACACATGGCACCCCATGCTCAAGTTAGACTTCAGCATCCTGGTCGAATTTGGATGGGAGGACGACGTCCGGGCCAACATCGACAACATCGGATGGGGCTTCCTCCTGCAGACTCCTCCCACCCATGTGTACCCTCAAGCAGTGATAGAGTTCCTGGCCTCCATCTCCTACGCCGAAACTCCCGCTGTAGACCCCTAAATTTTCCCGGTCTCTCAATAAAGGCTAAAGAGACTTCCTACAACAAGATAAAGCTCGCCTGGCATCTGAATAAAGCCCAAGAAGACTTCCTATATGAAGATAAAGCTTTAACAGGCGTTCATCGGCACCAACCGACGTCCGAATAGAGAAAGGAAAGCTTCCCAGGAGTCCTAGAACACAAAAACTGGCCAAAACAGGTCGAGACCACCGTCCCAGAGTCGAGACGGTCGTCCCAACCTTCCCTGGCCAAGTGGGACGGTCGTCCCAAGTGAGACTGCCAGTCCCAGCTTTCAGGGGGTCCCAGCCTGTGTAAAAGATGCAATTGGGACGGCCGTCCCAACCCAGAGGGGTGTCTCAAATGGTCAGGCAGCAAAAGACTATAAATAGGAGGCTCATTTGCCATTGTTTCACACACCAGACAACTCCCAGTACTTGTCTATTCTCTTCCCTCTTTGAATGAACTCTCTGATTGCCTTTATAAGGTAACAATCAGTTAAGGAATCATATTCCAGCATTCGATTCTTCTGTAAAAAGTTAGTCGAGTCGATCTTGTATTCGGAGAGGAGAGTCTTTGTAGAGCGAAAGATTGCCAAAACACATCCTTACGATCAAAGATTTGCAATATAAAGTTTGCTACGGAGGTTCTTTTCAATTCTCTTCTCTTTTACTGCTTTATTTATTGCTTTCTGTATGCAATGTAAACTAAAATCATGTAGATAGCCATTTTTAACATTATGCAATAAAATAGGGTAATCATGTAATTTCTCGTAATCTTTACTTAAATGAATTAATCCGTCATAGGGAACCCGAAAGGGGCGTTGTGGGGTGCTAACACCTTCCCCACACGTAACTAACTCCCTTACCTAACTCTGGTTATAATGATTAAGTTTGGTTTTTATTGAAATCAACGCCTTTTTATCCTTTTCCAATGTTTATGGTCAAAACATTGGTGGCGACTCCAAAAGAACCTTTTTTCGAAAACCTTGCTTTTATTAGAGGATAGTTCAGTTGTTGAGCACCTCGGAAGCAATGAACATAATTTTAACATAAAATGCGAGTCTTAACCATCTTTTCGCGACCGCTCGCATAAACGTTTGAGATGTCCCTGGACGTCGGAACGGACGACGGCGACAGATGGCGACTCCACTGGGGAAGCTAGAGAGTTGATCCCATTTAGTGACGGATAAAACTCAAACTAAGTAAAGATTTGAAATTACGCCTTTACCCTTTTCCGTATGTTTTATTGTATGGCTTTAATAATTGTTGTATGATTATTTTCTGCAAATTGTTTGAAATATAAATCGCACACAAAAACCCTTGCACACAACAGTCCCTCTATACCCGGGGGCAAGAGTGAATACCTATAGGGAGTGGGTGGCAGATACGACCGGCTTGTTGGCAAACAGGGATACAACCATTGTTGGAAACCACCAACTCAAGGTGATAACTCTCTTCTTTTGGTCTAAGGATGTCGACACGGAGTTCCGTGCATGACCCGAGGACTGAGAGATTGAGAGGTCCCTATAATGGGGGCACCTTGGGGACCTTTGGCCTTGGTGAGAACAGTTTAGAACCACCTAAACCAAGCACTTTCTGCAGGAAAACCCTACCTCGTGATTAAATAAGCGTGGCTTTGCTCTTGGATGTATGAATTGTGTGTGCATTCGTTTGTTGCATTTGTATTGATGCATTAGCATAGGGTAATCATACAACAAACAAAATAGTGAAAAACCCTAAAAATCATAAAAAGTGATAAGATAAGCCTACTTTATCTCGGACAGTCTTCAGTTAAGCTAGCTTGGTTTCAGGTTCTTTGTAAGCTAAGTAGCCATGTTGACCGACAGAAGAGATAAAGGGTCATAAAAAATATAAAAACAAATTAAAGCCATAAAAATATCTTTTATAATAAAAAGATTTTCGACAAAGTCGTATCATTCATACCACATCATCTAATAAGTGGTAAAACTAAGAGAGAAAATAAATGCACTAAGAAAAGTACGCATAAACATCATCATAATAAATCTCTCATACATAAACACATTCATTCTAGGATTTATTAGATATCCTTAGACAATAGTGAAAGAGACCCAAGTGCGTTTATCACATTCCTAGAAGAGATAAGTGCGCTAAGGTATGTTGGCAACCTTTGAAAAAAGGAAGTTAACACATTAAGGTGGGTATGGTATCCTTAAAACATAAGCTTTTGAGAAGATACCATAACTATTGTCTAAGGCATATCTATTTCACACTAATCATTTGAAATAAAAAGCTATAATAAAAATCGTTAAAATCATTTAGAAAGTGGCTGGTCTTCCGCCCGTCCTCACTCGTGCTAAGAAAGCTAAAAAGATGGAACAGCTAGAGGAGCAAAACCGAAAGCTCACCACTGAGCTCAATACGCTGAAAGAGCAAATGGCTCAGATGTTAGACATGATGCGCCAACAGAACCTCCATAAAGAGGGTCCTCAAAGTGGACAAGCCTCTCACCAAGAAGAAGAAGAGGAACCTCAGGATGAGCATGACCAATCTGATACAAGAGCAGTACATATTCATGCTCCGGAAGTATCAAAGCAACAAATTACTGCTCTTGAAGAGAGACTGAGAGCCATGGAGGGGCATAACTTTGATGTAAAAGAGGCAGCTGATATGTGCCTCGTTAAAAACATCCAATTCCCTAACAAATTTAAAACTCCGGACTTCCCAAAATACATGGGATTAACTTGCCCCAAAAGCCATCTTACAATGTACTGCCGTAAGATGGCTGCGTATGCTGACAACGAAAAGCTCCTGATCCATTGCTTTCAAGAGAGCCTAGCTGAATCAGCTCTAAACTGGTATATGAAACTGCAAGGGGGGCAAGTCCAAACATGGAGACATCTGGCAGATGCTTTTCTTCGTCGCTATAAATACAATATTGATCTGACCCCTGAAAGAGCAGATCTACAATTACTAAGCAAGAAAAACGATGAATCCTTCAAAGCATATGCCCAAAGATGGAGGGAATTGGCAGCACAAGTGGAACCTCCTCTGTCCGACAAAGAAACCACATCCATGTTCATCAATTCTCTAACTGGTCCCTATTATGACAAAATGATAGGGAACACATCAACACTCTTTGTGGATGTGGTAATTATAGGAGAAAGAGTAGAGCAAGGTCTAAAAAGCGGAAGAATCGCACAACATACTTCCTCTAATTCCTCTACTCCAAATGTTAAAAAGAGCTTCGGAAAGAAGAAGGAAGGAACTGTAAATGCAATCAACATTGCCACTCCTTCTTCCTCCTCGCAGCAGACCAAGTCACGCAGACAAGAGAGGAAATTCACTCCAATCCCAACATCCTACGGAAGTCTGCTTTTGAAATTGTTGGACGCCAAGCTCCTTGTGCGCATCCCTCCCAAGAAAATGGAGCCACCATACCCGGAATGGTATAAATCTAATGAAAGTTGTGATTACCATTCAGGCTCTCCGGGACACTCTGTCGAAAACTGTGTGGCCTTAAAGCACAAGGTCCAGAATCTAATAGAGGCAGGATGGATTACCTTTGACGCATCCACTCCAAAAGTAGATGATCAGCCTCTTTCCAAACCCAAATGAAGGATGGGCTAAGGAAGATCAGCAAATTAGGGCTCATCATTTTTTGTCATCTCTAAAAAAATAATAAAAAATAAATACAAAAAAATATATAATATAAAAATATATCAAAAAGCTTCTGATGCATCTATTGTGATCTCCGCCCATGATCATGAGATTTTTGGCTAAAGTGGGCTTTGTAAATATTTTCTTTTGTCAATACAATAAGGCATTTTCCATAATATTCATATTCTCTTTCATTCTTTTCTCTCTCACACACTTAATAAAGAAATCTAAAACAAAGCATAACCATACAGTCATGTCTGTGATTGAAAATTCTCTGGAAGATCCGAAAGCTGAAGGCGAATGGATTGAGTCAGACAGTGAGGAGGGGACCATTTCCCCGGACATGCAAAGACTACTGGAAAAAGAATCTCAATCAATACAGCCCCATCAGGAGAAAACTGAGGCCATCAATTTGGGACAAGAAGATAATAAGAAAGAAGTAAATATTGGTACCCAAATCAATGATGATGTCAGGGAAAGGCTGATACAGTTGCTAAGAGAATATGTGGATGTATTCGCTTGGTCCTACCATGATATGCCTGGAATTGATAAAAGAATGGTGGAGCATAGATTACCACTAAAAGAGGGATTTCGGCCTGTTAAGCAGAAGCTTAGAAGAGTAAAGCCAGAATGGTCCTTGAAAATTAAGGAAGAAGTGGAAAAATAGTTGGATGCCAATTTTCTAATCGTGTCAAAATACCCTGAATGGCTAGCAAACATCGTGCCGATTATAAAGAAAAATGGAAAAATCAGAGTATGCGTAGATTACAGGGACTTAAATCGTGCAAGTCCAAAAGATGATTTTCCCTTACCACATATTGATATGCTGGTAGATCATACCGCTACAAATACTCTCTATTCTTTCATGGATGGATATGCAGGGTATAACCAAATTAAATTGGTTGTTGAAGATAAAGAAAAAACTTCCTTCATTACGCCGTGGGGTACATTCTGTTATAGAGTAATGCCTTTTGGACTTAAGAATGCAAGGGCTACTTATCAAAGGGCCATGGTGACATTATTTCATGATATGATCCACAAAGAAATCGAAGTATATGTGGATGATATGATCGCCAAGTCCAAAAACGAAATAGATCACCTCCAATACTTAAAGAAGTTATTCAATCGACTTCGGAAATACCAGATCAAGCTTAATCCGGCTAAATGCACATTCGGAGTACGATCAGGAAAACTCCTTGGGTTTATTGTTAGTAAAAAAGGAATTGAGGTAGACCCTGATAAAACAAAGGCAATCGTAGAAATGCCTCCACCAAGAACAGAAAAAGAAGTCAGAGGGTTCTTGGGCCGAATAAACTACATCGCACGGTTCATCGCGCAATTAACAGACAAGTGCACGCCCATATTCAAGTTATTGCGTAAAAACCAACCGAAAGTTTGGAATGATGAATGTCAACAAGCTTTCGAAAAAATCAAAACGTGCCTAACCAATCCACCAGTATTGGTACCACCTGTGGAAGGAAAGCCTTTGATTCTTTACCTTTCAGTACTCGATGAGTCCATGGGATGTGTGCTCGGTCAACAAGATGATACGGGTAAAAAAGAACAAGCCATATATTACCTTATGAGACCCGTTATACACCACTCGAAAAAACATGTTGTGCATTGGTGTGGGCAACCCAGCGTCTTCGACAATATATGGTCAGACACACAACTTGGTTGATTTCTAAAATGGACTCAATCTAATACCTGTTTGAAAAACCCGTCTTGACCGGAAGGATAGCCAGGTGGCAGGTACTCCTCTCAGAATTCGACATTGTTCATGTCACTCAGAAAGCTATCAAAGGCAGTCCTTTAGCAGAATATCTGGCACATGGGCCAACTGACGAATATCAATCCCTCCAAGATGATTTTCCAGATGAGCACATAATGCATATCCAACATGAAGAACGTGAAGATAATAAGTGGATCATGTTTTTCGATGGAGCTTCAAACTTATTGGGACATGGGATCAGAGCTATTTTAATATCTCCTGAAAAGAAATATATCCCAGTAACAGCCAGATTAAACTTTGATTGCATGAACAATATGGCGGAATACGAAGCCTATGCTCTAGGTATTCAAGCAGCTCTGGATCATGGGGTAACTAGACTCAAAGTATTCGGTGACTCATCCCTTGTTATTTACCAGCTCAAAGGTGAATGGGAAACTAGAAATTCCAAATTAATCCCTTATCTGGAGCACATCCGTAATATGACTGCAGAAATGGAAAACATCAGTTTCGAGTACATCCCTCGGGAAGACAACCAGATTGCAGATGCACTGACAACATTATCATCCATGTTCGCATTAGCACAAGAACATGAGATGCCCATCATCCAAATCAAAAGGACAATAAACAAGCCTTTTGTATGATGACAGACAATGAAAAAGATAAAACCCCTTGGTATCATGACATAAGGCGATACTTGACAAAGGGCGAATACCCCGAGGGAATCAGATGACAATGACAAAAGGATCATTCTGAAAAGGGCCATAGGGTTTATGTTGATAGGAGAAACCCTTTATAAAAAGAATTTTGATTCCACTTTGTTAAGATGCGTAAATCTTGAAGAAGCACAGAAATTGATTAAAGAAATACATGAAGGAACCTTCGAGACTCATGCACCAGGGCATATCATGGCTAGGAAAATCCTCAGAGCAGGATACTTTTGGTCCACATTGGAAAAGGACTGTCATCAGTATGCTAGAAAATGTCACAAATGTCAGGTACATGCGGACAATGTACATGTTCCACCGGTACCACTTAATGTTATGGCTATCCCTTGGCCATTTGCTATGTGGGGCATGGATGTTATTGGACCTATTAAGCCTAAGGCATCCAATGGCCACCGATTCATTCTGGTGGCTATCGACTACTTCACCAAGTGGGTAGAAGCTGCATCTTATGCACATGTGACTAAAAAGGTAGTGGTCACCTTTGTTAAGAAAAATATCATATGTCGATATGGCATCCCACATCGTCTTATTACTGATAATGGAACCAACTTGAATAATAAGATGATGGAGGAATTATGTCAAGATTTCAAAATTCAACACCATAATTCCTCTCCCTATCGGCCCAAAATGAATGGCGCAGTAGAAGCAGCCAATAAAAACATCAAGAAGATTGTTCAAAAGATGGTTAAAACCTATAGGGATTGGCATGAAATGTTGCCTTTTGCTCTTCACGGTTATCGAACGTCTGTACGAACCTCAACAGGAGCCACTCCATTCTCCCTTGTGTATGGAATGGAGGCCGTTTTGCCAATAGAGGTCGAAATACCTTCCCTGCAAATTATAATGGAAGCAAAATTAACAGAAGTTGAATGGGTTCAAAGTCGATACGATCAATTAAACCTTATCGATGAAAAACGGCTGAACGCTATATGTCATGGACAAGCCTATCAAAAGAAGATAAAAAAGGCTTATGATAAAAAGGTCCACCCTCATATTTATCAAGAAGGGGATCTAATGATAAAGAAATTGCTTCCAGCCAGAAGGATAAAAGTGGAAAGTGGGCAGCAAATTACGAAGGACCCTTTGTGGTCAAACGAGCTTTCTCAGGAGGGGCACTTATCCTCACTAATATGGATGGAGAGGAACTTCGACACCCGATCAATTCTGATGCGGTGAAGAAGTATTATGCTTGAAGACATTGCTCATGACCCGTCAGGAATGAAAACCCGCAAAGGGCATCCCTGGGCAAAAGATAGGGTCTATATCCCTCGCTAGGATACGTCCTAGGCAAAAAGTAGAGGTTAAAAAAAAAAAAAACCTAACTAAGAGCAATGGTTACCTCAATTGAAAACCGAAAGGCGGCTAAGGTAACATTCTTCCAGAAGCAAGCAGTCTGCATAGTCTTCACTCTGAGCTCAGGCATCTCAACTGAAGCAATTAGGAGAACCAGGGGGCAGATATTATGGACATGACTGTTTAAGCCTATATAGTATAGCCAACCCTGACCACCCATTCTTCTAAATACCTTTTGAAATCCTTCTATAAAAGAAATAAAACTTTTGCTCATTTATCAATAAAATTCCTTTTCATTTCCTTTCTCTTGACCAAATATTATGGAAATGCCTCTTTATTGATAAATCATAAATATGCGCAAAGACCTTTAATCAAAGATCAAGCATGCATCTAAAAAAGGGAAGCATAACAAATAAGAAAATAAAAAATGCCTGCTAGGATATTCTTAGGTAAAAACTAGGGTAGCCTGCTAGATCGGAAACCCCAAAAGAACGATCTAGGCAAAAGATAAGGCAAAAGCCCCCTAAGATATTCTAGGCAAAAATTAAGGCAGCCCGCTAGATCGAAAACCCGTAAAGGGCAATCTAGGAAAAAGATAGGGCTAAAACCAAAAGATGAATAAAAGAGGAGCCCATCATGGTCATAAAGAAAGGAGCCCATCGGCATATTCATGAGAAGCCAACGGGAGAAGGTCAGTTACTTTCTAAATGCATCAAAAATGAATAAACAAATAGATTGCATTTAGGACATCCACACACAAAGTAGTTGCATAATACGACTTTCTCAAAATAAAAAAAAATAATTTTCTTCAAACAAGAATAATAAACATGCATATAAGGATGATAGTCTCCATACTTGTGATTAAAAATAGGAGGCGCCAGAATCCAGTCTCCATATGAAGATCAAAATCACGAAAGGCGAAAATCAAAACCATTTTAGCAGAATAAAGAGCTTCAAGGAAACTAGCTCTAACCTTCTATCCCAATAAAAGAAGGTGCACCAGGAAAAGGCCAACGGAAAGGCTTGATGATCCCCAAGCGGATCCTTGCCTACTCAGAGGCAAAACAAAAATTACTCCATGACTCAACATCATCATCACATGAGTCGTCAACCACAGTCATTTGAAGCCTCAATCAACACCCTTCCATCTAAAAAGAAGGAAGCCATCAACGTAGAAAAGCCAACGGAAAGGCTTGATCATCCCCAAGAGGATCCTTGCTTACTCCAGAGGCAAGACAAAAAGATTACCTCACGACTCAGCTTCATCGCCACATGAGTCATCAAGCAAACTCATCCAGAATCTCCACCAATTCCCCAAAGGAGAATAAGGACTACACAAGAGACCATTAAAGCAAATACGGAGACAAATCCTCCATATCACCAGGGGGCAACAAAAAAAAAAGAAAAGAAAAACTTTCATTCCCCAATAGAGGCCACAACGAAAAAGGCCAAATAAAAAATCTCCAAGAAGAGTATCATCAAGAAAAGTCTACAAAAAGACAAAAAGAGGAAAACAAAATTTTTTTCATCTTCCAGCTCAAATAAGAAGCTTCACAAAGCCAGGAGCCCAGACTCCATCATCAAATTTGGATCCCCAGGAAACCGACAGACTCCTCGGTAAATCTCAAAAAAAGAAAAGAAGAAAATTTCTTCATTCTGCTCAATAAAGAGCCTCACAAAGTCAGGGGCTCAAAACTAATCAAGGATTGGATCCCCCAAGAAAAGAAAATTCCCCAGGGATCGCAAAGAAAAAGAAAATTCCCCAGGGATCGCAAAAGAAAAAGAAAAGAGAAAAAATATATATCTTTTCAACCAAAGAAAAAGCCAATGTGCATAAAAAGGCGCACATATGTAAAAACCAAATCGTAAAAAAGAGATACAAATCGCGAGAAAAAGGTAAAAACTCATTCCCCAGTAGGAATAAGAGCATAAGCAAAGCCAGCTCAAACAATAGCGTCCAATAAGGAGTCAAAAACTCCATTCCTCCCTAGGGAGCAATTCAAAATAGATTCCCAGAAAACAACCAAATCCCTGGTGGATCACCAAAAAGAAAAATCCCCAGCGGGCCTACCAGCAAAAGGCAAAATACAAATTCATATCCTCAGGGAGTTAATCGCCTATAACACCCAATATGAATATCCCTAGTTAAAGGCAAAACCTTCACTCCCAAGAATGCCTAGGCCTACTTAGAGGCAAGCAAAGAGCCGATATCCCCAAGAAACGGGAAATCAACCTATGCAAGAGGCAATACAAGCACAAAGCTTTCAAAAAAAGCATCCGCCTACTCAGAGGTATTATCAAGAACAAATATCCTCAAGTAGAACATCAACCTATTCAGAGGCGAAAAACAACAAGTATAAAGACTTTAACACTATTGAAGCATATGCCTAAAAACAAGAGGCACAATCAAAAATCAACAAATCCCCAGGAGATCCATGCCTAAAATAAGAGGCAACCAACAAGAATCCCCGGCAAAGCCGGATGGCTAAAAGAAAAGCCAAAAAACAAAGAATCCCCGGTAAAACCGGATGGCTAAAAGGAAAAGCCAAAAAGCAAGGAATCCACCAGCAAGACCGGATGGCTAAAAAGAAAAGCCAAAAACAAAAATCCCCGGTAAAACTGGATGACTAAAAAGGAAAAGTCAAAAAGAAAATCAATCATTCCCCATGGAATAGGCGCATGATCAAAGACAATAAGCCTCCAACACATTTCCAAAAACCAGATGAGGGTTTGTACTCATCAATCAAAAAACTAAATACCGAAAAAGTACATCCTAAGAGCCTTGCAGAACGGGGCTCGTTCAGAACCTTACAGAACGGGGTTCATACCGGGTGGGGGTAGGTACCCATCAGAGCCTTATAAAATAGGGTTCGTACCAGGTGGGGGTAGGTACCCACAAGAGCCTTATAGAATAGGGTTCGTACCAGGTGGGGGTAGGTACCCACAAGAGCCTTATAGAATAGGGTTTGTACCGGGTGGGGGTAGGTGCCCACAAGAGCCTTATAGAATAGGGTTCGTACCAGGTGGGGGTAGGTACCCACAAGAGCCTTATAGAATAGGATTCGTACCGGGTGAGGGTAGGTACTCACCAGAGCCTTATAGAATAGGGTTCATACCAGGTGGGGGTAGGTACCCACAAGAGCCTTATAGAATAGGGTTCGTACCAGGTGGGGGTAGGTACCCACCAAAGCCTTATAAAATAAGGTTTATACCAGATGAGGGTAGGTACTCATCAGAATCTAGCAAAAATGCAGATTCGTACCAGGTGGGGCTAGGTACCCACGAAAGCCTTATAAAATAAGGTTTATACCAGATGAGGGTAGGTACTCATCAGAATCTAGCAAAAATGCAGATTCGTACCAGGTAGGGGTAGGTACCCACCAAAGCCTTATAAAATAAGGTTTGTACCACATGAGGGTAGGTACTCATCAGAATCTAGCAAAAATGCAGATTCGTACCAGGTGGGGGTAGGTACCCACCAAAGCCTTATAAAATAAGGTTTATACCTGATGAGGGTAGGTACTCATCAGAATCTAGCAAAACGCAGATTGATACCAAGTGGGGGTAGGTACCCACCAGAGCCTTATAAAATAAAGGTTTGTACCGGATGAGGGTAGGTACTGATCAAAACTTAGCAGAATGCATCAGGTGGAGTAAAATACTCGCCTGAGCATTACAAAAACGGGTTGCAAATACCTTGCTTCTATTAGAGGATAGTTCAAGTGTTGAGCACCTCGGAAGTAAGTACCCACAAGAGTTTAGCAAAATGCGAACTCATACCGGGTGAGGGTAGGTACTCACCAAAGCCTTGCAAAAAACAAGGTTCATACCTAGTGGGGGTAGGTACCCACAAGAGTCTAGTGAAATACAGACTCGTACCGGGTGAGGGTAAGTACTCACTAGAGCCTTATAAAGTAAGGCTCAAACCAGATAGGGGTTGGTACCTATCAAAAAATATTTATCATTCGGAGGATCAGCAAAGAAGCATCTGAAGGATAACTGGGAAAAAGGGTTAACTCCTTCCCCTACCATCTAATTTTGTCGGCATATTAAGCCAACAAATTAGGCAGGCAGGTGAAGGGGGGACAACTGTAGACCCCTAAATTTGCCCGGTCTCTCAATAAAGGCTAAAGAGACTTCCTACAACAAGATAAAGCTCGCCTGGCATCTCAATAAAGCCCAAGAAGACTTCCTATATGAAGATAAAGCTTTAACAGGTGTTCATCGGCACCAACCGACGTCCGAATAAAGAAAGGAAAGCTTCCCCCAGAACACAAAAACTGGCCAAAATAGGTCGAGACCACCGTCCCAGAGTCGAGACGGTCGTCCCAACCTTCCCTGGCCAAGTGGGACGGCCGTCCCAAGTTGGACTGCCAGTCCCAGCTTTCAGGGGGTCCCAGCCTGTGTAAAAGATGCAGTTGGGACGGCCGTCCCAACCCAGACGGCCGTCCCAACCCAGAGGGGCGTCTCAAATGGTCAGGCAGCGAAAAACTATAAATAGTAGGGTCATTTGCCATTGTTTCACACACCAGACAACTCCCAGTACTTGTCTATTCTCTTCCCTCTTCGAATGAACTCTCTGATTGCCTTTATAAGGTAACAATCAGTTAAGGAATCATATTCCAGCATTCGATTCTTCTATAAAAAGTTAGTCGAGTCGATCTTGTATTCGGAGAGGAGAGTCTTTGTAGAGTGAAGGATTGCCAAAACGCATCCTTACGATCAAGGATTTGCAATATAAAGCTTGCTACGGAGGTTCTTTTTAATTCTCTTCTCTTTTACTGCTTTATTTATTGCTTTCTGTATGCAATGTAAACTAAAATCATGTAGATAGCCATTTTTAACATTATGCAATAAAATAGGGTAATCGTGTAATTTCTCGTAATCTTTACTTAAATGAATTAATCTGTCATAGGGAACTCGAAAGGGGCATTGTGGGGTGCTAACACCTTCCCCACACGTAACTAACTCCCTTACCTAACTCTGGTTATAATGACCAAGTTTGGTTTTTATTGAAATCAATGTCTTTTTATCCTTTTCCAATGTTTATGGTCAAAACATTGGTGGCGACTCCAAAAGAACCTTTTTTCGAAAACCTTGCTTTTATTAGAGGATAGTTTAGTTGTTGAGCACCTCGGAAGTAATGAACATAATTTTAACATAAAACGCGAGTCTTAACCATCTTTTCGCGATCGCTCGCATAAACGTTCGAGATGTCCCTGGACGTCGGAACGGACGGCGGCGACACCCGCCATGATCCCAGGCCTGTCACCGACAAAGATGGTGACATACTTTATGGGTGGGATGTATCGGACCACCACCCTGGACGAATTCAACGTGTCTATTGGATTCGTCCGGCCCGAAGACGTGCTGACCCGGGAGTACCAGGAGGCCATTTGCGCACGCCCCACCAACCTCACTGCCGGCGAAATGTGGGAGGAACTCACCAGGGCCCCCACTCTGCCCACGCTAATGAAGGGCTCAGCACTCCCCCCGGCCCTCCACATTTGCCACAAACTGCTGGTGGGGACCATCCACGGCAGGAAGGAGAGTCAGGGAAAGGTAACGCTCCCCGACCTCTTTGTCCTTTACTGCATGTGTCAGAGGCGCCGATGCAACCCTGGCTACTTCTTCCTGAAAGCCCTCAAGGACTTCGGGAGTAGGCTAGTGGGAGCTGTCCTCATGGCCCCCCTCATCACCCCCCTGGCAGAAAAATGGGGGTGCAGTGGCCGGGAAGAACTGGCCTCCAGTCAACGGCCCGAATCTATCAACGGGTCGATACTGGTCAGCATGGGGATGCTCATGCGCCGCGGAACCCAGCTGGTCCTCCACCCATCGCTGGATTTCGCCTTGGACCTCTAGGACATCGTGGCAATGCACGATCTCCCGACACCTCCCGATTTCCAACACCAACAACAACAGCAGCATCAACATCATCAACAGTACTCTGACGACTTTGCTGGCATAAACCGCAACATCCACGATCTGCGCCAGCAATTCGAGTAGATGTCTGTAAGGCAAGAACAAATATCCCTAAGACAAGAAGCCTTCGACACAAGACTGGAGACGATATACCAGTACCAAGAGGGAATGCGGCAAGACTGGGCAACGTTCCAGCAAGAGTACCGCGATGAAGCCCGGGACCAAGCAGAGTTCCGGAGGCACATGTACCAGCAATTCCCCTCCTACGGATCATCTCCAAACGATAGCCCATAGTCTTAGGGATAACACTCATAGAATAGGGCTGCTGTAATAAAATATTTCATAAATAAAATTTTATTCCATGCATCTTTTTATCCATTCCAAAAGTCAGTGTAATCAAAATAAAATAAAGAGTAAAAAGACTTACGCTCAATAAAAAAGCCAAAATCCAGAATTGCGAGAAAAAAGAGATAAAACCGCGAAAAAAAAGGCAGGATTGAAATAAAGTCAACCACCTTGACCAACAAAACTTCGACAACCAAGAGTTGAACACAAACAAAGCCCACCCGACAAACCCAGCAAGAGTCGGGTGATCACGATCAAAAGATAAAAAACAAAGAATCCCCAGCAACCAACAAGTCTGGATGAACGCCAACAAAATCCCCGGCGCAGACCGGATGACCAAATTAAAGACAAAGAAAACACATCTCAACAAACGGCGAATGAGCCACCTGAGCAGTAAGACGCCACCACCACCAAGTCCTACACAACAGACTGTACCAGCCTGATGGGGGGTTCATACTCATCCAGTCCAACACACAGTAGACTGCAAACTACCAGCATGATGGGGGGTTCATACCCATCCAGTCCAACATACAGCGGACTGTAACTACCAGCCTGATGGGGGGTTTATACCCATCAACCGAAGGATCGGCTACCGTCAGAAGGAGTATCCTGGAGGTGCACAACACAAACTTTCCCCAGAAGATCAACTGCCGCAAGAGGGTAATCGGGCAAGAGGGTCAACTCTTTTACCTTCTAGTCGTTCTTCTTGGCACGACAGACCAACAGCTGACTGGTCAGTAAAGGGGGGGGGGCAGCTGTAGACCCCTAATCTTGCCCGACCTCATAATAAAGATCAGAAGACCTTCTATTCGAAGATGGATGAAGCCTAAGAAGCCACTAGGAGAGACTATTAGGCCCCATACTAGGATAGGAGGGATTTTTGGCCCAAAAATAAGGATTTTCGCCTTTTAAGGTCGAGACTGCCGTCTCATCTTGCGCAAATGGCGAGACCGCCGTCTCAACCTTGTCAGACGAGACGGCCCATCTCGACCTAACAGGCGCGAATCCCTATAAATAGGAGCGCCATTCCCCTCATTTCCCACAGTTCTTCCATTCTCTCTCTAGACTTTTCTCCAAATTCTCTTTCTAGAACCCCTCGGAAGCATTTCCGGAGTTTCTGAGAGTTTTCTAGAGTTTTTAGAGTGTTTTCGAGAGATTCCGGCGCTGTAAAGAGTGAAGGGCTGCCAAAAAGCACCCTATTTTTGCAAAGAATTAATAGAAAGCCCGCTTCGGAGGTTCCTACTCTCTCTCTCTACTTTACTGCTTTAATTTTAATTATGCAATAGAAACTAGGGTCATGTAGTCATAATTTTAAATTCCGCAAAATAAAGGGTAAAAGCGTATTTTTCACCGGTTTATTTATTTATCCAAAGTAGCTAGCCCATCATAGGGAACCCGAAAGGGGCGTCGTAAGGGAACTAACACTTCCCTTACACGTAACTAACTCCCTTACCCAACTCTGGTTCTAATGACCAAAGTTGGTTTTTCGAAAACCAACGCCTTGTAACTCCTTTTCCGATGTTTCCAGTAAAAATGTCGGTGGCGACTCTAGAAGAACCCTTCAAAAACTAGTTCTTGGTTTAGCCCGGTTATCGGACACTCCTAGAACGCCTTTTCGAAAACCTTGCCCCTAGGTTCATCTCGGTTATTGAACAACCTAAAGGCGTTGTAACCACCAATAAAAAACGCGAAAAATAGAAAGTCAGAACCATCGCGTCGCTCCGACCGCCCTCGTTTTGACGGCAGTGACAGTAAGGTTAATTTCACTTGTATTATCACATTTCAAAGGAATGTCTTTAAGAAAAATACTATAATCTTCTAGTTGTTACTTCATCCAAAGAATTTGAGCACAACAATTTCCAGCCGTTATATATTCGGCCTCAGTTGTGGATAAGGCAACACAAACTTGTTTCTTAGAATGTCAAGATACTAAGGAAGAACCTAATAAATGACATGTTCCACTAGTACTTTTTCTATCTATTTTACAACCCCCATGGTCTGCATCAGAAAATCCTACAAAACTAGGTGAAGCTCCAGAAGGATACCATAACCCAAATCTTGTGGTTCTCTTTAGATATTTTAAAATTCTTTTTACTGCAGTTAAATTAGATTCTTTTGGACATGCTTAAAATCTAGCACACACACAAACAGAATGCATAATATTAGGTCTACTTGCAGTTAAGTATAATACAACGCCTATCATACCTCTATACATTGATTGATTAATTTCCAAACCTGATTTGTCCTTATCCAAATAGCAGGATGTTGCCATTGGTGTGTTAGCTTCTTTTGAAGTGTCCATTCCAAATTTCTTGAGAATCTTCTTGCAGTATTTTGTTTGAGACACAAAAGTGCCATCATTTAGTTGCTTAATTTGAAGTCCAAGGAAGAAGGTTAATTCTCCGATCATGGACATTTCAAATTCACCTTGCATTATACT